>JAJAQA010000022.1:32135427-32335427 GCA_021464565.1 Rutilus rutilus | reverse complement strand
TGAGCCAACTCGAAATCAGCTGAGAGAGACAGAATCAGACAGACAGATAAGATAGATAGATAGACAGATAAGATAGATAGATAGATAGATAGATAGATAGATAGATAGATGTATCTCCGATGGCCCCATGAAGGCGATGTCGGGATGAAGGTGGTCCAGGCAGGTGACAGCGCAGCCGGAGCAGGTCAATGGCCGAGTACTGAAGCACACCCATCACTATCAGGTGAGCAGGCGGTAGAAAGAGCCCGGGCACGGACAAACAAAATGTATGTCCTACTGGCCCACATTGTGGATGAGGATTTAGGCAACGTCGACGGCCAGTGAAAACGCCAGGTGAGGCTCAGACCGGAACAGAGCAGGTAAGCTAACAGTAAAGACTCAGACAAATGGTATTGCCAGCAGATCGTAGAAATATTCCAAGTGACGGCAATTACACTGTCCGATTAGATCACAAAACCATAAAGTGAGTCTGGATAGTCTAGAAAGTTAAAGGATAAAATGGGTACCGGGGAGCAGCGGCAGCAAGTTGCGCCAGCGTTCACTCGTCGGCCATCTTGAATAGAGCGGAGCACATTAAGAGTTTTCTGTTAGAACGGTGTCGTGTTAGCAGCCCCTTAGATAATAACTAATAGGGGTGTAACGATTCATCAACTACATCGATGTATCGATTTATATTCCTACGATCCAACTGGATCGATCTGTGCTCGGCAAGTTGGCCTTCCGGACGACATATATCGATCTAACATCGTTTTAAAAGGTAATGAATCGATTGTATCGATACTAGGAAATAGCGCATTGGATTTAAGCACGTTAGACTTTATATGGATGTTTTTTCTTTGCACTTTTAATGATAAAGGCGTTAAACGTTACTCGATTCAGTCTGCCTATCTGTGTCGTCGTCGCCATGCGTGACGCGCCAGCAGCAGCGCAAAGACAACAAGCAGCGCAAAGTCTCTCACCTCAGACAAACGGACTGTCCTGTCCTCTCAGCCGCTATACTGCAGTAGCGCGCACTCTTCAACTGCACACGCAAATGCGGTGGAGCGCGCTGTATCACTTCACTAAAGCGCAAAAGAAATACGAGAATGCAACGTCGTAAATTAGTAAGTTAAGAAATAAAAGTAAAATACCAATAAATTACTTTATTGGTACGTCATGTGTGTTGCTATTTATCAGGAGCAGTTTCCATGTTTCTTTACCAGTTCTTCTAAGTATTGTGTATCACCATGGTAGCCTAATTGTTGTTTGTTTCCATAACAAAATGCCACTTACTGGTTTTGTATATTTTTATATGACTGTGGTGGCTCATACCAAGATTGTATTAACAAAAACTAGTTTGGGACTGCTATTTAATAGCTTAACCTCGCAGTGCCTACTGTCTATCAGTATTTGTCATATTCTTAAAAAAAAATTGTTAAGTAAAGGGGGACAGAACTTGTGTGTCAACAATTTTTGTGTAAACAAATGTATTATAATAGGCTTATATAATTCCTAAAAAGGTGGGTGGCGGCTTGATGACCATGCTGAAATGTGGGTCCCATGGCCAAACTATTCAAAACATCATTCTATGTTGTGATAATCGTAATTAATAATCACAATTACAATTTCAAGGGAATAATCAACAATTATCATTTTTGTCATAATCGTTCAGTCCTACTTATTAAAATAAAATGTGAATGCATTTTACATTAATTGTTGTTTACTTGTTTGTTTATATCCATAATTAATTGATACCTGATTCCCTTACAAGAATTTTTGGCTAAAAAGTTACTGAATCGATTTCAAGTCACTGAATCGTTTCGGATCGGATCGTTCTAAATGAACCAATATCGTCCTTGAATCGTATCGACAACCATGAATCGCGAATCGAATCGAATCGTTGTTAAAACGAATCGTTACACCCCTAATAACTAATGATCTTTGCAATGGAAGTGAATCAATCAAAGCTAACTTAAGCTGGACAATAACTTTATTCTAGAGCTGCTGTAAAGCCAAACAATCTGTTACTTTAATTGCCTACTATCTCTGTAAAGCTGCTTTGAAATAATCTGTATTGTTAAAAGTGCTGTATAAATGAGGGTGACTTGACTTTAAGACATAATGCACAGATTCAGTACACCGATACTGATACACATGCACTGTCTTTCTCGACCGTATAAGTTCACTTACGGCATAACCGACTATGTCTGCCAGGATACTCATCAAGACGAGTATGTTGACATAATTTTTGTGTGAATTTGTCCATTAAAGCACAAGACTTGATAGAGAAGTCGATGTTCGCATGCTGTCTGAGGCTGTGCTTACACTGGCACAGATGGGAATGTCGAGATCCGTTTTTTTCACATCCGACCTGAGCCTCTTACCGAATGTGGTTTTAAATTAGATACATATCCGATATCTGGACATCCCACCTACATCTAAACCCGAATATCCGATTCTTCTTTGAATTCCAAGGTGTAGATAAAATAACAAATGAATGATTTAAAGTGCAGTTGTAGTTACTAGGAAACAGTGTTTGTTTACTGTGCTCACGAGCTGAAATCTCGTTGATGAAGTCTTGTTTGCTCATGTTTAGTCACAAGGTAAACACTTTCGCTAGTGAGGCGTGTCCAGCTGTATTCAATAACGACATTTCAACAGCCCTCGTGTGAAGACTGAAGTGTGTAAAGACCGAAGAGTGTAAAGACCAACGACTATACCGGGCAAGGACGCAGACAAGGCACTTGAGTATTATTTTCTTGTTTACTCTCTCTTCTACACAACTTTTCTTCTCATCTTTCTGTTTGTGACCTCTCTTTCACTATGTGTTTTTAAATCCCTACTATTACTAACACGTGTAAATCAAATGTCACACGTAGGAGGCAGCACAATCCTAACAACCTGCGTACCTTTCCGGTGTCTTCTAGTACTTTATTCTCTTTTCCCATCGGTCTCTGGAATTGACAGTCCACTGTAAACAAAGCTGGTTTCATTATCAGGGCCAGTTTTACCCACACTTTACACCACTGCATCCCACACTTTACTCCACTGCTTTACCCCACTGCATCCCATGCTTTACCTCAATGCATCCCACGCTTTACTCCACTGCATCCCACGCTTTACCCCACTGCATCCCACGCTTTACACCACTGCTTTACCCCACTGCATCCCACACTTTACTCCACTGCTTTACCCCACTGCATCCCATGCTTTACCCCACTGCATCCCATGCTTTACCTCAATGCATCCCACGCTTTACCTCAATGCATCCCACGCTTTACTCCACTGCATCCCACGCTTTACCCCACTGCATCCCACGCTTTACACCACTGCATCCTACGCTTTACACATCCCACGCTTGACTCCACTGCATCCCACGCTTGACTCCACTGCATCCCACGCTTGACTCCACTGCATCCCACGCTTGACTCCACTGCATCCCACGCTTGACTCCACTGCATCCCACGCTTGACTCCACTGCATCCCACGCTTGACTCCACTGCATCCCACGCTTTACACCACTGCATCCCACGCTTTACACCACTGCATCCCACGCTTTACCCCACGCTTTACCTCAATGCATCCCACGCTTTACTCCACTGCATCCCACACTTTACCCCACTGCATCCCACGCTTTACCCCACTGCTTTACCCCACTGCATCCCACGCTTTACCCCACTGCATCCCACGCTTTAAACCACTGCACCCCACGCTTTACGCATCCCACGCTTGACTCCACTGCATCCCACGCTTTACCCCACTGCATCCCACGCTTTACTCCACTGCACCCCACGCTTTACGCATCCCACGCTTGACTCCACTGCATCCCACGCTTTACCCCACTGCATCCCACGCTTTACTCCACTGCATCCCATGCTTTACCTCAATGCATCCCACGCTTTACCTCAATGCATCCCACGCTTTACTCCACTGCATCCCACGCTTTACCCCACTGCATCCCACGCTTTACACCACTGCTTTACCCCACTGCATCCCACACTTTACTCCACTGCTTTACCCCACTGCATCCCATGCTTTACCTCAATGCATCCCACGCTTTACCTCAATGCATCCCACGCTTTACTCCACTGCATCCCACGCTTTACCCCACTGCATCCCACGCTTTACACCACTGCATCCTACGCTTTACACATCCCACGCTTGACTCCACTGCATCCCATGCTTGACTCCACTGCATCCCACGCTTGACTCCACTGCATCCCACGCTTTACTCCACTGCATCCCACGCTTTACCCCACGCTTTACCTCAATGCATCCCACGCTTTACTCCACTGCATCCCACACTTTACCCCACTGCATCCCACGCTTTACCCCACTGCTTTACCCCACTGCATCCCACGCTTTACCCCACTGCATCCCACGCTTTAAACCACTGCATCCCACGCTTTACTCCACTGCACCCCACGCTTTACGCATCCCACGCTTGACTCCACTGCATCCCACGCTTTACCCCACTGCATCCCACGCTTTACTCCACTGCATCCCATGCTTTACCTCAATGCATCCCACGCTTTACCTCAATGCATCCCACGCTTTACTCCACTGCATCCCACGCTTTACCCCACTGCATCCCACGCTTTACACCACTGCTTTACCCCACTGCATCCCACACTTTACTCCACTGCTTTACCCCACTGCATCCCATGCTTTACCTCAATGCATCCCACGCTTTACCTCAATGCATCCCACGCTTTACTCCACTGCATCCCACGCTTTACCCCACTGCATCCCACGCTTTACACCACTGCATCCTACGCTTTACACATCCCACGCTTGACTCCACTGCATCCCACGCTTGACTCCACTGCATCCCACGCTTGACTCCACTGCATCCCACGCTTGACTCCACTGCATCCCACGCTTGACTCCACTGCATCCCACGCTTGACTCCACTGCATCCCACGCTTGACTCCACTGCATCCCACGCTTGACTCCACTGCATCCCACGCTTTACCCCACTGCATCCCACACTTTACTCCACTGCTTTACCCCACTGCATCCCATGCTTTACCTCAATGCATCCCACGCTTTACCTCAATGCATCCCACGCTTTACTCCACTGCATCCCACGCTTTACCCCACTGCATCCCACGCTTTACACCACTGCATCCTACGCTTTACACATCCCACGCTTGACTCCACTGCATCCCACGCTTGACTCCACTGCATCCCACGCTTGACTCCACTGCATCCCACGCTTGACTCCACTGCATCCCACGCTTGACTCCACTGCATCCCACGCTTTACACCACTGCATCCCACGCTTGACTCCACTGCATCCCACGCTTGACTCCACTGCATCCCACGCTTGACTCCACTGCATCCCACGCTTGACTCCACTGCATCCCACGCTTGACTCCACTGCATCCCACGCTTGACTCCACTGCATCCCACGCTTTACACCACTGCATCCCACGCTTTACTCCACTGCATCCCACGCTTTACCCCACGCTTTACCTCAATGCATCCCACGCTTTACTCCACTGCATCCCACACTTTACCCCACTGCATCCCACGCTTTACCCCACTGCATCCCACGCTTTACCCCACTGCATCCCACGCTTTAAACCACTGCATCCCACGCTTTACTCCACTGCACCCCACGCTTTACGCATCCCACGCTTGACTCCACTGCATCCCACGCTTTACTCCACTGCATCCTACGCTTTACGCATCCCACGCTTGACTCCACTGCATCCCACGCTTTACCCCACTGCATCCCACGCTTTACTCCACTGCACCCCACGCTTTACTCCACTGCACACCACGCTTTACTCCACTGCATCCCACGCTTGACTCCACTGCATCCCACGCTTTACCCCACTGCATCCCACGCTTTAAACCACTGCATCCCACGCTTTACTCCACTGCATCCTACGCTTTACGCATCCCACGCTTGACTCCACTGCATCCCACGCTTTACCCCACTGCATCCCACGCTTTACTCCACTGCACCCCACGCTTTACTCCACTGCACGCCACGCTTTACTCCACTGCATCCCACGCTTTACACCACTGCATCCCACGCTTTACTCCACTGCACGCCACGCTTTACTCCACTGCACGCCACGCTTTACTCCACTGCATCCCACGCTTTACCCCACTGCACGCCACGCTTTACACCACTGCACGCCACGCTTTACCCCACTGCACCCCACGCTTTACTCCACTGCATCCCACGCTTTACACCACTGCATCCCACGCTTTACTCCACTGCACGCCACGCTTTACTCCACTGCATCCCACGCTTTACCCCACTGCACGCCACGCTTTACCCCACTGCACCCGACGCTTTACCCCACTGCACCCCACGCTTTACTCCACTGCATCCCACGCTTTACCCCACTGCACGCCACGCTTTACTCCACTGCACGCCACGCTTTACTCCACTGCATCCCACGCTTTACACCACTGCATCCCACGCTTTACTCCACTACACCCCACGCTTTACTCCACTGCACGCCACGCTTTACTCCACTGCATCCCACGCTTTACCCCACTGCACCCGACGCTTTACTCCACTGCATCCCACGCTTTACGCATCTCACGCTTTACACCACTGCATCCCACGCTTTACCCCACTGCACGCCACGTTTTACTCCACTGCACGCCACGCTTTACTCCACTGCACCCGACGCTTTACTCCACTGCATCCCAAGCTTTACGCATCCCACGCTTGACTCCACTGCATCCCACGCTTTACTCCACTGCATCCCACGCTTTACCCCACTGCACGCCACGCTTTACACCACTGCACGCCACGCTTTACCCCACTGCACCCCACGCTTTACTCCACTGCATCCCACGCTTTACACCACTGCATCCCACGCTTTACTCCACTGCACTCCACGCTTTACTCCACTGCACGCCACGCTTTACTCCACTGCATCCCACGCTTTACCCCACTGCACCCGACGCTTTACTCCACTGCATCCCACGCTTTACACCACTGCATCCTACGCTTTACACATCCCACGCTTGACTCCACTGCATCCCACGCTTGACTCCACTGCATCCCACGCTTGACTCCACTGCATCCCACGCTTTACTCCACTGCATCCCACGCTTTACCTCAATGCATCCCACGCTTTACTCCACTGCATCCCACGCTTTACCCCACTGCATCCCACGCTTTACACCACTGCTTTACCCCACTGCATCCCACACTTTACTCCACTGCTTTACCCCACTGCATCCCATGCTTTACCTCAATGCATCCCACGCTTTACCTCAATGCATCCCACGCTTTACTCCACTGCATCCCACGCTTTACCCCACTGCATCCCACGCTTTACACCACTGCATCCTACGCTTTACACATCCCACGCTTGACTCCACTGCATCCCACGCTTGACTCCACTGCATCCCACGCTTGACTCCACTGCATCCCACGCTTTACTCCACTGCATCCCACGCTTTACCCCACGCTTTACCTCAATGCATCCCACGCTTTACTCCACTGCATCCCACGCTTTACCCCACTGCATCCCACGCTTTACCCCACTGCTTTACCCCACTGCATCCCACGCTTTACCCCACTGCATCCCACGCTTTAAACCACTGCATCCCACGCTTTACTCCACTGCACCCCACGCTTTACGCATCCCACGCTTGACTCCACTGCATCCCACGCTTTACCCCACTGCATCCCACGCTTTACTCCACTGCATCCCATGCTTTACCTCAATGCATCCCACGCTTTACCTCAATGCATCCCACGCTTTACTCCACTGCATCCCACGCTTTACCCCACTGCATCCCACGCTTTACACCACTGCTTTACCCCACTGCATCCCACACTTTACTCCACTGCTTTACCCCACTGCATCCCATGCTTTACCTCAATGCATCCCACGCTTTACCTCAATGCATCCCACGCTTTACTCCACTGCATCCCACGCTTTACCCCACTGCATCCCACGCTTTACACCACTGCATCCTACGCTTTACACATCCCACGCTTGACTCCACTGCATCCCACGCTTGACTCCACTGCATCCCACGCTTGACTCCACTGCATCCCACGCTTGACTCCACTGCATCCCACGCTTGACTCCACTGCATCCCACGCTTGACTCCACTGCATCCCACGCTTTACCCCACTGCATCCCACACTTTACTCCACTGCTTTACCCCACTGCATCCCATGCTTTACCTCAATGCATCCCACGCTTTACCTCAATGCATCCCACGCTTTACTCCACTGCATCCCACGCTTTACCCCACTGCATCCCACGCTTTACACCACTGCATCCTACGCTTTACACATCCCACGCTTGACTCCACTGCATCCCACGCTTGACTCCACTGCATCCCACGCTTGACTCCACTGCATCCCACGCTTGACTCCACTGCATCCCACGCTTGACTCCACTGCATCCCACGCTTTACACCACTGCATCCCACGCTTGACTCCACTGCATCCCACGCTTGACTCCACTGCATCCCACGCTTGACTCCACTGCATCCCACGCTTGACTCCACTGCATCCCACGCTTGACTCCACTGCATCCCACGCTTGACTCCACTGCATCCCACGCTTTACACCACTGCATCCCACGCTTTACTCCACTGCATCCCACGCTTTACCCCACGCTTTACCTCAATGCATCCCACGCTTTACTCCACTGCATCCCACACTTTACCCCACTGCATCCCACGCTTTACCCCACTGCATCCCACGCTTTACCCCACTGCATCCCACGCTTTAAACCACTGCATCCCACGCTTTACTCCACTGCACCCCACGCTTTACGCATCCCACGCTTGACTCCACTGCATCCCACGCTTTACTCCACTGCATCCTACGCTTTACGCATCCCACGCTTGACTCCACTGCATCCCACGCTTTACCCCACTGCATCCCACGCTTTACTCCACTGCACCCCACGCTTTACTCCACTGCACACCACGCTTTACTCCACTGCATCCCACGCTTGACTCCACTGCATCCCACGCTTTACCCCACTGCATCCCACGCTTTAAACCACTGCATCCCACGCTTTACTCCACTGCATCCTACGCTTTACGCATCCCACGCTTGACTCCACTGCATCCCACGCTTTACCCCACTGCATCCCACGCTTTACTCCACTGCACCCCACGCTTTACTCCACTGCACGCCACGCTTTACTCCACTGCATCCCACGCTTTACACCACTGCATCCCACGCTTTACTCCACTGCACGCCACGCTTTACTCCACTGCACGCCACGCTTTACTCCACTGCATCCCACGCTTTACCCCACTGCACGCCACGCTTTACACCACTGCACGCCACGCTTTACCCCACTGCACCCCACGCTTTACTCCACTGCATCCCACGCTTTACACCACTGCATCCCACGCTTTACTCCACTGCACGCCACGCTTTACTCCACTGCATCCCACGCTTTACCCCACTGCACGCCACGCTTTACCCCACTGCACGCCACGCTTTACCCCACTGCACCCCACGCTTTACTCCACTGCATCCCACGCTTTACCCCACTGCACGCCACGCTTTACTCCACTGCACGCCACGCTTTACTCCACTGCATCCCACGCTTTACACCACTGCATCCCACGCTTTACTCCACTACACCCCACGCTTTACTCCACTGCACGCCACGCTTTACTCCACTGCATCCCACGCTTTACCCCACTGCACCCGACGCTTTACTCCACTGCATCCCACGCTTTACGCATCTCACGCTTTACACCACTGCATCCCACGCTTTACCCCACTGCACGCCACGTTTTACTCCACTGCACGCCACGCTTTACTCCACTGCACCCGACGCTTTACTCCACTGCATCCCAAGCTTTACGCATCCCACGCTTGACTCCACTGCATCCCACGCTTTACTCCACTGCATCCCACGCTTTACCCCACTGCACGCCACGCTTTACACCACTGCACGCCACGCTTTACCCCACTGCACCCCACGCTTTACTCCACTGCATCCCACGCTTTACACCACTGCATCCCACGCTTTACTCCACTGCACTCCACGCTTTACTCCACTGCACGCCACGCTTTACTCCACTGCATCCCACGCTTTACCCCACTGCACCCGACGCTTTACTCCACTGCATCCCACGCTTTACGCATCCCACGCTTGACTCCACTGCATCCCACGCTTTACTCCTGCATCCCACGCTTTACTCCACTGCACCCCACGCTTTACTCCACTGCACGCCACGCTTTACTCCACTGCATCCCACGCTTTACACCACTGCATCCCACGCTTTACTCCACTGCACCCCACGCTTTACTCCACTGCACGCCACGCTTTACTCCACTGCATCCCACGCTTTACCCCACTGCACCCGACGCTTTACGCATCCCACGCTTGACTCCACTGCATCCCACGCTTTACTCCACTGCATCCCACGCTTTACTCCACTGCACGCCACGCTTTACTCCACTGCATCCCACGCTTTACCCCACTGCACCCGACGCTTTACTCCACTGCATCCCACGCTTTACGCATCCCACGCTTGACTCCACTGCATCCCACGCTTTACCCCACTGCATGCCACGCTTTACTTCACTGCATCCCACGCTTTAAACCACTGCATCCCACGCTTTACTCCACTGCACCCCACGCTTTACTCCACTGCACGCCACGCTTTACTCCACTGCATCCCACGCTTTACGCATCCCACGCTTGACTCCACTGCATCCCACGCTTTACTCCACTGCATCCCACGCTTTACCCCACTGCACGCCACGCTTTACACCACTGCACGCCACGCTTTACCCCACTGCACCCCACGCTTTACACCACTGCACGCCACGCTTTACCCCACTGCATCCCACGCTTTACCCCACTGCACCCGACGCTTTACTCCACTGCATCCCACGCTTTACTACACTGCATCCCACGCTTTACTCCACTGCATCCCACGCTTTACCCCACTGCACGCCACGCTTTACACCACTGCACGCCACGCTTTACCCCACTGCACCCCACGCTTTACCCCACTGCACCCCACGCTTTACACCACTGCACGCCACGCTTTACTCCACTGCATCCCACGCTTTACCCCACTGCACCCCACGCTTTACACCACTGCACGTCACGCTTTACTCCACTGCACGCCACGCTTTACTCCACTGCATCCCACGCTTTACCCCACTGCACCCGACGCTTTACCCCACTGCATCCCACGCTTTACTCCACTGCATCCCACGCTTTACTCCACTGCACCCCACGCTTTACCCCACTGCACCCCACGCTTTACTCCACTGCACGCCACGCTTTACTCCACTGCATCCCACGCTTTACCCCACTGCACCCGACGCTTTACTCCACTGCACGCCACGCTTTACTCCACTACACCCCACGCTTTACTCCACTGCATCCCACGCTTTACTCCACTGCACGCCACGCTTTACTCCACTGCATCCCACGCTTTACCCCACTGCACCCGACGCTTTACTCCACTGCACGCCACGCTTTACTCCACTGCATCCCACGCTTTACTCCACTGCACGCCACGCTTTACCCCACTGCATCCCACGTTTTACACCACTGCATCCCACGCTTTACTCCACTGCATCCCACGCTTTACTCCACTGCACGCCACGCTTTACCCCACTGCACCCCACGCTTTACACCACTGCATCTCACGCTTTACTCCACTGCATCCCACGCTTTACTCCACTGCATCCCACGCTTTACTCCACTGCATCCCACGCTTTACTCCACTGCATCCCACGCTTTACTCCACTGCATCCCACGCTTTACTCCACTGCATCCCACGCTTTACACCACTGCATCCCACGCTTTACCCCACTGCATCCCACGCTTTACACCACTGCATCCCACGCTTTACCCCACTGCATCCCACGCTTTACTCCACTGCATCCCACGCTTTACCCCACTGCATCCCACGCTTTACACCACTGCATCCCACGCTTTACCCCACTGCATCCCACGCTTTACTCCACTGCATCCCACGCTTTACTCCACTGCATCCCACGCTTTACTCCACTGCATCCCACGCTTTACTCCACTGCATCCCACGCTTTACACCACTGCATCCCACGCTTTACCCCACTGCATCCCACGCTTTACTCCACTGCACGCCACGCTTTACCCCACTGCACCCCACGCTTTACACCACTGCATCTCACGCTTTACTCCACTGCATCCCACGCTTTACTCCACTGCATCCCACGCTTTACACCACCGCATCCCACGCTTTACCCCACTGCATCCCACGCTTTACTCCACTGCATCCCACGCTTTACTCCACTGCATCCCACGCTTTACTCCACTGCATCCCACGCTTTACACCACTGCATCCCACGCTTTACCCCACTGCATCCCACGCTTTACTCCACTGCATCCCACGCTTTACTCCACTGCATCCCACGCTTTACTCCACTGCATCCCACGCTTTACTCCACTGCATCCCACGCTTTACACCACTGCATCCCACGCTTTACCCCACTGCATCCCACGCTTTACTCCACTGCATCCCACGCTTTACTCCACTGCATCCCACGCTTTACTCCACTGCATCCCACGCTTTACCCCACTGCATCCCACGCTTTACCCCACTGCATCCCACGCTTTACACCCATTCCATGGAGCTCTACGGACTGTTCTTGAGCTAATCTGAAGGCCACAGAAGTGTGGAGGTCTGTAGCTGTTGACTCTGCAGAAAGTTGGCGACTTCTGCATACTGTGAGCCTCAGCATGCGCTGACCCGCTCTGAGATTTTACGTGGCTGAGTTGCTGTTGTTCCGAATTGCTTCCACTTTGTTATAATACAACTAATAGATGACCGTGGAATATTTAGTAGTGAGCAGGGTCCGAAATTAACTTTTTGGCTCACCTGCCACGGGGACTGGTAGATGAAAAAATCCACCAGCCAAGCATATTTTTTACCGGCCAAAATAATAAACAGCCTTTTTTTGTCACATATACATTCATTTCAGTACATTTAATTGAGATAATAAGGTATTATGTTGAATACAAACATAAAAAAATTGTCCAGAGCAAAATTTGAAATGTATCCTATAATAAAAAAAATCTATATATTTATCAAAATGAGAAAAATGTATGAAATATTACTATCATTGGAGTGAAATAAAAAATAAAAATTTTTTTGTAAGTTTTGTTACCTGACTCATGTGGAAGGGAAGGCAGAACGTACTCGGTTACTTACGTAACCTCAGTTCCCTGAGAGATAAGGGAACGAGTATTGCGTTGCAAATGCTATGAGAAAACTCCCTTTCTCGAGAAAAGAACGGCCATGGTGTGTAAAGCAGAAGCAGCCTGGCCAGCGGCGGAGTGTGCTCGATCCGCGAGTGCTGAAGACGCTCTGCACGGTGCGCGGCCTTTGCTCTCTGCTTCTTCCAGTGGCGGGAGCTTCACATATCCTTTTTCCTCAGCGCCGTCAACAGATGAGAGCGTTAAGAGGAGAAGAGCGTGTGCGCTGAAAAGGGTGTTCATTTCGGACCCTGTGAGTGAGGAAACGGACTTATTGCATAGGTGGCAATTGATCACGGTGTGTAGAAGCGTCTGCATGCCTCTATGCTTGATTTATACACCTGTGGCCATGGAAGAGATTGAACTCCTGAAGTCAATGATTTGGAGGGGTGTCCCAATACTTTTGGCTATATAGTGTAACATATAAAACTTACATATATAAAAAAAACAAAAAAAAAAAACAGACAGACAGACTTTGTGGACACACAGATAGAGTGAGTTCATACTTATTTTCCTCTGGGTGTTTTGTGATCTGGCAGCAGTGAAGCGGCTCTCTGCAGGTTGGGTTGTTTTGCCCTTGGATGTGATCTGTAACACACACACACACACACGCGCACACACACACACGCTCCTGTCACCTGAGCTCAGCTGACACCTGTGTGATGCTGCAGATGTGGTCATGTGACTCACCTTGAACAGGATGTAGAGGATGTAGAGTAAGATGGCGAAGCCGTAGATGGGGATGATCTGTCCCGCGAGATTGGACTTTCCCCCGGTCCCGACTCCGGTCCCGACTCCTCTGACTCCGGCTCCGGCTCCGGCTCCTCTGGCCTCGGGATTATGAGCTCTGGACCGCCGCGGCTCCTCCGACACTGAAGCCCGGGCCGGCATCGGCGGGAACTGGCCTGGGGGACCTGCACACACACACACACACACACACACACACACACACACACACACACAGAGAATATTCACACACAAAATACATACACACAGTATTCACACACACACACACACACACACACACACACACACAGAGAATATTAACACACAAAATACATACACACAGAGTATTCACACACAAAACACATACACACAGTATTCACACACACACACACACACACACACAAACACAGAGAGAGAGTATTTACACACACACACACACACAGAGAATATTCACACACAAAATACATACACACAGTATTCACACACACACACACACACACACACACAGAGAGAGAGTATTTACACACACACACACACAAACACAGAGAGAGAGAGTATGTAAACACACACACACACACACACACACACACACACACACACACACACAGAGAGAGTATTCACACACACACACACACACACACACACACACACACACACAGAGAGAGTATTTACACACACACACACACACACTGGATCAGTGTTCTCAGTCACTGCTGTCTCATCAGATAATCGCCTATCCTCGTGCTCAATATAGTTGTTCACACACAGAGCTGTTTCTGTGTGCTTTATTCATTAATAATGCTTATTTATTAGGTTTGCTAATATCATTACTGGACTAGAAGAAAATACAATGTGTTTCATGAATCAAAAGCAAAAAACCCTGATTTGAGGAGAATGAGAATAGCTCATGTGTGTAATAATAGCAGCACCTTCCCCGTCCCTCTTCCCTCGAGACAGCAGCATCTTCGGCAGCAGCAGCGCCACGCACAGCACCACACACGACACCACCGTCAGCTTCTGGAAGGTTGAGATAGACATGTTTAATCCCGTCTGGTTCCTGAGTGACTGAAGGACTGCACCTGCTTCACCATCTACATAAACACAGCATCCTCCTCACTTCCGGAGCGCTGCCATAGAAACCACCTCGGCTGCCTCACAGTGGGCGGGGCTAAGCGCTGCGGGTCACGTGAGGACGGGTACTTTCATCAGCGCTGATTAAGATGTACCATTATTTCTTACTGGTTTTTATTTAATCATCCCATAGATACTGCTGGGACATGTTCCCTTGTTTTTAATCTCATGAATCAGTCGTTGAAATAATTAGAAAATAATGTCATATGCAAATATATGTCTCCATTGAGGCATACGTCATTTGATATTTCAGTGAGACCTGCAGCAAGTAACTTATACTGCCTTCTGTTAGCTTTGCCTGCAGGGATAAACAGAGGAAACCAGTTACACAACAAACAAACGCCTAAATTAAAAGCCTTTTTTTCTTTCAGTCTTTTACAACGGCGTCGATTTACTTTTTATTTTTTAACATTAGATGTGCTCACTTAAGAAATGTCTGTATTAGACTGAAGACTGAATGTAACTAAAACACGTAATTGAAATGTTTTAGATATAATAGTGAAGAATATTCAGTCTTGCAGTAGCAGTTTACCCTCCCGCCCGCTGGCGGCGCTCTCTCGCTGTAATCCCGCGCAGAGCGACACACACGCATTATCTCGCGAGATCACAGAGGCCACTTCCTCTTTGCGTTCTCGCCGCCATGGTAGGTGCTCATGAAGAGTTCTCCGACTGTCATTAACGCATCAATCCTTCTTAATCCTTTATTAAATGGAGTCAGAACATAATTATAACTTGTTGATATGTTTTCCTTATGTGTTTAAGTATGATTATCAGTCAGTATTGTGCATGTGTGTTGGATATAGCGGTGTTTTAGCGGCATTGCTGCGGTGTAGCGGCGCTCGCGCTGCCGGCCTCTGGCAGAGCTGGAGTGTGTCTCATACCGAAGCTCTTCAACTATAGTGAAATACACGTGTAATAAACATGTCATCTCTTCACAGCCGACCAAGAAGTCCAAGACTAGGAAGCTGCGCGGGCACGTCAGCCATGGGCACGGGCGCATCGGTGAGTGAGCGCGCGACACTCGGGAGATACAGCGATGATGTTTAGCGCGGGTTAATGTGGCATTAATGTGTGTGTGTGTGTGTGTGTGTGTGTGTGTGTGCAGGCAAGCACAGAAAGCATCCCGGAGGTCGCGGTAACGCCGGTGGAATGCATCATCACAGGATCAACTTCGACAAATAGTGAGTAAAGACCATCAGCATCAGTCACGTGTCCCGCACGAGCTGTGAACGCGCTGATAATCGAGTGTAAAGTGTGTTAGTGTGTTTTAAAGACTTTCAGCATCAGTCAAACTGAGTGTAAAGTGTGTTAGTGTTCGCATGCAGTCAGTGCTGAAACGGCTCATATCAGGCCTAGTGAACACACACACATTCATTCAGCAGATGCTTTATCCAAAACTACTTACAGTCGAGAAACACAAGCACTTCATCCTAGAAGAGGCGATGAGCAGGACTAGTGTGTGACACAGCCAGATGCACTGTTCTATATGCTGTAAGTGACTAGAAATGGGTTGAATGACTTGTTAAAGTGTTCAGTCAGCTGTGCTTTAGTGTTTTAAACATTTCAAAGTAGTCACACACACACACACACACACACACACAAGTCAGTGACGCAAACTTCATCATATGCTAACCTCAGCTATGAGCAGCTCAGGGTCTCAGGGACTCCAGTGTTAGAGATCAGACTGCACGTTATCTGTAGCACAGCCATCCCTAATCACAGGAAGAGTTGGGCTTGGAGCCAGAGGGGAGTAAGTGGCTTCTGACACGCTTTACAGGAGAGACAAAACTATTGACCACACTTCAATCACCTGTATTATTAACCTTAAACCACAAACATTGTAACCACAGGCATACTTACATGAATGAGTATTTAAGTAATAAACTTATGGCATATTAACACAATGAACATGTTCTAAAACATTTTAAAATAAAATAAAATGTGGCAAAAACATCAGATACGCCTTTTTGCCACCAAACATTCCCAAGTCTTTATGGACATATTGGGTGTATCTGCGGAACAATGCAGAAAATAACTGGTCAAAAGGGGAATTGATTGAATAATTAACACTTGAACAAGTGATTCATTTTCATTTAATTAATTAATTAATTTTTCACTTCACATTTCCATTCTGGGCATCTGCTGAACAGGACAGACTGTAAGTCACTGACCTTGCTAAACACACTTCTGCTTGGCAGGTCATGAGGAGTTCAATTTATTTCATTACATACATTCTTTTCTTCATATACTCTATACGACTGACAGGTCTCCTGTTCTTACTTTCACTTCTTTTTTGTTGAACCATTTCAATTACTCTGAGTGAGACACCCTCACCTACATGTGTTTCTCATTACATTATAAGTGTGGACTTACGCCCTTCTGGCTCCAAACATTACTCACACTTTTGTGTTAGGTCTTTGTTTTGTTGCTATATTCAATACAGTTTGATCTCAGGTCTTTTAGGCACCACTGGCTAGAGCTCATCGAGACCTTTATTTTGATATCAAGAACTCATATTCGCCCAAAATGCCACTTACCCCCTCTGGCTCCAAGCCCTCATTATGTCACATTTAATGTTTATTCATTTTAGTAAACAATTAAAATACTAATTAAATTCTGTAAATTTTTATCATAAAAAACAGTAAATGTGACCCCAGATCAGTGATTCAGTGATGCCAGACGCTGATGTGTGTGTGTGTGTCCTCAGTCACCCGGGGTACTTCGGGAAGGTGGGCATGAGGCACTACCATCTGAAGAGGAACACGGTGTTCTGCCCCACCATTAACCTGGACAAGCTGTGGACACTGGTCAGCGAGCAGACGAGGGTGAACTACGGCAAGAAGCCCGATGGCCCCGCGCCCATCATCGACGTCGTGCGCGCCGTGAGTACACACACACACACTCACACACACCCCTCTCAGAGGCCCGGCGCCCATCATCGACGTCGTGCGCGCCGTGAGTACACACACACTCACTCACACACACCCCTCTCAGAGGCCCGGCGCCCATCATCGACGTCGTGCGCGCCGTGAGTACACACACACACACTCACACACACCCCTCTCAGAGGCCCGGCGCCCATCATCGACGTCGTGCGCGCCGTGAGTACACACACACTCACACACACACACACACACCCCTCTCAGAGGCCCCGCGCCCATCATCGACGTCGTGCGCGCCGTGACTACACACACACACACACTCACACACACCCCTCTCAGAGGCCCGGCCCCCCTCATCGACGTCGTGTGCGCTGTGATTCCACACAGAGTTCCTCTATCACAGCCCTTTTGACCCTTCTCAGACCTCACACACTTTCTACGTTTGAAGCCAGAGATGGCAAACGTTCTCTTCATGACTACACTGGGTTTCAACACCCCTAAGCATGTCATGGCCCTACAGCTACACACACACACACACACACACTAGGGCTGTCAACGAATATTCTAAATTCGAATATATATTTTAATAGTTTTAAAAAACAGAATTTCGAAGGTGAAGATTAATATTCGAATGTGGAAAGACACGCCCGCGGTAGCAGAGGCGCGGTAGCAGAGGCGCGGTAGCAGAGGCGCGGCTGCCTGAGGGGTCAGGGACCGGTCACCGGAGTCGCACTGTCTGGCACAGCCTCACTGCTGAAAGTTGACTGGGACAGATGCATTGTTTGCTGCTGACCGAAAGGAGGAACAGACGTAATAGAGCTCCCGCTAAAAGTTTTTAAAGCTCCGCCTAATGGGCCTTTCACACAGGATGCGGTATGCGCCCAATATTGACAAATGTTAAATTTAAAATAAATACAAAGAAATAGTTTGTGATTTAAAAAAAAAAATCCTATTTATTCATGAAAAAACTATCACTGTTTAATTTTTTATTTTTGCGTGAATTTAAAGTTATGTCAGCTGCATGTGCGGAATGCTTGTCACAAGTTGTAAGAGAAGATAAGGCAACTTTTTTTTGACTGCAATTCACACCCAGCGCTAATTCAGCAAAAATATTCTCCAAATGCACCACGTGAAACATGGATTCGGTCTTCCGACCTTTAGGATCAGTTGATTTTGATGCGAGTGAGAGAGCAAAGACAGAACTGAAGATGGAGAGTGCCCGCGCGGGGGTGGGGCGCTGTGATCGTTCTCTCCATCACATAGCCTGCTCACAAAACCCAATTACAGATCAAATTTTTCAATGTAGGAAAAACCCTGATTATGTCATGAAAGTACGGGGCCATTGATGCGCCCCGCTGCGCTTGCGCTTTGGTCGACGCAGCAACAAAACGTCCTTGCGCGGCGCAAGCCATTGAGATGAGTGGGTTTTATAGCGCAGCGCCGCACATACCGCGTCCTGTGTGAAAGGCCCATTACATGGAAGATGGCAGAAAGTGCAGAGCCCAACTCGACCGCAGCAGAGAAAGTGATTTTAACCCCTCAAAATCTAAAAAGCCATGTCTGGAAGTACTTTGGATTTTGGCCGGTAGAAGGTAAAATTGTGGAGCCGCGAGATAAAGTATGCAACTTCAATTAATGTTAATAATATTTGTTTCAATCACTGAATGAAGTCTGCTATATTTGAGACCTTAAATTGCTTGCTCAAAACTCTTGATCAGCACTCAACATTTGTTTGTTGTTCATTTAAACCGTCATGCGCAGTGAGGGCGAGAGAGAGTGAGGTCTCTGGTCTTGGCCATTAGTGGATTTACTTTTTACTTGTTGTGTAGGTAATACGTTGTCAAATGTGTAAACTTAAATAAACAACCTATACAAGTAGTTATGTCTCTTATTGATGTAATGCGCGTCATTGACAAAATGCGCAACCAGATGTTCGAATAGTTCGAATGTGGTTTTTTTTTTTTTAGAGGGGATATTCGAATGTCATTTGAGCAATTTTGACAGCCCTGACACACACACACACACTTCTAACAATGACCCTTAAGTTTGCCGGCCAAGCTCAAGCTAGGCTTTGGGTAATCTGGGCTTGCTCTGCAAACACATCCTCATTTGAACATTTCATTTTCAACCTTAGAACTGTTTGCGATGTTCATCATCTTTAGTGGTTGGGCTTGTCTGATGATGATTAACTGCTGAGCACGATGGACCTGTTCGTCTCGAGGGGTTGAGCTTTAGTGGAGGACCTCTCTCTCCTCCTCCGTCCTCTTCTAGCGCTGTCCCTCTGGAGGAGTTCAGCTAGAGGATCGTCCATAACCTCAGCTCTGCCCGTGACATTAACACTTCTTGTTTCTGCTTCATCAGTTACAGTCACTGCATTCAGCCGGCCTTCAACATGTTCAGTTTCTGGGGAGTTTTCAGAAGGAGATTTATCAGAAAAATTCATAATCAATTGTTCTCCAATATTTATTACGGCCTCAATGTTTGATATCAGCTTCAAATGTGCAACAACTTCAAACACACGGCTTTGATTTAATAGCAAATTTAGAGGCCATATTTTTTGTCACATATTTTGTATGAAACAAAACCTGTTCAGTGCATTTGCTTTACGGTGAAGCTAACCTCACTCTGAAGCTAACCTCACTCTGAAGCTAACCTCACTCTGAAGCTAACCTCACTCTGAAGCTAACCTCACTCTGAAGCTAACCTCACTCTGAAGCTAACCTCACTCTGAAGCTAACCCTCACTCTGAAGCTAACCTCTCTCTGAAGCTAACCTCACTCTGAAGCTAACCTCACTCTGAAGCTAACCTCACTCTGAAGCTAACCTCACTCTGAAGCTAACCTCACTCTGAAGCTAACCCTCACTCTGAAGCTAACCCTCACTCTGAAGCTAACCCTCACTCTGAAGCTAACCTCTCTCTGAAGCTCACCTCACTCTGAAGCTAACCCTCACTCTGAAGCTAACCTCACACTGAAGCTCACCTCACACTGAAGCTCACCTCACTCTGAAGCTCACCTCACTCTGAAGCTCACCTCACTCTGAAGCTCACCTCACTCTGAAGCTAACCCTCACTCTGAAGCTAACCTCACACTGAAGCTCACCTCACTCTGAAGCTAACCCTCACTCTGAAGCTAACCTCACACTGAAGCTCACCTCACTCTGAAGCTCACCTCACTCTGAAGCTCACCTCACTCTGAAGCTCACCTCACTCTGAAGCTCACCTCACTCTGAAGCTAACCCTCACTCTGAAGCTAACCTCACACTGAAGCTCACCTCACTCTGAAGCTCACCTCTCTCTGAAGCTCACCTCTCTCTGAAGCTAACCTCTCTCTGAAGCTAACCTCTCTCTGAAGCTAACCTCTCTCTGAAGCTAACCTCTCTCTGAAGCTCACCTCACTCTGAAGCTAACCTCACTCTGAAGCTAACCTCACACTGAAGCTAACCTCTCTCTGAAGCTAACCTCTCTCTGAAGCTAACCTCTCTCTGAAGCTAACCTCACTCTGAAGCTAACCTCTCTCTGAAGCTAACCTCTCTCTGAAGCTAACCTCTCTCTGAAGCTAACCTCTCTCTGAAGCTAACCTCTCTCTGAAGCTCACCTCACTCTGAAGCTCACCTCACTCTGAAGCTAACCTCACACTGAAGCTAACCTCTCTCTGAAGCTAACCTCTCTCTGAAGCTAACCTCTCTCTGAAGCTAACCTCTCTCTGAAGCTCACCTCACTCTGAAGCTCACCTCACTCTGAAGCTAACCTCACACTGAAGCTAACCTCACACTGAAGCTAACCTCTCTCTGAAGCTAACCTCTCTCTGAAGCTAACCTCTCTCTGAAGCTAACCTCACTCTGAAGCTAACCTCTCTCTGAAGCTAACCTCTCTCTGAAGCTAACCTCTCTCTGAAGCTAACCTCTCTCTGAAGCTCACCTCTCTCTGAAGCTCACCTCACTCTGAAGCTCACCTCTCTCTGAAGCTCACCTCACTCTGAAGCTCACCTCACTCTGAAGCTCACCTCACTCTGAAGCTCACCTCACTCTGAAGCTCACCTCACTCTGAAGCTCACCTCACTCTGAAGCTCACCTCACTCTGAAGCTAACCCTCACTCTGAAGCTAACCTCACACTGAAGCTCACCTCACTCTGAAGCTAACCTCTCTCTGAAGCTAACCTCTCTCTGAAGCTAACCTCACTCTGAAGCTAACCTCTCTCTGAAGCTAACCTCACTCTGAAGCTCACCTCACTCTGAAGCTCACCTCACGCTGAAGCTCACCTCACTCTGAAGCTCACCTCACGCTGAAGCTAACCTCTCTCTGAAGCTAACCTCTCTCTGAAGCTCACCTCACGCTGAAGCTCACCTCACGCTGAAGCTCACCTCACTCTGAAGCTCACCTCACGCTGAAGCTCACCTCACTCTGAAGCTCACCTCACTCTGAAGCTCACCTCACTCTGAAGCTAACCTCACTCTGAAGCTAACCTCACTCTGAAGCTCACCTCACTCTGAAGCTCACCTCACTCTGAAGCTAACCTCACTCTGAAGCTAACCTCACTCTGAAGCTAACCTCACTCTGAAGCTAACCTCACTCTGAAGCTAACCTCACTCTGAAGCTAACCTCACTCTGAAGCTAACCTCACTCTGAAGCTAACCCTCACTCTCACTCTGAAGCTAACCCTCACTCTGAAGCTCACCTCACTCTGAAGCTCACCTCACTCTGAAGCTCACCTCACGCTGAAGCTCACCTCACGCTGAAGCTCACCTCACTCTGAAGCTCACCTCACGCTGAAGCTAACCTCTCTCTGAAGCTAACCTCTCTCTGAAGCTCACCTCACGCTGAAGCTCACCTCACGCTGAAGCTCACCTCACTCTGAAGCTCACCTCACGCTGAAGCTCACCTCACTCTGAAGCTCACCTCACTCTGAAGCTCACCTCACTCTGAAGCTCACCTCACTCTGAAGCTCACCTCACTCTGAAGCTAACCTCACTCTGAAGCTAACCTCACTCTGAAGCTAACCTCACTCTGAAGCTAACCTCACTCTGAAGCTAACCCTCACTCTCACTCTGAAGCTAACCCTCACTCTCACTCTGAAGCTAACCCTCACTCTCACTCTGAAGCTAACCCTCACTCTCACTCTGAAGCTAACCCTCACTCTCACTCTGAAGCTAATCCTCACTCTGAAGCTAACCTCACTCTGACGTAGATCTGTGTTCGTGAACTACACCTGTGTTTCAATCAGGGTTCATATTAAAAACCACTGTGTCCATGTGCTGCTTCTGTCAGGAGTGTGTGTGTGTGTCCTGCTGAACGAGCTTGAGTTGTGTCTGGTTCTCTCCTCTGACCTCTGACCTGTGTGTTTCAGGGCTACTTCAAAGTGCTGGGCAAGGGCAAGCTGCCGAAGCAGCCGGTGATCGTGAAGGCCAAGTTCTTCAGCCGGCGGGCCGAGGAGAAGATCAAGGGTGTCGGAGGAGCGTGTGTGCTGACCGCATAAACACCTTTCTCTTTAATAAAGATGATAAACTCTCTCTCCTGCTTCGTCTCACATCACTGACCTCCACCTCCACCTGTGCTTAGCTGAGCTCCTGTGACGCTCTAGAGCGCAGACTCTCCACAGGACACAACTACACCTCAGACACTCATGCTAACAGCTAACACTGACCTCCACCTGTGCTGAGCTGAGCTCCTGTGACTCTCTAGAGCGCAGACTCTCCACAGGACACAACTACACCTCAGACACTCATGCTAACAGCTAACACTGACCTCCACCTGTGCTGAGCTGAGCTCCTGTGACTCTCTAGAGCTCCGACTCTCCACAGGACACAACTACACCTCAGACACTCATGCTAACAGCTAACACTGACCTCCACCTGTGCTGAGCTGAGCTCGTGTGACGCTCTAGAGCTCCGACTCTCCACAGGACACAACTACACCACAGCCTCTTATGCTAACAGCTAAAGCTGACCAGTAGTGCTGAGGGCAGGTCTGCATCTCTTCCAGTCTGCTGCGACTTAAAGCTCGGCTCTGATTGGTCAAACTGAATGTAGCTGCACTGAAAAAGTTTTTTTTTAATTGTCAAAAATGCGGCTGGCGCAGACACGTTAATGTAATACAGATCTAGAGTCACAATATAATGAGGTTCCAAAAGTCTCACGGCATGCAGACATGAAGCTGGGTAAAATAAAGCACATAACTACGCTTTCTATTAATTAGTTCCCCCAGAAAACCTCTAAACTCTGCCATCACTCGCCCTTCAGTAGTTCCAGACCATTTAAAACTTTCGTTCAGTGAAACAAAAACAGATATTTTAATGAAACCTGAGATTTATTCCCTCCGATCAATTCTCCGCTAAAACACCTGATCTCCATATGTGTCGTGTGGTTTCCCCCGGGTCCTCTAAAGAGACACGATCACTCTATATAATAAAGGTTTAAATGTATATTTCTAATCTAATCACACTCATACACACGCACCTGATAGCCAGAAGCTCTGAGGTGCTCATTATAACCAATCACAGCCGTTCAACAGAACCAATCAGCTTTAGTCGTGTGTGTTGCACGCGTGTTTCAATTTAAACAAGTAAAAACTTTTAAACATCTTTGGAAAATGTTATGATGCCTTTCAAATAATGTGATGTTGAAATCTTCAGTGGTACAAACTAATGCACAACAGCCTTTACACGCACAAACAAGTAGAAGTGAACAATATACTCATCATGCTTATTGCAATGCTTACTAATAGCTGACAAATGTCTATAATACATTATAAATTGGTACATTGTAAATGTAAAAAAATGTTTTTTAAAATATATTACAAATATATTTTGTAGGCCTGAGCATTTATAAAGTACACATATTTTAAACACACTAAAAGCTTAATCATGTTCTTACACGAAGTACTCATGAAATATGCTTGAGGAGCAACATGAGCATGTTTACTGTAAATACACTAAAGCTTCACTAGAGTATGCTTGTGTTTAGCATATATTTATCAATGTACTTAGTGTACTTTTTAATAAAGGGTTTAAACACATTAAGACACATTTGCACACTGTCTTTATTAAATGTAACTGATTACACATCCAGCATTTATTACACACACATGTTAATCCAGTAACAGTGAAACAGTGAAGTGGACAAAGATGGCTGGAGATCTTCATTAAAATAACAGAAAGGCAGGACAGGATTATGAAGTCATGATCTAGAGTATGAAGATCTGATTCCAGATATTACCAACTCCAGTCAGAGATGCAGATGCCAGATCATCCACTTTTAGCTCATAGGCTAAAGGCTAAACTAGACACAACCACCTGTCGGGTACCCTGGGGGTAGGCTTGGGAAAATTACAATTTTATTATTTACCTTGTAATCTGTGGTCAGCTCTGTCTGTAGCTCTGTAATTGATAATTTATCATTCACTACATTATTTTGATCAGGTCCAAAGTAACCCTTTGCTGTGTACACACCGTTCTTCAGACAACAGGTGGCTCTCCAGTAATACTTTGAGACAGTCACTCTATCTTTTAGTTTTGGTATGTTGTGATCAGCAGGAACTACACCAGTCACCACATAAGCCTTAACATTACTATCACATTCTCTCAGATCATCAATAACATCCGCCTCATGATTCCTCCATTTACCCCGATTGAAACCTGAGTTCTGTGGAGCGGCGTTAGTCAGGGTGGAGGTGGCCAGCATGGAGATATGATTGTCTGTGTGGCTAACTGGGTAGAGGTGACCTTTGTCATATCTAGGCTTATTAGGGTCCTGTCCTTCATAGTCACTATTCATAGCCTGTTTATTAAGGTTTTCGCCAGTTTTTTTACATCTCATCCATGCCTCAGCACCTTTATCCAGCTAAAGGACATGAGAGAAAAAACAACTCAAACTGTTTCAGTCAAAATTCACATGACTTATTATCATTTCCAATAAATATACTGGTCCCACTTTAATTTAGGTGTCTTTAACTACTATGGTCTAACATTTTAATAAATAATTTGATACAGTGCACTTATTGTGATACATGTTTTTATATTTTATACTTGTATTTAAACATGACCTGCATGTAATTACATCTATAATTATTTTCTGTAATTACATCTATAATGACACTGTTAACCCCTTAAACCCACACATACCTGTGCTAATATTACCCGTATCCTCCTCAACATCAACACTATACGCCTATATTGGACTTTATTTTTTTATGTAAGTACTGTACATAGTAGTTTTAGGAAACCTAAAGCGTGACCAATATACTATAATAATATACAGTTGAGTAATTACCTGAGGTTCAATGTACCAACGATCACATCTCCCAACACTTGGGCTCCCGAACACATACGCAGAGTAGATGGGGATCCTCCCTGTTGTGTTGTACAGAGTTGCATAAAGATACTTTGGCTGATTGTTGTTGTTGTCCAGATGACACTGGCAGATCTCCTGGACTGAGGTGCCCGATGGTGCTGTGAATTCAGGAGGATCATTGTTTAAAAAGAACATCTCTCTGCATTTAGCAAAACCCAGCACCACCTCACTCAGAGAGAGGCAAGGCAACAGAAGAAGAACAAGCAGTTTCATGATGAACTCAAACTGTGAGAGCAGAAACTGAATCTGTGGATTTCTCTGTGTCAGAAGAGGCGAGAGTGGAGAATGTAGATGTTCTCTCTCTTTATAGAGTTTAACACACAAGGGGAGGAGATAGAAACACATGTCTGTAGACGTGGACAAAATACACAACTCCATCATGTGTGTCTTTTTACACCTTTAACCATATGATTATCAGAGCTAGGGTAAGGATAGTCAACCCCCGCCCGCAGGCTCGAGTCCTTCAGGAGTGATGGAGAAGACTCCCTTCTGCTTTTTTGAGGCTAATTTTTTATTCATTTATTGCAGAAATACATACAGACACTACAAAATACACACATCGGGTCTCATTCATGAAACACGAGCAGAACGAATTTTTGTGTAAATCGTGTGTAAAGTGGTTCTGGCGTAAATTTTCGGATTCGTTAAAATGTTCGTATTTTCCAAATGTTAGTTGGTAGGCTACGAAAGAAATCTACACCTGCTCCCAGCCACTCGTAAATAGTGCGTTTAACATCCGAACGTTTTGCTCATTAATAAGGCTGCATTTTAATTCACCTTAATCAGGTACATATTTACACAGCATTTTGAAAAAATATTATATGTAGTAATTACATACGGGTTTTCTTTTTACTTTTATTACGAGAGACAGTAATAGCATCTGCAAACGGAACACAAGTCCACAAGTCTTTTTTTTTATATATATATATATATTTCTTTTTTTCTTCAAGCCGTTTATTCTTTTTTTTTTTTTTTTTTTTTAACAAGTCCTCAAGTCACAAGTGTTGCAGTCAAGCTTCATGTCGAACCGTTTTCTTTTCACTTCTGGGACTGTTCGATTAACAAATGAAACTCCTTTAACTGTATCTGTAATATGCTGCCAAGCATTTTTACCTAAAGCATTTAGGTAAAAGCATTATTACCTAAAAAAAATAAAAAAAATTAGGACCTGATACGCCACTATGTACGCTTGAAAATAAAATGTGGCGTTTTGAACAAACTTCTGATAATAAAACTTAAATTTCTGCATCTGAGAAATTTCTCTTCTTCATTCGCTTTTGAGAAGACATGTGGAAATCCTTCGTTTGGTGTCATAATATGATGCCCATATATAGTTGTCAGTCCGTTTTAATGGGCGGGATTTATGTAATTGAGAGAATGAGCGTGCACGCGCGTCCCATTTACGACTGATTGGAATTCATTAACACACACACACATTTCACTATCAAATCTGACGTTTACGAAGTATTTGTGAATCAAGAGAAGAATTTTCGGGAATGTCTCTTTACGCGGAAATCACTCACATATTTACTCGTATATTTACGAATGTTTCATGAATGAGACCCATCGACCTTAAAACAAACAAAAATAAAACATAGATAAACAACAGTATAAGAACAGACGAGGAGAGAAAAAAAGATAAAGAAAGAAAAGAAAGGAAAGGGAAACACTTTACTGTGCATAAGACTGACATGACACATGTCATGATTATGAAGGAGGTTTTATGTATGTTTATGAAAACTGTCATTAAGTGTCATTCGCTCAATTATGACATTGCACTCGTGCCGCCACAATAACAGACAAAACAGAGGAGGTTATAGTCTAGGTGAAACCTGCCCCAAAAACACCGACTACGCCACCCTGGGACTTTCACCCAGAGAATGATTTTATTTATTCCCTAACTGCAATATTACTGATACTTAAGGACACTCAGGTACGCATACAATTCAGCCAGAGACGGTTCAACTTTGAAAATGGACAACAACTTTATTTCAATAATTAATTTAAATTTAAATTTAATTCATATTTAAAACTCATTCATACTTTAAAACACATTCATACTTTATGGAGGAGAACAGAGTGACAAATTATACTTGCTGCTGAGGCTTACCAGTGGAGAAGGGAGTCATGAAGGCAGGGAGGAATCCCAGGATAAGTCACCCGCGTGAACACACAAACACTGAAAAACACGACAGTGAACACAGCAAAGGAAACGTGGTAGACGACACAACACACAGGAAGGGGACACCACCACCCGGACACCGACAGCACCACCTTCGGCTCTCAGCAACTGAAACGGGCACAAACACACGATCAAAGGGGATTCACTCGACAGAAGAAAATCAATGTAATATTTAAATGAAAAGAGCAAACTGAAATAATCTTAATCACAAAATAGACAAACTGCCAGAACCAGCAATGGTTCCAGAACGGCAGTACACAAGAAAAAGATTATATATATAATTCTAAAAAAACACTTCTCAATGAACCAAGAAAAACAAAATGATATGTATAATTAACATGCAATGAGACCTTGGCCAAGGAAAACAAATTCAGTAATAAAACAAACAACTATAAATACATCTTTAACTAAATTAGTTTATCCAATGAGATAAACTAAAGTAAAAAAAAATAAAAATAAATGCAACTTAACTAAATTGAAAGCAACATAACGAAAAGAAAAGAAATCAGCCAAATCATACCTGTAAAGAGCCAACCCCCTCAGTTAAGTTACATTCAGACCGGTTGAAATACTAGCCTGCATAAAACAGCTCACATTTGACCGTATGGCCGTGGTTGCCCAGTAGCCGTGAAGGCAGAACAAGCGTCGAGTAGAGTTGCTGATCAGGTCCTAAATCTACTATGACATGTTTATGACATATTTATGACAATTTATGTTGACTTGGTGTCAAGTTGTCATTACCAAGACACTGACAGGTTATGATGTATTGGTTTATATCAAGCTGTCATAAAAAAGACACCTCAAACAATGTCATATTTGCATTAAAAATGTCATAATTGAGCGAATGACACTTAAAGGGGTCATATAATGGTATATGCACTTTTACAAGTTGATTGTACTGAAATGTGTGTTGGCAGTGCCTGTACACAACCATCATAAAATGATAAAAATCCAACCAGTGGTTTTTTTTAAATCTTCTTATATGTTTCCCCCTCTCCTGAATCAAGCTATTCGATTTTGTGACGTCACAAAATCGACGCCCCTCCCACAATGGTTGAGTGACAGCAGCGTTTCAACACAGACCCTGCCCTCACACACTCGTGAGCGAGCTGTCAATCATAGCCCGCGCGCACCGGCGCGTTCATTGTTGCTAGCTGGAGCACTGAGTAGAATGGCGTCTCAGTGATTGTGGTGTTCTGTTCTCGGGTGTAATAACGAACACAGCATCATGTTGATGTTCCTAAATCTGAACCGCTGAAGACGCAGCGGCTGAGTTTGTTTTCGAAGGGAATATTCCCCACGATCAACAGCAATGCTTTCATGTTTGCACGAATCATTTCACACACCAGACTGCTTTACAAACGAGGGTCAGTGTAAAGCTGGTTTTGCTAAGAAGCTGCTCCTGAAAAAAGGATCGGTACCAACTATTCGTGTTCCTGCTGCTCCTCCAGAAGAAGAAGAAGTGAGTGTAACGTTTTATTAACCTTTATATTAATCTTTGCAAATCGCTTGCTGCACACTTCACGATGAATGCGGCTGTTTACACTCAGGGTAGCCTACATTACGGCATGTTTTCTATGTACGACGTTCTCAATATAATTCATAATCCCAATGTTTATAAGGAACACTGCGTTATGGTTATTGTGTTATTGTGTTACAAACAGTGTGCGCCCAGAACAGAGGGGCGGGGGGAGCAAAGCTCATTATCATTTAAAGACACATGCACTGAAACGGCGTGCTGAAAACAGAGCTGTTTTTGATCAGGTAAAATTAGTGTTTTCTTACAATACTAATGAGAATTTTTAATTAAAGTATATTGCAAACTTTTGATTTAGACCCTAAAGAATCATATTAGCTTGTACAAAAATGGCATTATATGACCCCTTTAATGACAGTTGTCATAAACATGCATAAAACCTCTTTCATATTCATGACAGGTGTCATGTCAGTCTTATGCACAGTAAAGTGTTTCCAAAGAGGGACCCTATAATTTGAAATATATAATTATCCTTTGGGGGTGTTGAGTGTTTTAAGGTATTCAGTAATTTAACATCTTTTACCCTTTCTCTCATCCCCCTGCTCTCCTCTCCTCCCATTCCTCCAAACAATAACACTGATAATAAAGTAATACACCTTTATGATTAATATGGCTATCTGTGTGCCTCCCACTGGGGCAGTCCTGCCCAGAAGCTCACACCCACCCAGCCCCTGTCCAGCTTACCCACTATAACTAATAATTCCTTTCCTCCCCCATTATCAGACATATAGTGTATGCAGCGCGCACACACACTAATACAAATATATATATTTTTTTCTCTTTCCCTCATTATCCTCCGGCTATCCCTACTCATCCCACCGTCGTCCATTGCAGGACTTGGCACTCACTATGACTTAGGTCCACACGTTGCCCAAATAGAGAAGGAAAGGAACACACATGGAAAAAAGAGAAGGTCTTACTGACCTCATTAAAGACAAGTATACGTTACCAGAGGTCCACTGAACAAGGACCCCCAGTCAGACCGGACAGTGCAGGACAGCCCCAGTCCTCCCCCGGGAACACAGACAGCCTTTGTGTGCAGCAAGTGTGCAGTGCTCTTGATAGCCCCGCTCTGGAAGATCCAGCTATGGTTCTCCGAGTTAACTCAACTGTGTGGATACAGCCCCATGCCCGATACCGCTGAGGAGGGATCTCCTCACACAGGCAAACGGGACAATCTGACATCCCCGTCCCGACTTGTGGGATCCCCTCAACGGGTATCCGGGAACCTCCCGAAAAGGGTGCTAGATACCTGTACTGAAGTAAGCGCGCCTTCAAAGTGACAAAGGTGCCCTCCTTTCTACAAAGTTTTGGATGAGGGATGCTAAGCCTCCACGCTCAAAGTGTATGTAGCAGCTTTTCATGCTCGTATGGCCAGGCAATCACTGGGAGAAACGACCTAGTTGTGCGTTTCCTCAAAGGGGCCAGATGGCCAAACTCACCTATGCTATGGCGAGAGGGGGGGCTTATAGAGCTATAAGCCACGCACATTCTGGCGGGCGCTGACTTGCCTGGGCACCAAGCGACCAGATTGGTTCCCGCATCTTAGCCGCCTCACCATAGGTTCGTGCAGTTGCCGCAGCACAACCAATGAGTGCGCTGCGCTTTAAAAACTTTGGCTTCAATATTCTCGAGAAAAGGAGTTTTTATGGAGTTAATATTGTGCCATAATTAAACAAACAAATCCAGCATTTTACAAACAAACTCGATCTGGTTTGCAAAGGAAAACTCGACTCGCAAACAAACAGAAACTAATGTGCAAGTACAAAGGTCCGTTTGAGCAAAAATGCAGTGGAGTAACACATATATATTGTGTTTTACTCATATAAATAAATGAGCCCAGATAATACTTCACAAATAAATACAAACCATCCTACAAATTGCATGTAACCTTACAAATACCAAATCTAGTGCATACAAATGCATATCTGTCAGTTATGATTGTGAGACACTTGAGAGATCTCTCGGCTCGATTTTCTCACAAATGCAGTTGAGCATCTCCCTCTTCTAGAACAGTAGAGATGCATATAGCGCTAGTCTCCTGGGAGAAGCCCTGATCTGAAACTTGCCTTTACCTACAGCTGACCCGGTGAACAGGTGTGTTTCTGTCTTACTTTATCTATAATTAACCTTCTTAAGGTTTTCTTTTGCATAAGGTTTATTGCATATCTAGACAGATTAGCACTTAGTATTCACACACTAAAAAGTTGAACTATTATTTACTACATTTTTTTGGTGAAACACTCAAAATTTAATAAATTGTAAAGCTGTGAAATCAGTGAAATATACTGTATGTATTGAGTAAATGCAAGTAAAAAAATTAAGTAAATCTGAGTAACTGCATCTGGTACATTAACAAATAAAATTGAGTAGAAATAATTTAACATTTAAACATTTAAAAAAAAAAATTGAATGTTATTAAATATTAAATGTTTTTTATTTATGAGTTATATTAACTTTTTTATTTCCTCTAAACCTTTGTAAAATAGTATTCTATACAACCACCAGTATACATGACACTGGCCTTTATTGTCGATGAGTACAGCAATACAGCACATTTTACACTGAACATGAAGCCTATACAATATTGCCTATTTAAACTCATTTAACAAACATTTTAGAAGTAAAAATGAAACATTTAAACATTCAGGAAGCCTAATTCAAGTGTAATCAACCAGTCTGTTATCCAGTGTCCACCGGATCAGCGCCGGTCCTCGTGCCGGAGACGGACTCGCCTCTGCGGGGGAACTTCCAACTTCAGACCGCCGTCCTGCGTTTCACTCAGCCGACAGATACTGCGAGCGACTGACTCCATAACCTGCCAATAAACAAACAGTGACAGTTCTGAGGACATTTTATCATCCACATTAATTATGACCGCCGCTAGCATAGCTAGCGAAAGCGGTCATATAGGGATTGTCAAATTTTTTTTTTTTTTTTTTGTCATCTACTGAATTTTCCATCAACGATACCAGGGACACCGAAACACCGGGGAACATGAAATTTGGTGGGCATGTAGCCCCACTAGACTTTTACGGAAAAATTTCGTTTGGTCCCCGGGGGCCACTCCCCCCCCCCGCACTGGGCCCCCCCAAACCCCAAAAAATGCAGTTTTTCCTAAATAACTACCTGAACCGTGGCACCGAGGATGAAGACATTTTTATGGCATGTTGCTCTTAAGGGCCCACATCAACCTAGCCCATAATCACTCATTAGTGATTTGCGCCCCTCCCATAAAAAATGAAAATGCAATATTATTCCATATATATGAATATATGGGGGGGGGGGGTATAAAATAAATTCATTTATGTGCACATTTAGTGACTGTACACTCATCGGCCTGTAGATGGTGCTGTTGAGCGAAGGGTTGCTGGTTTAGGATGATACTGTCACACACACACATGCAGGAATACAAACAAACGCAAGCATGCACACACACTGACATCCACACGCACAGACACACACCCATACACACACATACAAATCCACATGCACAGACACACACACACAAACACACACATGTACGCACGCATACATACACGCACAGACACGCACAGACACACACACAGACAGACATGCACATACTACTACTTTTTTTTAGGTATATACATAAACACGCAATACAGCCAAATTACTCCACGTCATTTATTTTTGTGGAAAGCCAGTGCAGGCCTGAGCGGCGGTCATATTTTGTACCGCCATGCGGTACATCTAGTTATATTCATTATCATTAGGAATAAAGTCGTGTGTTTATGCAAGGCGTTTCAATCACGCGTAAAGACAGACGCGACTCTCGTTTAGGTGTCACATTACGCCTCCGTATGTTGTTTTGCTTTAAATAAAATGATTTAAAGCACAGTAATGATTTTATACGTAAAATAAAACATACACAAACCTGAATTTCACAGAGGAAATGCACCAATTCTGCGCCGTTGAGAAGAGAAGAGGAGAACTGGGCTGCGTTCAGCCCCGACAAAACATTGCACAACGTTTTTTAAACAGAAACGGTGACGCGTTGAACACACTGTTCTGATGACGCAAGAGTTGCAACTATGGCAGCTGAGAAGGCCATTCTTTGTGTTCTTTGTGAAGAATTTTCTGAGCCTGATGAAGTCGGTATAAATATGTGTTTAATACTACAAAATATGCCCGATGTTACAGTTACTGCACTTGCCGCCCAGAACAAAAGAGAACATCCCAATCGAGTGAAGGGATTGCTGAAACTAAAGCACACATCTTACCTAATTCAGACTAAAACACATCTATTTAGCCTCACATACTGACTTTATTTGTAGGTCATACTGTTTTAATACCCTGTATTTTCTTTCTCATTTTTAGGAAAAGCACTTAATTACCATTGTTTATTTCTATACCAAATGTCATACACTTGCAATGAAGCTACAAATATAAACAACTACATCATTATGTTGATATCCTATATTTTTACAATAAAACTTACGACAAACATGTCTTCTAATATCCTCAGTTGTTGCGTATACCGAGCTGCATCGAACACATTTGTAAATTACTTTCCTTGAACCCATTGTGCGAGTTCACTTTAATACCACATGCTTTATATTCACCTTATTCCGCCCCGCCCACTTTTACTTCTGTCCAGTACTTCCGTTGTAAACCAGCTTCCGGTTTAGCGGACCCTCATTCAATTTCGAGGAGAACTGCAGAGAAGTCTCACTGATAAAATGTCACATAAGATAAGCTAATTTGTGCCAAATGTGCTATGTACGTGTGTATCAACAGCACAGCAATGCACTGTTTCTCAGGGTAATTTTTAAACGACTTTTAGGTGTTTATATGACCCGTCTGCCTGTCTGATCGCAGCCCGGCCGATGTGTAGTGTTTAGCCTACATTAGCCACACACATCTAATGTTGTAATGGTCTCACTACAGGACACATACACATGCTATACCTTGTTTGAAAGCTATGGTCCTCTAGAATTCAGTCGCTGGATTTATTTTACAGCCATTACTTGTGTTAGAGATCAAACCATAAGAAATTGCAGCTAGCAGTTAGCTAAGCTAACGTTACCCTCTTGTTCATCTAGTTGAGGCTCTACTTTCTTTCTACACCAGTTCGTGGCTATTTTTTTCTCATCTGTTGGCTATACACTGCAAATGTATCTGGTGATTAAGCAAACAAACTGGTGTAATAATGTTTCAAACTTTACATGTAGTAGTGTTTGTGCACATCTTCATAACTAAGTAATAGCTATTAGAAAGACACAGCTTACAACAGCATACAAAACGCTTTTCTCACTTTTATTAAATACGCAACGTCCACAATGAATAGGCCTAATTACATGATGAATTTTGAATTTAAACTGCATATTTCAAAAAGGCTACATATATAGCTGGTTTAAATAATTTGATTGTGGCATTGTTTCAAAAGCTTCAAGTGAAATGTACTTTAGTACGTTGCAGCAGTTGTTAATAACCATAGGCCAACGCATTTGGCTATAATATTATTGTCTATCTACTTATATCAAGACAGATAACAGATTGGACCAGGGCAAACAAAGCGCTAAGTAGCTAAACCAGGAAGTGAGATTACGCAGATGGCGCCACCCAGTGCTACTTCCGGAATAAGGTGAATACATGTTGCTGCTGATTGGACTGCAGTTCTGACACACCTACCAAACAAGAGAAAACGTATCTCAAACCCCGTTGCACACCGGTGCACGCCGTCTCCAGGAAACATGACGTTCAACCCGGAAACCGTAGCAAAACGTTGCGCACCGTTTTGAACTTGAACGTGCCCCTGTTCTGGAGACTGGAGAGAGTTCAAACAGCGAATTCAGTAATATTTTTGTTTCTTGAAAAAGATCAGTTTAATTCTCCATTCTCAAATATTTTGATAGAAATTTCACAAATATAGTGTATTATAAAGAAATAATTGGTTAGTCAAATACTAAATTCTTTTAATGAAAAAAACTTAAATATAACTGTAAATTTTTGAAAAAATTAACTGTTGGATTTTTAGTCAATTATTTTGGTATGTTTAACTCAAACAATCAAGTAAACAATATTCAGAATTATTTTTGGATAGGGGAATCTATAAGCTGAAAGCTCTGCCATCATATGTTGCTGTTTTAATTTTTTGTAAAAACGTTACATTTACTGAACGAGTCTTTTTCTTTCGTTCTCCATAAATTAATGAGAATGTCAGTTATGATCGTGAGACACTTGGCCTTTTATGAGATATCTCGGCTCGATTTTCTCACAAATGCAGTTGAGCATCTTCCTCTTCTAGAACAGCAGAAGCTAGCGGATTAATATAGCGCTAGTCTCCCGGGAGAAGCCCTGATCTGAAACTTGCCTTTACCTACAGCTGACCCGGTGAACAGGTGTGTTTCTGTCTTACTTTATCTATAATTAACCTTCTTAAGGTTTTCTTTTGCATAATGTTTACTGCATATCTAGACAGATTAGCACTTAGCAATTCACTATAGGGGAATCTATAAGCTGAAAGCTCTGCCATCATATGTTGCTTTTTTAAATGTATGTAAAAACGTTAGCCTACATTTAGCCTACTGAACAAGTCTATTTCTTTTGTTATCCATAATTTAATGAGAACATTTCATTGAATTGAAAGGAGGGTCCCACTTATTTATTTATTTAGTTGGGATTCAGTCAGCTGAACTGTTAATGTAATAAAATAATTGATGAACAAAACAAACAATATTACAATTGTTTCTTAACTTGCCTGTGATGTAGGCACTGCCCAAATTATTATCTTGGAGAGACAAATGAAACCCTCCTTTCAGTTAAATTAATTTATGGAGAACGAAAGAAATAGACTCAGTGTAGACATAATCACTAATTTAGTAATTTTGCACGCGTCCGAATGTCAGAATGGGAAAGAAAGGTGATTTAAGCAATTTTGAGCATGGCATGGTTGTTGGTGCCAGACGGGCCGGTCTGAGTATTTCACAATCTGCTCAGTTACTGGGATTTTCACGCACAACCATTGCTAGGGTTTACAAAGAATGGTGTGAAAAGGGAAAAACATCCAGTATGCGGCAGTCCTGTGGGCGAAAATGCCTTGTTGATGCTAGAGGTCAGAGGAGAATGGGCCGACTGATTCAAGCTGATAGAAGAGCAACTTTGACTGAAATAACCACTCGTTACAACCGAGGTATGCAGCAAAGCATTTGTGAAGCCACAACACGCACAACCTTGAGGCGGATGGGCTACAACAGCAGAAGACCCCACCGGGTACCACTCATCTCCACTACAAATAGGAAAAAGAGGCTACAATTTGCACGAGCTCACCAAAATTGGACAGTTGAAGACTGGAAAAATGTTGCCTGGTCTGATGAGTCTCGATTTCTCTTGAGACATTCAGATGGTAGAGTCAGAATTTGGCGTAAACAGAATGAGAACATGGATCCATCATGCCTTGTTACGACTGTGCAGGCTGGTGGTGGTGGTGTAATGGTGTGGGGGATGTTTTCTTGACACACTTTAGGCCCCTTAGTGCCAATTGGGCATCGTTTAAATGCCACGGCCTACCTGAGCATTGTTTCTGACCATGTCCATCCCTTTATGACCACCATGTACCCATCCTCTGATGGCTACTTCCAGCAGGATAATGCACCATGTCACAAAGCTCGAATCATTTCAAATTGGTTTCTTGAACATGACAATGAGTTCACTGTACTAAAATGGCCCCCACAGTCACCAGATCTCAACCCAATAGAGCATCTTTGGGATGTGGTGGAACGGGAGCTTCGTGCCCTGGATGTGCATCCCACAAATCTCCATCAACTGCAAGATGCTATCCTATCAATATGGGCCAACATTTCTAAAGAATGCTTTCAGCACCTTGTTGAATCAATGCCACGTAGAATTAAGGCAGTTCTGAAGGCGAAAGGGGGTCAAACACAGTATTAGTATGGTGTTCCTAATAATCCTTTAGGTGAGTGTATGTATATATGCAACATTTTTTATTTTACATGATTAAACATCTCCCCCACACAACAGCTTTACTATTTATGAAACGTATCTTGCACTTTTTGTTTGAACATGCTATTTCATGGGGCTTTCTGAAAGAAACATTATCTCAGCCTGCTGCGTCTGAACTACCTGGTGCATCCTCTTCTCTCTCTTCATTATCAATCTCTTCCCGACCCTCTGTTCCAGCAGGACTGAAGCTGGGAAACTGTCAAATCAAATTAACTGGAGAACTGATCATACAGGATGACAGGGCCGTGGGGCAGATGCTCAAGTGAATGAAGATCCCCTCTCATAATTATTTCTATAAAAATAAAATGACATACTTTTAAACACATTTTAGTACTTAAGCTGTAGGATGACATACCAATTAAATCAGTATCATCAAATCCATTTACACTAGAATTAAAATAGCTAAAATAGTGTTATAATTTTTATAAATATAATATTTAAAATAAATATATATTTGGGAGAATGAAATGATAAGATTATATAGACAAAACTACTAAATACACCCGTAGGTGGCGGCAAGTCTTAATATATTAATTAATTAACTGATCGTTTTACTACACTGCCGCTGTCCACATTCATGGTGCTGAACGCGCACGGTATCAGTTTTTATATAGATTTCTCAAAAACAAATTGAAATCCTTTTTTGCTAAATTTCTAAACTGCACTACCTCACCATCTTAGTATATTTTATGTCCATGCACATATGGACCCAAAATGACTCTATCATTATTATGACCGCCGCTAGCGTAGCTAGCGAAAGCGGTCATATAGGGATTGTCAAAGTTTTTTTTTTTTTCATCTACTGAATTTTCCGTCAACGATACCAGGGACACCGAAACACCGGGAAACATGAAATTTGGTGGGCATGTAGCCCCACTAGACTTTTACGGAAAAATTTCATTTGGTCCCCGGGGGCCACTCCCCCCCCCGCACTGGGCCCCCCCCAAACCCCAAAAATGCAGTTTTTCCTAAATAACTACCTGAACCGTGGCACCGAGGATGAAGAAATTTTTATGGTATGTTGCTCTTAAGGGCCCACATCAACCTAGCCCATAATCAGTCATTTGTGATTTGCGCCCCTCCCATAAAAAATGAAAATGCAATATTATTCTGCTTTAATCGCCCCTATCTTCAGTTGAGATGTTCAGAACTGCACCATATTTCATGTGTATGATTAACTTGACATCCTCTGGGGGTATGCTAAGTTTCGTAGAATTTCATCCATGGGGGGGTATAAAATAAATTCATTTATGTGCACATTTAGTGACTGTACACTCATCGGCCTGTAGATGGTGGTGTTGAGCGAAGGGTTGCTGGTTTAGGATGATACTGTCACTAAGGTTGCCAACTGTCCCGAATTAGGCGGGACGTCCCGTATTTTGGGCCTAATTTATTTGTCCCGTGCGTGACCTCCCGTGTCCCGTTTTTTGACAAGCTGATAAACCACTGACTGATACAACAGCAACAGCAGCAGTGCTGACCACGACACTTGAGAATGTTCACCGACACCTGTCATCATCCAATCACAGCTTTTTTTAATCACTGTTTTGAGACAAATCATTGTTTGATTTGCGAACATCCTCTGCCGTCTGGTCGCTTCCGCTTCAAGCCGGACTCGTCTCGCGCTAACGGTAATTTCCTTTCACTGTCCACGTTTTGATTTCGGCTAATCAATTTTGGCGAATGCAAACAACGTGATTATTGTTCATGAGTCTAACATCCAGCCACGCAAGAAAACATGTCATCTACCTGAGGGAATAATATGCTCAAAAAACATTTCTGATTATTATTAATGTTTTAAAGCTTTTAGAAAGTACATAGAAAGCTTTTGTAACATTATCTTAACTGTCACTTTTGATTAATGTAATGCATCCTTGCTGAATAAAAGTAGGCAATTACTTTCTTTTTTTTTTTTTCCCAAAAAATAATCTTACAAATCTTACTAACCTTACTAACCTAATTTTTACATTAACATAAGTTTATCAGTTTTCACTTTCACAAGTCAAAGCAATTCATCATTACTCAAGATTTAACAGCTGAAATGACTATACGGCCTTAATTTAATGCAGCAAACATTATTTTACAGTGTAGGCTACTAAGATCTTTTCTAAGATCTCAGCCTTTATCTTGGTTGCTTTTATAAACAGACTACCATTTATTTAACAGTGCCTTTTATAAAAGAGACTATATAACTAAAAATTAGGCTACCATTATGTAGAATATTTTTGTACTTCACTTTTATTTGTTCCCATGTTCTAGTGTGGCGACTCTAACATTACAATGAACAAAGTAATTATGCAATTATTAAAATACAAAAATATAGGCTAATAAGTGATAAAAACATCTAACATGGCCACTTCTAACGGATTTAAATTGTCTGCTACTCTTTGCCAGCCCTCTCTCCTGGCTTTTGCAGACTTTGAGGTGTTCCCTGGCGTTTTGATTAAACATTAATATTCCGAATAAACTTTGACTATTAGTTCTTGCTCTGCTGAGGAGAAAAACTGTGCGCGCTCTTTGGCCACGCCCACGCTGAGCAGCCAATAGCAGCGTTGCTGATCAATGTTTCTACTATCGATACATATCCCCTTTAAACCAGCGCATGAACGCGCAATTATCTCAGATAACTCAATCCAGCGATACTAATCATATCCGGCAAGTGTGTTAGAAGAACCGAGTTAGCCGGATTATGATTAGCATGAAGATATCATCTTGGATGTCTCATTTGATCTCGGATGTTTTAAGCAACGTACGAAGAACGGACCCCTGGTTTGGCCCATCCAAAACTGGAATCCTATTGTATTTAGCCTGAAGTGAATTTTTTTTTCATGTTTCCAAGGTTGTAGTAATTCCCTAGTGACCAGACTGACTTACTACAGGTGAAATTGTCACAATACCTCCCTTACTGTACGTACAGTACACAAATATTAAAATGGTAATATTACTATAATTCACTTAAAGTTTTTTTTTTATGTTTCAAAGGTTGTGGTTCATTCCTAGAGACCTGACTGACTTACTACAGGTGACATTTTCACAATACCTCCCTTACTGTACGTACAGGTTGTAGTACATTCTGAGTGACAACTGTTGGAGAATTTCCCTTGTCTCATGTAAAAGTCTGTATGCAGTAATACCAAGCAGAAAATAGGTCACAAGGATAAGAGAATGGAAAAGTACCCAAAAAACCTGTAGGAGGGGGGCATGTTTTGGGAGGCACTGGAAGAAGAATGTGTTATATAAGATGTTTTGAGATGTTCCACCAATAGAAGAAGGCCTTGGGAAAGATGTTTTTAATGGTGGCAAGGACACAAGGAGTGGCAAAGAAGAAGAGATAGATATGAGGGTGCCCATTGGGCACCTAGCGATAAGAAAAAGGTATAAGACATGAGGACTGGGAATGGTAACTTTAGATGTCCAGATGGCCAGCTGGCGTCTCACTTTGTTGTTTGTACAAGTTAATTCTTTTGACCTGGAACTTCGACTCTGAGAAATGCCACAACACAACTCAACACAAATAATTTAGATAAATGTATTAGGTAAAAGTAGGTATTAGAACTGCTGTTCCTGGTAAAACACATTTTATTTTTTATTAAAAAACTGTAAAGGTTTTAGCTTTATCATGCTTTAAATGTTATACATAAGCAACACCCTTATTGTAAAGATTCAAGTTACATTTTTGTTATTAAGTCCACAAAATAGAGATATAGAGTGGTAATCTATATTGCAACAAGGAGAATAAAGGAACAAATTCTGCAGATATTCTTTAATGAAAAAAAAGTTTAGCCAACTTCAACTATTCTTAATGTAAGACACAAGTACAATTTAAAAAATGGTGTTTGATTCAAGTGTTAAACTAGGAACACAGTGAGCACAACCATTGTGCATCTTGTCCAGGACTGTCTGGTGATAGTCCAAGGCAGCATGCGTGGTACCATTTTTGGCACTGTTCACATTGTATCTTCAAAATAAAGATAAATGTACCATTAAAAAGGTAAACGCATGAATTATTGTATTGCTATGGTATTCTTAAGTGCTTTTTCTGAATTCAGTATACTTATCCAAACAATGTTGATTTTGGACTTAAGTTCCTTACATCCACAGTGTGAACAGAAATATTTATTTATTTAGTATGTATGTATGTGTGTATTTATTTATTTTTAAAACATAAGCTTCAGTATGTATCATCCTTATATGCTAAACATACCATTTAACCTTCTTATTCTTAGACTAATTAATACATTAACTAATTCTAAATAATGAACATTAATGTAAAGTGTTACCTAGTTACTTGATGCTTGTTATATTACCTGAAGAATGAAGAATCTCCTTTGCCATGTCTCTTCTCAGTTGAACAATGTTGATTGGAGTGGGATCATGATGCATTATGTGTTCAATGTACCTTCCTTGCAGAGAAGTATACATTTTTCGGACAAAGTTGCCTGGTCGCAGTCTACGAGCCTTCATTATCACTGTATGTGTTGCTTAACAATGGCAAACCATCCTTCTACATGGCAATTCGTTTCTCGTGTCTTGATGTCTTGTTTCTGTCCTCCATCTTCCATTACTATCATGTCTTTGTCAGCTGCATGTCTTTGTAGATCACCCATTTGAATGATGCTTGGACAGAAGTACAAGTTTACTTCTGAAGACTCTGCCTCTTCAGCGACTTCTGTGGTTGCCTTATCAAAAACACTTCTGAACAAAGTTGAGAAGCGAGACCTTCCTACAATTGTTCTGTACTGCTCATCCTTATCATCTGAAGTATTCATCTGGACTCTGTTTTCAGTCATGTCTTTGTCCAGGGTGAAGCACTGAATGAGTCTTTGAAGAGCCTCGACACTGTCTTCTACCGAAGCAGTCTTTGTCCTTGAATGTAGGATAATGCAGAGAGTGGTGTGCCATGGCCTTGACCTGCCGAAATGAGGGCATAATACAGAACTCTCTTTTTCTGTTCTGGTATTTTAGACACCACAGTTCCAGTGGCATCCAAATAGAGGGTTACTGGTGACTTTTTCCTCATGTGTGTCACTAGGATTGAAATCCCATTTTCAGTGTACATGTGACAGCTGAAAGGATCCACCTGGAAGTTCTGAATGTAACCTGGCAAATGTCGGTAATTGGCGTCACATTCCTTCATAATTCGTTGTGTTAAATGCATTTCTAACAAGACACTGTCATGTAGCGATGCAGCCTTTTTTTGCCTCAGAGGAAATTACTTATAGGATGTCTCTGTTAAGAGACCTTGTTAAATTTCCAGCCATCATTTCTTCCACAGGAGTCCTCCTGAGCTTACTGTAGTACGCTCGGCTCACTCCTTTATGGATGACTTGTGCAATTTTTGGACATTGGATGCCTGGCGTTTTCGAGTGTGTTCTTTTAAATGGCAGATTTGTCCACGGCGATAAACAGTCATGAAAACTATTCTCTGAATGATTGTGGGTTTTCTCTTCATCAGAAAGATGTACTGAGCTTTGCACGTTGGAAATGTGCACGGATGTTTAAAAAGGCACAGTTTATTTTCCTGCTATGCATCAGTCTGGCATGTTGGTACTTGAAGGCAAGTACACAGTTAGGGTTCACTTTGTTGAATTCCTCGTTTATCACATGAGTCCATGGTTTCCTTAATTTCACTGAACCTATTGTTGGTTTTATTGTTCTCCATTTGTTTTTGTCAAGTGAAATCTTAAAGGTTTTCGGAACAGAACAAACCTTTCGAACCTTCTTTATCTTTCTCTGTGATTGAATGTCCTCTTTAACATTTTCTGTAGCTGTATCTTAACTGTTCGTGACTCGTGTTCGATATTCGTCCTTTCCTTGGTAAGATCTGTCGCTGTTTCACACAATTGTATTGGAGTATTATGTATGCCACTCTCTATGCTGAGGGTTTCTTCTGGAATTACACTTACATTGACAGTAGTCCCAACAGTTTCCTGAACATCATCACTAGATCGAGCAGTCTTGTTGATGTTTGTTCTATCAGTTTCATCCTCTTGAAGCAACAGCCCAAGAGGCATCATCAGTGTCATCTTCACTAACATGTATTTCACTGTTACTGTCTGTTGAGTGCTGTACTGTAAAAATTGTTCCACTTTCTTTAGGCTTGTCTTTGGTCATGCAGGTGTCATCGAGGAGCTTCCCTTGAGTATCAGACAATGTTAAACCAGGATCTGGCGGCTGTCTCTGTTTAAGTTTCCTTGATATCAGCACCTGGTCTTTCAGTCCCCTGCGGATGTCATGCCAAATAACCCATAACCAATGTTTGTTTTGTTTGTTGTCATTTCCAAATATCAACACACTGACAGATTTGTCCAAATCTCAGAATTATATGGAGTGCTATGTTCAACATTCTCTTTTGAGAACTGTCTCACGACAACATTGAAGCCCGCTGAAGCTGCCTTTTGTTTCTTACTACGAGGCATATTCTACAAAGGTATTGAATAGACAAACAGTGTTGAAATACAAATTAAAAAGTATTAACAAAAAATATTACAACAACAATAATAAAACAGTAAAACTTTAACATATATCGTTGAAGTTTAAGGCTTGAAATCGTACATATACTATTTCACACATGCTACTATAACTATAACAAAATAACTATATATACAGTATTTAGCAATCTTAAGAAATTGATTATTTAAAATGTGTGAAAGCTTATATACACATTTTTAAGTACATAATATTTAATTTTACATATGAACAAATACGTACACACACAAACATTAGCTAGGGGTCCAAGCAAAAAGTTCTGGACTCCTGATGCATTTTCAATCATTTGTATTTTCTTCTTCAAATTATTATTGTTCTTTTTCTCCCCTAAAACTATATGGGGAGCAAAACCTAAATCCCTAAGCTGTTCATTAAATTAGAACAAACTTGATAAGAGTCATCCTCAGACCCTCATGAAAAAAGAAATAATTCAAATAATTTTTTATTCATTTAATCAGGCTGATATAGAGGCCTATTTGTAGGTGTGGCCCATAAACACTATGTAGCCTATATTTCAAACACCAAGATTACATGACAATTTTCCTGAATGTTTAATGTCTGATGCTAACAGTAAATTCTACCCTAACCAAAACCCATTGGGGATTAAAGACTGATGAGATTGAAATAAAAACACAAAGGTTTGGAAATAGGCTATAAATGCATTTGTTTAACTTACATCAGCTACCTGTGCTTGAACCCCAGTAATCGATTATATATTCCTCCTTGCTTTTATTCTAATATAACTGTCAGTATCTATTCACCTTATTTTCGAACGCGGAAGTAAATATGGGTCCAGTATCCGGTTTTTGTGCGGTACTTCCGTTTCCTCGCTTCCCTGGGCTAACTAATGCTGGGTACACACCAAAAGATTTTTTACATCTTATAAGATTTTCAAAATGTGACAGACCACAAACATGAGGACAAAAAATCCTAGATTTAAGCGTTTTGCTCCTATAGTGTGTGGTGTGCCATGATGTGACAAAGACAGCACACCACACACAAACAGATTTTTAACCAGAGTCTCAACTATGAACACAGGGAATCTCGCAAAATATCCTGAGACTTCAGAATAAGCATGACGGACAACATGCAGGAAGAAATTGCGATAGTGTTTGGAATGATTTTCACAGAAAATTCACGTGAAAAAAACATTGTAGGCTACCTACCATTATATATAACCTTTTATACAGAAATATATTCATTCTTTATTGTCTTTATTTATTCTTTATTGGATTTATTGTCTCTTTAGAAAAAGTTATTTAATCCCTCTATAGAACCTCACTGAACCCTTAACACTCAGCTTCTTCTTTTTTTTATTTTTTTTTTATCTTTTTTTTATTGATTTTAAGAATTACAATTACAGTCGGGGGGTACAAAGAGTAAAGCCGATAAACAAACATAAAAAGACATATACATAAACAGTGACAAACTTAAAAGTTAAACAAAAATTTGAAAAGGTTTACAGATTGAAACGCACTTTGCAGCTTTCTTATTTTTCAAACCCAATCTTGTGTTTAGGTATTGTAAAATTTCTGCACTTAAAATGAAAAACAAAGGCTTGTTTCCTCGAAATTTATACTTATGAATACTAAATCTTAACATTAAGCTTCCTGCAAGTGTGTGTGTGTGTGTGTGTGTGTGTGTGTGTGTGTGAATGACAGTGTCTTCCATCATCTCGCTTTCTGATTGGATATGTTTTGTTTCACGTGATAATCTCCAGAGCGTGCGCGTGTTTGTCCTCGGAGTTCCCCCCACACATCAGGATTTCTGATCGTAAATATTAAACATGTTTAATATTTACGATTCGCGATCGGAGCGGCTCCGACGTTCTTCCGAGCAGGTTCGGACACTCTTAACACACCTCACACCAAGGGAAAATCTGATAAAATAATCTGTTAAACCATCAAGATAATCGTGACATAGCTAGGATTGTCGGAAGGGGAGAAATCGGCCCAAAATCAGCCCGATTATCTTTTGGTGTGTACCCAGCATAACGATATCAATCGCAAAGGATTATGCAGAATTGACAGAAAAATGTTACGTATAACGTAGCAGATGAATACAACAAAGAACTAAAGCCCCGCCTCACCCAGTTACCGGACCTGGTTGAAAACACTCATGTATCTAGCTGGCAGATTGCCAAAACTTCGCCGGCGCCTTCAGCACCGCCCTAAACACGGTCGAGACAATGCTGGACTAATATATCTATGGAGGTATTTTGTCATGTCAAATGTATTAATAATGCCATCAGAATGCAACCAAAGCACAGGATAGCAATAAGTAGATGGCTATAAATAATTGTAAATCATACAAAATAAACGCCATCATGCCATTATGCCATGATGACTAATTCAATACAGGGGTTACTATAATGATTTTGTTTCTCCTTATAGTTTTTATTGAGACTTCATAGCCCAGCCACTTTTCTGTTATAGGGTGGTTTTCTGTAGGTCTTGTGTTCACGAAATGAAAAGAACAAACATACGGTCGTTTCGGTGGTTTCTTCAAATGTAAAGCTTTTAACCACAGGCGAAGGGATCAGGCCGGCGACACACTGGCTGCGTGCGTGTCCGTTTTTATTTCGGCTCCCATGTTAACAGGTTAGAGCTAGCATACTGCCTGCGTGACACGCGTTCTCGCGGAAAACACGTGCATGCTAGAAATAGAATCGACGCCTATTTTTCACGCGACACGCAAGCGTTTTGGAAGCGTTTCCAGGCAAAATAGAATAGGAACAATTATTTGTATGTCATTTTGAGATGAATACATATTAATAAATGACATTTTGATGTTTGAAAGTTTAGGTTTTGACAAATGCAATTAAAAAATATTATTTTGATTTTATAATATTGCACCTGTCAATACAGAACAAAATATTCTGTAACTTAATTTGCCGTCAATACTGCCGACGTTGTCTTTGCTGCTATATATTTATGTTTAACATATAGGCCTTCCACAACTCTCTCCCCATATGTCGAATATATCACCAATGAGGCTTATCATATGTCACCTAGCAGCAGCAGCGCCGCGTCAGACACGTTTCTGGTGTGCAAAGACATAGAAAACGCCACGCTCACGCCACGCAGCCAGTGTGTCGCCAGTCGTAGGGCGCCTGATGATTAAAATGTCAATGATTTCGATGATTAAAACACTAAAGTGAGTTAGCTCGCCTGTGACCGGAAGTGCCTGACCGGAAGTCTCACACAAAATACCGTCAACTGGCTGCGTCCGTATTTCCGTTAAAAATAAGGTGAATAGGCTAACCTAACACCCGAGTTTAAGCTTAGTTAGTGCTATTGACAGTCGACTGGTTGTCAGGATTATCAATTGTTGTTTTTACTCACCAGTTTTGAACGCTGTAGATAAGGAAAAAGAATACAAAATTGCAGAAAAAAGAATAGAAAAAAAACCCCCAAAGAAACATATCACACTGATTCGGTAACATAAACACGGAAATTGAGCCGATCGCGAAAGCAACTATGCGCTGTCTTAACTGTTTTGTTCTAATTAAAATTATGTCAGAGAGAAATATAAAGATTTTTCTGAAATATATTTTATATTTTTAAGCAAGCAAGCAAGCAACTTTATTTATATAGCACATTTTTTTAAACAACAGACGTTGCCCCAAAGTGCTTTACAAGATAATAACATAAAAGTCATACAACAAAACAAACATACTTTATTCAAAAGCTAAAGAAAATAAATAAGTTTTTAAATAAGACTTAAAAGTTGTAATCGATGGAGCTGACCTCACATGGAATGGGAGACTATTCCAGAGTTTGGGACCTACCACGGAAAAAGCACAATCTCCTTTTGAATTTTAAATTACAACGAGGTACCTTTAAAAGTCGTTGATCGGAGGACCTGAGAACTCTAAAAGGAGAGTAAGGAACTATAAGATCACTGATGTACTGGGGGGCAAGGCCTGACAATGCCTTGTAAACAAACAAGAGAATTTTAAAATCAATCCTAAATTTGACCGGAAGCCAATGTAGGGATTGCAGTACCGGAGTAATATGTTCTCTCTTTCGCACCGCCGTTAAAAGCCTTGCCGCTGCATTCTGCACTAGCTGTAAGCGGACAAGCAGAGTCTGGGGGAGACCGATATATAAAGAATTGCAGTAATCAAGCTTAGATGTAATAAAAGAATGAACTACAATTTCTAAATCCTTACTGGATAAAAAATGCTTAACTTTAGCAATTGATCTCAGGTTAAAAAAGCTTCCTTTGACAACGGCACCAATCTGTTTCTTAAAGTTAAGTGATGAATCCATGATTACCCCTAAACTCTTTACATGATTCACATTCTTTAGGGATAAAGAACCCAAATGATCAGGAAAGCTAGATGAGACGGGAGAGCCTACAATCAAAACCTCAGTTTTACTCTCATTTAATTGGAGAAAGCTGCTAGATAGCCAGAGTTTAATGTCACTGTAACATTCCTGTGCTTTGTCCAACGAACACGTTTTATCTAGCCTCACAGGAAAGTAGAATTGAAGATCGTCTGCATAGCAATGATATGAAATGCTATACTTTCGAAATACACTGCTTAAAGGAAGCATGTAGAGCGACAGCAACGGTCCCAAAATCGACCCCTGAGGGACACCACAGACTAAAGGGGCCAATGTGGAAGAGAAGTCTCCCAGATTCACAGCAACTGTCCTGCCTTTTAAATACGAAGCAAACCACTGAAGAGCTATACCCTTCACACCAACCCAACACTCCAGACGATTAAGAAGAATTTCATGATCTATAGTATCAAAGGCAGCACTCAGATCCAATAAAACCAGAACAACATGTGATCCGGAGTCCAATGATAATAATATATCATTAGTAACCTTGAGCAGTGCCGATTCTGTACTATGACAGGTCCTAAAACCTGACTGGAATGTATCTAAAATATTATAAGTATTCAGATATGAATATAGCTGTGAATAAACCACTTTCTCTAAAATTTTCGAAATAACAGGCAATTTAGAAATTGGCCTATAGTTGTGATATACTGTATGATCCAAGTTAGGTTTTTTTAACAAGGGATGAAGAATTGCATGTTTAAAACTGTTAGGTACCACTCCGTTCATTAAAGAACTGTTAATTATAGCTGTTAGACTAGAACTCACAGTAGGAAAAACATCTTTAAGAAGATGAGTAGGTAGAACATCCAGTCTGCAGCTACCTCCGTTCATTTTAGAGACAATATCTGCCAGCTGCGCTGGTGAAACTGGATCAAACTTAGAAAAAATATTAGACAGCGCAGGATTAATTAATGAACAGGAATGTACAGGTACTATTTCACTTCTGATCTTCTCAATTTTTTGAGTAAAAAACAATAAAAAATCTTCACAAGTCTCTTGTGTGGCATCTCTCATAGCATTCCTTGAGGGGTTTAAAATAGAATCAATTGTGTCAAATAGTACTTTAGGCCGATTTGCATTATCTGAAATTACCTTAGAGTAAAATTTCATTTTTTCCTCTTTTATTACTTTCTGATAGTTAGCCAAAGAATTTCTCAATATCTCAGAGGAAACTTGAAGTTTATCTCTCTTCCACTTCCGTTCAGCTTTTCTACATTCTTGTCTAAGAGTGCGAGTTACATTATTTAGCCAAGGTTGAGAGGTTCCCTTGTGTTTCTTTAATTTAAGAGGGGCAACACAATCTAAAGCAGAAGTACATGACTTCGTAAAAACCTCAACCTGCACTTCAATATCCTCTCCAAAGGCTTTGTCTGTAACATGCGATAAATACAATTCTGAAAAAAGGTTTGCAGTTGTAGAATTAATGGACCTAGTATAATGTAAAGGCTGAGAAGAGATTGGATGGATATAAGAACAAACAGCATCGAATACCACTGAATAATGGTCAGAAATGCCCACATCTGAAACTTCCAGGTTTGAAACAGAAATACCAAATGATAACACAAGATCTAATGTATGACCCTTCTTATGAGTAGGACCAGTAACATGTTGTGTGAAATTAAAAGATTCAATAAGAGAAAGAAATTCATTAACCAATGGCTTTGATGGGCAGCATAAATGAATATTAAAATCCCCAAGGACCAGAAGTTTATCACAGCTAGACACCAAACCAGAGAGAAAATCAGAAAATTGCTGGATGAAATCCTTATTCAGTTTAGGAGGTCTATATACCAAAGCACAGAAAAAAGAATCCACATATCAATCTTCAATAACTGTACCTCAAAACTCGGATATGTTTGTGTGGATAGTAGTCTGCATTTAAAAGTGTCTCGGAAAACAGTGGCAAGCCCACCTCCTCGTCCTGAGGTCCGTGGAGAGTTCAAAAAGTCACAGCCTGGTGGTGTCAGCTCACCCAGAGCCATCTGATCGCCAGGATTCAACCAGGTCTCAGTAATAAACAAAAAGTCCAGCGAACGTGACATTATAAAATCATTCAAAACAAAAGCCTTGTTTGATACAGAACGTGCATTTAAGAGACCCATTTTTATGGAGGTGATTTCTGTCTTTTCCAACAAAACGCTGGGAGTATATTTTAACACGCTAAGATTGTTTACATTAACTCCCTGTTTTTCGTCATTTTGACCATTCAATTGATGGCGGTGAGAAGACCAAATGACTGGAATATAACTGTCAGAGGGAGCCATCTGAAAACTGCTATAACAGCGGCGTGATCCACGATGCACATGCCGTGGTCGGCGCGTAATTCCCAGGGCAGCACATCGATTATAAACTCCGACTGGCAAGCGGGGCGATAATTTTAAACGTAGCAAGTCGGATGATGAATAGTATAAAGCCATATCGAAGGAATGATACGATTGAAATTGATGATGATTAGCAGGGAGAGTCAAACAAACCAAGAAAGTTAACAGGAATAGCATTATCAGCTTCCGCTTATAATCCAGAGTTAGAAGATGCTCAATCCTACCATGGATGGATGAACAAAAGACAGGAATCAGGTGGTATCACCCTTGTGCGCGTCCTTCACCGCAGATCTTGACAGGAACGGTAGAAAAAACAGTTGCATAGTTTCCAAACCATGAACCGAAGACAGGGACCGAGTGATATCAGCCTGTTGCGCGTCGATCGTTTGCAGAAGAACAGCAGAGCAAACAGAAGCGTAGTCTCCAAACCTGTGAGGACAGTCCTTTTCCCAACTCCTTCTAAATCCTTTTAAATCCTTTAAAATCGTTTAAAGTTCATTTAAAAACTTTAAAATGTCTAAAAACGCCGGAGAGCAGCGGCAGAAACACACGCCAGCGTTCGCTCAGACCGGAAGACTAAAGGTCTAAAGTGAGTACACAGTGATTTTAAAAATCTTTATATTTCTGTCTGACGCTTTTAAAAATAATGTTCTCTTACGAGAGGTTCTCTCGTACTGCGTAAGAACTTACGCTTGGGGGAAAGTCTCTTTCCGCGAGATACTGAAGCCAAAAATTATCCTTAATTTTTATATAATGCAAAACGCGTTGCAGCAGCATACAGACATAGGCGAGGCAGCTTGCGCGCCTATTGGCTGCCCTGCGGCAACTGCAGCAGCCTATCGAGAAGGCGCTCTTGACGCCTTGACCAATGGGGGTGCTTCGCGCCCATTTGCATAGCGTCCCGCCGAAATAGGCGTGGCCTAGGGCTATAAATATAGCGTCGAGAGGCTGGTTCACTGATTTTCATCTCTTCAAGCGGAGCTCACGCATCGCTGGACCCTGAGAGAAGCCGCGCCGTCTGAAGAAGCCTTTCAGCGGGACGATTCTGCATCGAAGCCGCTGGCCGTGCCGCCTTCTGCTGACATTCCTGCTGCGCTATCCAGTGCATTATATCCTTTTCATTGCTAGTGTGTGTTCGCCCCGCGACTCACACTTTTCTCTCTAAAAGAGCCGAGCGTCTTTTTTAAGATGCCTCGCACCTTCTGTGGCTCGTGCAGAGCCCCTCTCAGCGACGGGGACCGCCATGTTATTTGCGTTTCCTGCCTGGGAGAAGATCACGCAGCTCTCGCGCTCGCTGACGGCGGATGCCCTCATTGCGAGCTGATGTCTATGGCGACTCTGAGGACTCGCATAGCACAGTTTCACGAGTCTGCACCCCAGCCCATCGCGCTGCCGCGCCGTAAGAAGCGCCGCGCTCAGCGAGGCCCTGAACCTCCTCCCACTGAGGCAAGCTCGCCGGTTCGCCCGCCAGCTTCACCGCCCGCTTCACTCGAGTCGATCACCCCCGGACAACGGCCGCTGTCTGCCGCCGTTTCGGTCGCGGATGAATCTGATGATGTGGAAATTGCGGAGGAGGACAGCTGCTCTATCCTAGCATCAGGCAGTGAGGATTATCCGAGCTCTGTGGATCTCGCACCCCCTGTCCGTGAGCCGTCTGGGAAACGGGCCAGCATTGAGTCAGAGCTGACGCGTCTGCTCTCTCAGACTGTTGAGAGCCTCGGCCTCGGCCTCGAGTGGTCGACGCCCGTAGAGCCAGCACACAACCGACTGGATGGCTGCTTCCTTAAAGGGGCCGTGTTGCTAACACCGTCTAGACCCGCGCCGTTTCTTCCTGAGCTTCACGAAGAACTCGCGAAATCCTGGTCTGCACCCTTTTCAGCCCGAGTTAAAACTTCTGTTTCTGCAGCATTCTCCGTTGTTGATGATGCTAAAAACAGAGGATACCAGTCTCTCCCTGCAGTAGAGGAAAGTAAGACAGTAAGACTGCGCTTCCCTCTAAAGCCTGCCGCACCACCTCAGCTCTGCACGGCCACGCTTACACCGCTGCTGGACAGGCTGCAGCTGCGTTGCACACGATGGCCACGCTACAAGTTTTCCAAGCCAACCTTCTCTGCAAACTTGATGAGGAAGGACTGGAAGCTGTAAGCGTCGCGTATTTGAGAAGCGCTACAGACCTCGCTCTTCGCGCTACTAAGTCTGCTGCACAGGCCGTAGGGCGGATTATGGCCTCTCTCACCGTTGCTGAGAGACACCTGTGGCTAACACTGTCTGAGATGCCGGACTCGGAGCGCGCTGCGTTCCTCGACGCTCCCATCTCCTCTGCTGGGCTCTTTGGATCGTCCGTCAAGGATTTTGCGGCCAGATTCGCTGAGGTACAGAAGACATCGCAGGCCATGAAACATTTCCTGCCTAAGCGCGCTAGCTCCGCAACAGGTCGCTCTAAACAGCCGTCTGCTCGAAGCTCACAGCCGCAGCCACCGCCCGCCGCCACCGCCTCACAGCGGAAACAGGCCCGAAGCTCGAGACCGCGCTCTCGCTCTGCTGGCCGCCGCCCTCAACGTGGTCCTCGGCCAAAGATTGAAATCAAGCCCGAGGCCTCAAAGTCGTCCTAGCCCTTCTAGGAAAACGACGGTGTTCAAGTCCCGCTGCGGCCAGACTTCCACCAAAACTACCAGCTCGCTCAGTTCCAGAAAATGTGACTGTTCCAGCTTATTTAGCAGTAAACAAGTCGGTAACACGGCCCGCTTGCCTGCTTACAAACGCCGTTTTTACGGCGACCCAGATATATCCCTCAAAGAGTGTAATTTCTGGCATTCCGGCCACGACCGATGGTGTTATGAGTGTAGAAAAAATGCCCACTGTCACGTGCTCATTCCTACACACAAGCACAGCTCTTCACACAGAGCTCGCGCTCATAAAATCGACTCAGGTCGATTGCGCATTAAAAGTAGTGAATGTGCCCACAACTCAGTGCCCACATACACTGCACACTGCATGTCTTCCGGTTTCTGTAAAAATGTAACCAAAACACATACGGTCACTGGCCAAAGATGTGTTAAGTGCTTCCCATGTGCCCGCTGTGTCGCGCCCATATGCACTCACAGACATGTTAAACCCCAAAGGGTCTCGCCCGCTCGCCTCCTCTCAGCTACTCGCTGTATCAGAGTTGAGTGCGGGCAGGCTGCCCGCTGTTATCAGCGCACCCCCCGCCTCGTCTGCCGCAAGCACGGCACCTATGTCTCAGCACATAAGAGCTCTTCAGCCGCCACACTGTCCCGGCCAGAGCGCAGACTTCATTCAACCCCTAGCTATTCATGCGAACGCATGGGCACAGCTCCGGGGGTATCAGAATGGGTGCTGAACATTATAAGAAGAGGCTATTCGCTACAGTTCGCTCGACGCCCTCGTCGCTGCGAGGCGCGAGTCGAAACTACGGTAAAGAAGGAAGTAGCTCATCTACTTCGAGCCGAAATAGCGAAACTACTGAGCAAAGGGGCCATAGAACCCCTATCTCAAGCTCAGAGCGAAGGGGGCCTGTACAGCAGATATTTCCTGGTACGGAAAAAAGACGGGGGTCTCAGACCCATTTTAGATCTAAGACGCCTGAACAAAGCGCTTTCGAAGCGCCCTTTCGGCGCTATGGTCCCGCTCAAACAGTTTCAATGGATGCTGGGCCTCATGGCCGCAGCATCGCCAGTGCTTCAGTTGGGCCTCCTTCGGATGCGCCCACTACAGTTCTGGCTACAAGTGCGTATGCCGTGCCAAGCGTGGACTTCCGGTCGTGTTCGCCTCAAGGTCGATCAGAAATGCGTTTCAGCTCTGAAACCTTGGACGGCGACCGACTGGTACCGGTCAGGAGTAAGCCTGGGGACTTCCTCGAGTGTGAAGGTGGTGTCCACGGACGCCTCCACCTCGGGATGGGGAACGCTGCTCGAGGGCAGACCGTTCTTTGGCCTATAGTCAGAATGGGAAAAGCTTCTACACATAAATTGCCTGGAAATGATGGCAGTCGACAAAGTGCTCAGGCGCTTCTATCCCCAGATAGCAGGACACCACATTTTAGTCCGTTCGGACAACATGGCTGTGGTGGCCTTTATAAATCACCAGGGAGGTGTCAGATCCCGAGCCCTTCACAGGCTGACGGAACACCTCCTGGTCTGGGCCCAGCACAATTTGCGCTCTCTGAGAGCAGCCCATGTGCCAGGCCGCTTGAATCTGGGACCAGACAGACTGTCCAGGAACAATGTTCCGGCAGGAGAATGGTCCCTACATCCACAGACAGTCCAATTGCTGTGGAAGAAGTTCGGCAAAGCGGAAGTAGACCTGTTTGCGTCTCAAGAAAACGCTCACTGCCCGATATACTTCTCCAAGAGCAGGGACGCGCTGGCTCACGTATGGCCCCGCTGCCCGCTCTATGCCTTTCCCCCCATTTCGCTCATACCTCAGGTAATAGAGCGGATCAGGGAAAGTGGATGCTCGGTGCTACTAGTAGCTCCGTTCTGGAAAAAACAGGTTTGGTTCCCAGTTCTGGTGCAGCTAGCGAGCTCTGCCCCATGGCCGATACCGCTGAGGAGAGACCTCCTCACCCAGGCCAAGGGCTCGATTTGGCATCCTCGCCCGGAGCTTTGGGCCCTACACGTGTGGGCCATCAATGGGTACCCGCTCACCTCCCTACGGGAGTGCTAAACACGATCACGCAGGCTAGAGCGCCCTCTACGAGACGGCTCTATTCCTCAAAATGGTCTGTGTTTTCTAGCTGGTGCACAGCCCGTGGCGCGTCGCCCCAGGACTGTGGGGTGACGGACGTTCTTTCCTTCCTACAAGAGCTTCTGGAAAAGGGCAGAACCCCTTCCACACTCAAGGTTTATGTGGCAGCCATAGCAGCGTTTGCTAAACCAACGCTAGGCCAGTCACTTGGGAAGAACGATCTGGTCATTCGCTTCCTAAAAGGAGCGAAGAGGTTAAACCCTCCCAGACCTCCTTCAGTTCCCATATGGGACCTTTCCACGGTCTTGGAGGCCATGAAAGGTGCCCCATTTGAGCCAATCCAATCTGTGGATATCAAACACTTGTCCTTCAAGACAGCATTTCTTTTGGCTCTCGCTTCAGTAAAGCGTGTAGGGGACTTGCAAGCGCTTTCAGTAAGCGCGACATGTATGGAGTTTGGACCAAATGACTCTGTTGTCAGGCTCAAACCGAGACACGGGTATGTTCCTAAATCCCTCAACACACCCTTCAGGTCCCAGGTCATTTCCCTGTCGGCCTTGTCGGTCCCTGACGAGGAGAAGGATGCCGCTTTGCTCTGCCCGGTCAGGGCATTAAGAGCTTATGTGTCTCGCTCGTCTGCTTTCAGACAGACAGAGCAGCTATTTGTTTCGTTCTACGGGCGCTCTAAAGGGCTAGCTGTGACGAAACAGACCCTATCCAGGTGGATAGTGGATGCCATAGCGCTGGCATACATCTCTAAGGGCCTACAATGCCCATTAGGTGTCGGAGCGCACTCCACAAGAGGCATGGCCTCTTCGTGGGCTTGGTCTAGTGGGATTTCTTTACATGATATCTGTATGGCGGAAGGCTGGGCCTCCCCGTCTACATTTATCAGGTTTTATAACCTGGAAGTTCCCGCTTTACAGGCTAAGCTGCTGTCGGTCTAATAAGCCAGTACTATCTGCTCCGATGTCGGCTCAGAATACTGGGAGTTGATGAGCAATGCTCACGGATCGATTATGCAGCCCTGAGGGCAATTGTAAGACCCATAATTTTCATCAGATCAGGTCAAGTTTCGCCCTGACTGTGTGGAACACTATTATCTTAAAGCACCCTGGTGGGATGCTACTTATTCAGGAATGATGCTTTAGCCTCTCTTCCTGGGCTCTCTGTGAGTCCCTGATGATCATGTACCATATGGGTACATGCCCTTGGGACTTTGGTATTGGATCTCAGCACGCACGGCGTTTTACATTGTGTTCCCCAAGCGTAAGTTCTTACGCAGTACGAGAGAACCTCTCGTAAGAGAACGTACTCGGTTACTAACGTAACCTTGGTTCTCTCTAGAGAGGGAACGAGTACTGCGTATCCTTGCCGTGCCTGCAGTTCGCTCTGGTTCGCTCCGGCGATGAAAACCAGTGAACCAGCCTCTCAACGCTATATTTATAGCCCTAGGCCACGCCTATTTCGGCGGGACGCTATGCAAATGGGCGCGAAGCACCCCCATTGGTCAAGGCGTCAAGAGCGCCTTCTCGATAGGTTGCTGCAGTTGCCGCAGGGCAGCCAATAGGCGCGCAAGCTGCCTCGCCTATGTCTGTATGCTGCTGCAACGCGTTTTGCATTATATAAAAATTAAGGATAATTTTTGGCTTCAGTATCTAACGGAAAGAGACTTTCCCCCAAGCGTAAGTTCTTACGCAGTACTCGTTCCCTCTCTAGAGAGAACCGAGGTTACGTTAGTAACCGAGTACGTTTTTATGAACAAAATGTTTTTTTATTAATTAATAGATAAAAATAAATAAAACATTTTTCTTCATAAAAACATTATTTTTCCAAAGACATTACAACGATAATTCTAATGATATCAGATCTATTGTGGACATGTACTTGTATCGGTGTGTGTGTGTGTGTGTGTGTGTGTGTGTCTGTGTAACATAAACTGATGGAAATACATAATATACATACACTAGATTGGTAAGATTTTTAATGTTTTTAAAGCTGCATTCAGTAATTTCGGGATTTCTTCGCTGTATTCTCGCTTTTTGCTGGCAGGTTTCTCTCTAGAGCTCCCCCCACAGCTTCGGAATAGATATTTGACAACACTGTTGTAAAAACTCGTTGGCGATTCTCAGACACCAGAGGCTAGTAGATCAACGACATCAAAGCAGATGGGATATTCTTTAAAACGTCTTCTTCATTCAGGTTCGAACAGCGTGAGGGAGCGCAATAATGACAGCATTTTAGCAGATTTCTTTTGGCCGTAAAGCAGTTGTTTACATCGCGAGACCTGATATCACGCGATACTTCCTGACGCGGCGGCCGGCGGCTCAAAGTTGCAAGTGCGGATTTACTGCTCACGGGCACCAGGGGGGTGCGAAACGACCACCATTCAACCCGAAATAAGTAATATAACCATTCCAATGACTCCGAAGCTGTTCAGTTAAGGTAAAAAAGTTACTTAGATCACCTTTAAAAGAAGACTGCATTTATTTGATAAAAAAAAACAGTATTTTTTTTAAACTTACACTTTAAAACAGCTGTTTTGTATGTGAATATATAGTAAAGTGTAATTTATTAATTCTAATATGATGATTTGATGCTTGAAGAAACATGATTATTATCAATGTTGAAAACAGTTAAAACAATATATATATTTTTTTAAATTCAGGATGCTATGATGAATAGTAAGTTAAAAAAAAAAACAGCATTTATCTGAAATAGAAAGCTTTTGTAACATTAAACACTACCGTTCAAAAGTTTGGGGTCAGTAAGAATTTTTATTTTATTTTTGGGGGAAATAAATAAAATAAATCAATACTTTTATTCATCAAGGATGAGTTAAATTGATCAAAATGGACATTTATAATGTTAGAAATGATTCTATTTTAAATAAATGCTGTTCTTTTGAACTTTCTATTCATCAAAGAATAAAAAAAAAAAGATGAATAATGTAATATACGATGTCAGTACTCTTTGTAGGGTTAGGGCAGTAAAATCTTATGATCGACCGTATCGAACGCAGCAGTCAAATCTAAAAGCACTAACACAGCAGAGCTACCAGAATCAGAAATTAAAAAGAGATCGTTAAATACTTTTAAAAGTGCGGTTTCCGTACTGTGACCTGATTTAAAACCTGATTGAAATTTTTCAAATATATTATTTGATTTAAGGTGCAGTAGAAGTTGTTTATAAACCACTTTTTCTAATATTTTAGATAAAAAAGGCAGCTTGGAAACTGGCCTGTAATTAGACAAGACAGAGGGGTCTAAATTGTGTTTCTTTAGAAGGGGTTGTACAATGGTCTTTTTAAAGGTTACCAGCACAGAACCTGTTAAAAAAGACATATTTATCATATTTAAAATATAAAATCCAACAGTGTCAAATACATCTATAAAAAGCTTTGCAGGAAGGCAGTCCAATGAACAGACAGAGAGTCTTAAGCATTGGACCGTCTTTAACAAATCTGAAAGCGATATTGGGATAAAATTTTCAAATATGCCTAAGCATAACGGTGTAACACTGGGATCTGGTGCAGTACAACATGTTAATGCCCTAATACTGGACACCTTATCAGTAAAAAATTCACAGAATCGGTCACACAAAATGGTGCTAGGAATAATGCCGATGTGTTCAGGAGGGTTAATTATCCTATTTAGTACACTAAAAAGGACTTGGGGTTTATGACAGTTGTTTTGCACAAGGTTCGACATGTACTGGGTCTTTGCCGCTTTAACAGCAGACTGGTATTTGGACAAGCAATTTCTTAAAATCTCCAGAGAAATATAGAGCTTGTCTTTCCTCCATTTCCTCTCAGCACATCTACATTCCCTTCTGAGAGCACGAGTAATGTCATTTTGCCATGGCTCTCTATTTAAATTAGCCTTCTTGCTCTTTAGCGGTGCTACTGAGTCAAGAATTTCAGTACACGTAGAGTCAAATGAAGCCACCAACTCCTCAATGTCCTTGAATGAAGAAATGTCTCGAGACACTACTGGAGAGGTGTCAAATGCTGCAGCAAATAATGAAGCCGTAGATGAATTAATTATGCGCCGCTGACTCATAGGGAAGCACGACTTTCTTTGAGAGCACGGCAAAGAGACAGTAAATAAAACTGGCATGTGGTCAGAAATACCTGCATCTGAAATGTCCTTTATGGACACATTTAAATTGTGTGACAGTACCAGATCCAGAGAATGGCCCTTATTGTGAGTCGGGCCATTCACCGATTGAGTGAGGTTAAAAGAATCCAAAATGTTTAAAAAATCCTTGACCAAAGGCTTAGAAACACAACAAACATGAATATTAAAATCACCAACAATTAAGAAATGATTGACAACAAGGTGACTGAGGTAGGTATTTTGGATTTCAACCGACGTCCCATTAGCAACTGTGCTGGTGAGTACCCAATACCATCCAATGGCGTGTTTCTGTATTCCAACAGAGCAATGTAGGGGTCACTTTTGCCACTCTGAGCTTTCTTTAACAAGCTTTTTATGGTTTGAACTGCTCGTTCAGCTTGTCCATTCGATTGTGCGTGTCCTGGGCTGGACGTCACATGTTCAAACTCCCACACTTTTGAAAAGTTACTGAACTCTGTGCTGGCATACTGTGGACCATTGTCCAAGACTACAGTATCTGGTATACCATGCCTCGCGAACATCGATTTCATGGCCACAATTACACTCTGAGCAGTTGTGTCAGACAGTTTGCTGATTTCTGGGAATTTAGAGTAGTAATCAACAGACAGTAAGTAATCTGAACCATTGTAATGGAATAGATCTGTGCCAATTTTTGACCAAGGTCTTCCTGGTATTGGATGTGATATCAATGGTTCTCTTGGATTACTGTTCTTGTGTGTGTTGCACACTGGACATTGGGAGACAATCTCTTCAATCTGCGTTGACATGTTCGGCCAATACAGAACATCCCTGGCTCTTTCTTTGCATTTTACAACTCCAAGGTGTGATTCATGAATTTTCCTCAGCATTTCTTGTCTCAGTTTGTTTGGAACTATGAGCTTTGCAGATTTAAAAAGAAGTCCTGATGTGAAGCTTATTTCTTCTTTGAATGTCCAGTACGCTTGAATCAGTTTCGGAACATCACTTCTTTCCTTGGGCCATCCATCCATGGTCATTTTGCGCAGTAGTTGCATTTCTTGATCAGCAGCCGTTGTGGTGCGGAAAACACTTAGCTTTTCTTCAGACACAGGCAGATATGTTGTTATCCAGCAAAGCTCTAACTCTTGACCAAGCAAGTCTTCTGTATGCTCATTCAGATATGCACGACTTAGTGCATCAGCAATGTGCATCTCTTTACCTGGTTTGTAGGCTACCTTTAGGCTGTACCTCTGAAGTCTGAGAAGCATGCGCTGTAATCTGAGTGGAGCTTGGTGCAGTGATTTCTTGAAAATACTTTCCAGTGGTTTGTGATCACTTTCAACTTCCACTTCCTTGCCGTAGATATATTGATGAAACTTCTCACATCCATAAACTATGGCAAGTAGCTCTTTTTCAATTTGCGCATATCTTTTGTGAGCATCCGTGAGCGCACGTGATCCATAAGCCACTGGTTTTTTATCTTGTAGAATGACTGCTCCGATGCCTTCTGAGCTGGCGTCAACTGAAAGTGTCACTGGATTCTGTACATCAAAGAATTTCAGTGTTGGAGCATTTGTCAGCAAGCTCTTCATTTTTGTGAAGCTTTCTCTTTGCTCTTCCTCCCAGTGCCACTGAACGTCATCTTCTTGCAGCTTTCGAAGAGGAGCACTGACATCAGATAAATGCTTTTTATCAGAGTGCTTGTTTGTTTTCGGGAGGTGGCATTTGCACGATGGCTCTCACCTTTTCATCATCTGGCTTAAGACCTTCTTCTGAGATGATGTGTCCAAGATATTTTATTTTTGATGTTCTTATCTGGCACTTTTTTTTGTTTAGTTTTAGATTCCATTCTCTTGCTCTTTCCAGCAGCTTGATGAGTCTTTGATCATGTTCTTGTGTTGTCTCTCCCCATACTAGGATGTCATCAATGACGTTGACCACACCTTCAAGACCTTCTAACATCTGCGCGACCGCACGCTGGAAGACTTCACTGGCTGAAGACACACCAAATGGTAAGCGAAGAAATCTGTACCTCCCTATTGGCGTGTTAAACGTGCAGAGTTTCGAACTCTCATCATCAAGTTTTATTTGCCAGAAGCCTTGATTTGCGTCTAGGACTGAGAATATCTTTGCTTTTGGCATGCTGGATACCACTTCTTCCACTGTCAGTAGAGGGTAATGTTCACGTTTTATCGCTTTATTAAGGTCTTGTGGATCTATGCATATGCGTATCTTGTTTGGTTTCACCACTGTTACCATGCTGTTCACCCACTCGGTTCGGTTTGCTTTACAATTACTCCCAAGCTTTCCATCTTGTGTAGCTCTTCAACTATCTTGTCCTTGAGTGCTACAGGAACCTTTCTTGGTGGATGAATCACTGGTGAGACATTGGGGTCTGTTTTGATGTGATGCTCAATTGGTAAACAACCAAGGCCAGAAAACAGGTCGTCAAAGTTTTTCAAAGGGTCATCATTGATCTTTACTTCATATATTCTTCTCACCATTCCTAATTTTTCACAGGTTGTGCGTCCAAGAAGTGCAGGTACGTTACCATCGACCACTTGAAATTGAATATTATGCTTTTGGTTTCTGTAGGTGAAGGTAAGTTGAACTTGTCCCACAGGTGACATCTTGTGGCCAGAATATGTAATTAGGTGACAGGTGGATTTTTGTAGTTTTCTTTGAGTTTCCAGTGACTTGAACACATTGTTGGGTATTACATTACATGCTGCCCCTGTGTCTAATTTAAATGTAATGTTCTTGTTGTTTATTTTCAGGTTTTCAGTCCATTTGTCTTTTTCATTCTGTGTTTCAGTGGTGACTGTGTGCACATTTTTCATTGTTTGTGTTGTTTGCACATCAATGGTTCCAACAAAGAAATCATCTTGCTCATCACTTTGTTCACCTTGTTCTACAGTCTGTATTTTCCTGGTGGAGACTTGCATTCTGCACATTTTCGCAAAGTGGTTTTTGTTGCATGCTTTGCAAATTTGTCCATAAGCTGGGCATTTTTTGTATTCATGTTGGTAACCACATCTTGAACATTTCACGTTTGCTTTGTGGTGACTTTCCATTGCATGCTGTTTAATTCTCTGTTCACTTTGCACTGTTTTTCCTCCTTTTTTCTTTGTTTTTGACACTGCTTATTTTGTTCACGTCTATTTCTTCAACAAGCATTTTCATCTGACTTGACGTTAGCTCGTTGGCCCGGCAGGTGTCGATTGCTTTTTCCAACGTGAGGTCTGCCTCACGCAACAATCTTGCATGCACATTGTCATCTCTTATCCCGCATACGATTCTATCCCTGATAAGTGAATCAGTCAGATTGCCAAATTCACAGTCTTTCGCCTTGTGTTTACGATCTGTGATGTATGCATCAATTGTTTCTTCAGAACTTTGCGATCTCGTAAAAAACATGTGACGAATGTACGGCAGATTCTTTCTGGGCTCACAATATTCTTTGAATTTCCTTTTTAGTGCATTTATTTTATTCACCTCTCCCTCCATGAACTGGAATGTGTTGTACACTTTAATGGCTTCTTCACCCGCAATATGAAGAAAGGTAGCACACTGCACTGTCTCTGATTTCTCTGCCACGCCACTCGCAATGAGGTACAACTCGAATTTCTGAAGCCATACCTTCCAATTCTCCGCCAGATTGCTGTGAAGAGACAAAGCCCGATGGTGGCTGCAGTAGCGACATCTTTTCAGTTGTGCTTAAATGTGAATAAATGTTGGAGAATAAATGTTGATAATGATCAGTGGAAGACCAGACCTCATTCATATTTAGTCGCAACAAATGATATATATCCAGCTACAAAAAATAGCCAAAAAGTCGGAAGTTGGACAGAAGTACAAGTAACTGGAGGATTCATCTCGTCTCGTCTCGTCGTTACTTTAGTCTGGTCTGAAGTTGAACTCGCTATGCACCCTCCCGTCCACACACACCGATACACACGATAATGGTGAAGGGAAGATTGGTAAGTGTCGTGATATAGAGTGAAATTGTAAGTTGTTTTTAATTACCTGCTTACCTTTAGCTACGTTTTCTTGAGGTAAAGGAAAGGGGATATTTTGGTTTGCTATGGAAAACTGTAGTCTAGCTAGAGTGAACAAGCAAAATACAAGAAATGGTTAACTTAGCAAGCTAATCACAACTCTTTATTCTTTGCCAATAATATAACCTATCTCTATAATAGGCATATTCTAAAACAATATCAATCCCCATAGAATGTTGTTGTCACTGAAAACCAGGCCTGGACTGGTAATCTGGCATACCGGGCAAATGCCCGGTGGGCCGATGTGCTTTTTGGGCCGATACATCTCATAATCTTTTTTTTTTTTTGGGGCTAAACGGCCCATAAAACTCGTACATCGGTGGCCCATTCGTTTTGTATTGCTTAATTGGCGACGCTTGGTTAGTGCCAATGTAATGCATTGGTCAAAAAAAGTCAGCGTTACTTTTTTTTTTTTCCTGACAGACCAGCCCAGCGGCCCATTGGTTCTTTTCTTGATTGACACTGGGCTGGCCCAATCACGTCTTTAAACACCTCCCCCTTTGGGCTTTGAGCGAGCGTGCAGTGTCAGTGTGTATCTGTCAAAATAGTCTGAGAGATGGAGAAGAAACGCAAGGAATTGTGCAGAGAAATAGCGCGAAAAATAGATACAGGCCCTTCATGCAGACGCTGTAAAATGTATCAAAATATATGTTTTATGATCATATGTACATTATGTAGTGGGCCAGTCTTGGCCAAAATGCCAGGGCCGATTTTTTTTGTCCCAGTCCAGCCCTGCTGAAAACTAAATGTCATAGGGTCCCTGTTAATGCTATTACCGTTGTATCCTTCAATTCATTGAGCAGATGAGATGGATATTGTAGCAGAGAGAAAGAGAAGCAGCCGCAGGAGATTGGCAGGCCAGTTGATTCTGAGGGAGCCGGTGTGATTGAGGTTGTGGCAGTACGGAAAAATTCGTAAGCTACGTGACTGGATGGAGGATGGAAATCAATTATCTGGAAGTAAGGAAATGAGTATATAAGGTGGAGTTGTAGGAGAGGAAGGAGAGGAGTGAGAAAAAAAGAAAACGGGTTACCTGAGACGACTGCAGAGTCAGGGAGACGCGAGACGTTGTGTTTGGGCTCGGGTGGATCGCAAGAGTGAGCGTGAGTTGCCGTGGCGATTGATACTGAGTGTGGCTGCACCTCTGGACACCGGCTGCACAGCGAAGCTTGTCTTGTATGCTGACGAGTGAGAGCAAGTTCTCCAGGTGATTCCCTGTTTTACCTTTTTTTTAAACCTCACCTCAAGAAACTTTCCTTCCTGCCATTATCAGCCAAGCAATACTAGTTTACACACACACACCGTTTTGCCACACGCAAATAACATTCAAACAAACCACTTTCCACAAATATTCTGTGTGTATTTCCCCAAATATATACTTAAGTGAAGTGTTTCATTATATTTAAACGGTAGATTTAATTGTTGGTTTTGATTTAACTAATTCATGGTTTCCTTTGTTGTTGTTTTTTCATTCATTTGAGTATGAAACTGCCGACGAATTCAACAGAGATACTTCTACCCCAGCACCAACAACTTTGCATGTTATTTTTTTCTCTCTGTTGATCTAATTCAAAAATGGTGGAAATACTGTATTTTTTCCCTTTTGTTTGTTTAGTTTGTTTGATTCCTTGCTGGTAAATAATGAAAATATAACCGTGAAACTGAACTTCTTTGGGTTATTCTGATTTATGTTTATTTGTAACTAGTGGCTTAGAGAGCTATTCTGGGAAAAATAAGATAAAAATAATACAAGATAACCTTGTCTGGCGCCCGAACTAGTATTTTCTTTTATATGTCTCTTTAATTTGTTGATTTAAATTATATCTGGGGCCTGCCACCGTTACAAGGTCAGTAATGGTCTATAGGTCTAAGGATTGTTTTGTTTTCTTCTAACAATAAGCATTTGTTGGCAGGTCTAGGCACTATGCATAGCCTAAACTAAATTATTTCATTATATTTATTATATATGTGTGACCCCTAGGGGGTGCTCCAATGCACACAATTTGAATATTTAAACTAGAAAACCCAAACAATGCTCCCCTTTAACTGTTTAGACAGGTTGTATCCAGTGAAGGGATGGAAATGGGACTGATGTACTCAAATATTTTATTTTATTAAAACACAATACATTGATTGGCAATCAGAGCAGACATGTTCCCCGTAGGTAACAGTGAACAGTTTTACAATAAATAAATCACAGTGAATAAGTCTCATAATAAATGAGTTACAGAATATAAAATCTAGCAATACCTAGACTACAGTGAATAAAGTCGAATAAATACCGGTAGATACTGTTCACATACACACACTCAAACACTGCAAGAAACACTTCAAACCAAATCGGCCATGCATACATGCACTAACAACATTTCGCATTTCACACTAGTAAACATTGCAAAATAGACACTGTCCCCAAAGAAGATATTGCACAATGCCCATAGGCCGAATGAGGAATTATAACGATTGCCAAACAGACACAACAAAAAACAAACAAACCAAACATTTAAATTAAACTAGCAGGACTCCATCCTAGGCCCACCTAGGTCCAGTGGGTAAACAAAAAACAGTGGTAGCAGATCCCCAAAGCACACACAAAGAAATAAAAGTAAAACAGAATGATTAAACCCAGGAAAAACAGTGGCTAGTGACAGACGAAGGCAATCCTCCTGTAATCACAAACATAAGTGGTTTATGATGCAATGTTTGATAACATTGTGACAATTCAAACCAATCTTAAATCTCTGATTAAAAAAAAAAAAAAAAAAAAAAAAAAAAAGATTAGATAGACTTACGTTTTTCTTTGGACACCAGCCTAGATGAATTAGCGTTATGCCCCGTAACAATAAAATTAAACGATGTGGATGACTAATAGCTGTGCACACTCTCACCAGTGTTGCTTCTATTCGTAGGCAATATTTTAAAAAAAGAAATGATCAGCGCTAAACATTACGTCTAAAAGGGTTAGTAAACTTACGTTGCTGCAAACCCGTGTGTGTCACGTTTACCGTCTGTTTCTGTCTAATACTACAATTCCCAGAATCCTCTTTTGGCACACCTGCATTCACTCTCCAGATTACTGATCACCTGCACCTGTTCATAATCAATTACCTCATCAGTCAACGCATAAAACCTTCACTGTGATTTCAGTCTTGGTCAAGTCTCCAACAGGAACAGACCATAATCCGTTGTCTCTGTTTCCGCTGATACATCAAGACTTCAAGCTATAATGTATACTTACCTGAAACACTCACCTTTCTGTCATTGTTGTGCTGTCTTCAGAAATCCTGTCTGAGTCCATGCTGCCTGAGATCCTGTGTTCCTTTGAGTTTCCAGTGTTTCAACTGAGCTTGTTTGATCGCCGATCCGCATCTGAAAGAGAAGAGACAAAGATTACTGAATTGAGATTGCTTGACGTCAACTTATCCAAAGTGAAAGTGCTTACCTGCTTTTCACCCCACATCGAGTTTCCTTCACGACTTCTGCACTTAAATTGAGTGAATACTCACCTCGCACTCTGATCATCTGTAAATAAAGCTGTGTTTGATTCACTTACCTCTGTCTCCTGGTCTGTATCCTGACAGTGTGGAATCACTACTCGCTATTATGCGAGCAAGTTTCTTTAGACTCGTAACTGCTGGTACCATTTACTGATCACCACACACGCAGACGCCCGACCGAGCTACAAACAATGAATGAGCCGTATTAGGCACTTCAATGAGTTTAGTGTTAACGACAAATAGGCATTACTTTCCAAAAAGACTCACGTTCTCCCGTTTACACAGCTGATACACCAAGAGGCTCACTCTTCAACTCACACCGCATTAGTTGCTGCAAACTCGTGTAGAATCACTGCTCACTATTATGTACGCAAGTTTCTGTAGACCCGTAACTGCCGGTACCATTTACTGGTCACCACACATGCAGATGCCAGACCAAGCTTCTAACAAACAAACAATGAGCCGTATTAGACGCTTCTCAATGAGTTTAGTGTTAACGACAAATAGGCATGACTTTCCAAAAAGTCTCCCGTTTACACAGCCGATACACCAAGAAGCTCACTCTTCAACTCACACCGCATTAGTGTTTTCCTGTCCATGTCTCACGACACATTTAAAGGGGCTTACACTTACGCCACCTGACCCAAATCAGTGCCAGTGAGCAGGCCTTAAAGGTACACTTCCCATCTCAACCACCCTACCCACTACATATGTTAGCTATACCAATTTAACTTTCTGCATTCATTGGCTGTGATAAATTATATAAATATGTAGATGTTACCTAAATGTAGGCTAAAGATGAGCAAATGCCCACAGATACACATGTGAAACTAAAATGAAAGCAATCCTACATACAGTTCATATATACAGTAATCATTGCTCCAAATCTTTTATTCCTTCCGCCATCAGGTTATTGTATTTAGACAGTTTAAATAGGATCCGTATCAATAGCTTACATGATAAAGTATGCAGTGATGCCTATTTTTTCTTTTTCTTGTACTGCTATTTGTCATATTGTTTAACTTACCAGCTTTTTAGCTGTCTGGCCTGTTTGTCTGTTTTTGGACATTTTGGATGTTGTTTCATGTGACCAATTTGCATTTCGAAGTCATGAAATTAGCATCAGGGGTTTTTTATCTTCAAGGATAAGACAGAAGGAGAGGCTGAGGAGGAAAAGGGTCAACAGGCAAGCTGCTTGAGGCAGGATGAGCAAGCGGGTCCAGAGACAGAGGACCTTGAGCTAATGGAAATAGAGAGAGAGGGAGACCAAACTGATCCAGGGAGAGGAGCAAACAGACCTAGAGAAGGAAAATGAAGAAGCAATTTCTTCCAGTAATGTGCTTGATTTAGGTAACAAAGATACAGGGCCCCGACAGGTGAAGCTGAAGAGCTACCCACAAGATAGCTTTGGTACACAGAACAGGTCATTTCACCACTGCTGGTTTGAAAAATATTCAATCAACCGTAATGCAGCTTTCTGCTTCCCATGTCGAGTGTTTGGCAAAAACATAAAACATGATGCTTTGGTCAGTAGTGGTTGCAAGAACTGGAAGAAAGCCTTGTTTATATTTGGCAAGCATGAGATGGCACACACACATAAGGATAGTGTTGTTGCATGGAAAAGCTACCAGGCAACTAGCCGACAGGGAGATGTTGCATAGATGAGAGCATCTGCAAATGCAAGTGAGATAGCAGAGAGAAGAGAGTATCTAAGGCGAATTGTTGCAGTCACTTCCATGTTAGGGAGACAGGGAATCCCCTTTCGTGGTAATAAAGAAGGTGAAGACGAAGCAAACAGAGGCAGCTTTCCTGCTTTTATGGAGCTTTTAAAGGAGTTTGATCCGTTCCTTCAAAAATATAAACCTCTAATGCTACCTATATCTCGCCAACATCTCAGAACGAGATTATTGATTGTGCTGTGCTCAAGAAGTGACCAATGTCATTGTATCTGAGATGACAAAATCCAAAATCTATGCCATTATGGCAGATGAGGCAAGAGATGCACGGTCAGAACAGCTGGCTGTTTGTGTTAGATACATGTCGGAGGGGGAAGTGAAGGAACGTTTCCTAGCACTGACAGAGATAAAGTCATTTGATGCCCAATCCATTGCTAACGAGCTGCAGGAGCAGATCCAGAAGAATGGTGCAGCAGAACTTAAGTGTGTAGCACAAGCATATGATGGCGCAGCTGTTATGAGTGGGTCCACTGGAGGTGTGCAAGCATATTTTAGAAAGTTCCATCCTGTGGCTATCTATGTGCATTGTTATGCCCATGAGCTAAACCTAGTGTTGTGCCATACTTGCAGGGCTGTTTCAGAGGCTGTGGAGCTTTTCAGCTTGTAGGAGAGTTTGTATTCTTTTTTCAGCACCTCTCTAGTAAATCATCATAAGTTTATAGAGGCTCAGTCCAGGCTTGGATTGACAGCAGTTGAGCTCGTACAACTTTCAAACACTCGCTGGGCGTGCCAGCTGCGATCCATTAATGCCATTCTTGAGGCATTACCTTCCATTTTTGAGTGTCTCTCTGTCATTGGATCCCCCATAGCTGTTGGTCTTAGAGCAAAGCTCTACAAGTTTAACAGTCTATGCACTACTGATGTTTCAGGAACTTCTGTCTGTAACTCAAGGACTCCACAAGCTCCTACAGAAGGAGACTTTAGACCTGGCAGAAGCTTTTATGGGCAAAGAAGCTGTCTGTGACACACTGAGGGGCAAACGCACAGATGCATTTGCCACAGACCTGTATGAGAGAACCAAGGCCATGTGCCACACACACAGTATACCAGAACCACATGCTAAGAGAAGGCATAAACAGAAGAAAATGGAGGATTTTGTGTTGGAGACAACCTTGGGTTCAGGTACTGAGTTGATCAGCTCAGAGACGTTGAAAACCAGTTTGCTTTTCCCCTGTGTGGACAGGATGGTTAGTGAGCTTGAACTAAGATTTTCAAGTGTACATTCAGGGCTCCTAAAAGGCATCCAGGCATGCAGCCCTAAATCTGAGAACTTCTTGAGTGAATCCTACTTGGATGAGCTAGCCAGGCACTACAGCATTGACTTGAAAACAGAGGAGGTTCTCGTAGCAAAAAACTTTCTTGCCCGCAAAACAGAGGCTGGATGTCCACCCCAAGACATGTTAGCTGTGCACAACCTCCTAGACCCAGACATGTTTCCCTCTCTGAGGACAACCATCCAAGTTGCCCTTACAGTGCCTGTGAGCAGCTGCTCTTGTGAAAGGTCCTTTAGTGCACGGCGTTGGCTTCACTCCTGGCTGCGTCAAACAATGGGGCAGAAAAGGCTTCACAATCATTGCAGCCATGTCGATTGAAAATGACACACTGAAGCACCTACGTCACAACAGAGTGATAGACTGATTTGCCACCCTTAAAAACAGAAGGCATTTTTTGATGCTTCCACCCACGAAGTAGACAATAAACAAAAAGTAACTGTTGACTGTGGTTTTGAAGATGATTTCATTCTTAATTTTCCTTTATTTGAATACTGCCTTTTTGTTGTTGATTTATATCATACATCGTATACATCATTTGGCAGAATAAATCATCTTTAATTGAGAAACGCTCAAACCTGTGTTGTCAAATTTCACTATGACCTTAAAATTCTGGTTCTTGGTTTAAACTGTATGCAAGCCAAACTACACAGCGAAATTACATAACTTAATGACATAAGTGTAGCTCTAGATGTGAGTGCAAAGATTTTGCAAACGCAAGTTAAAAAATTCTTTGGGGGCTAAGCCCCCCCGTCTTCCAATCCTAGTGATGTCCCTGGTGCGGAAAAAACCACCTGACAGCCGGCACTGCAACAATAATGCCCATACATCTTTTGGCCATCCTAACGAGACCGCTATCCGTTCGAAGGCTCCAAAATAGCTATCCACTTCCGACTCTCTGAACAAGGGCACCAAGGGAAGATTTTTACTCACATCAAATGCAGCCGAGGCTGTAGAAGCACGAACTGCAGTATCTTTACTCACCGAGTTAGAAGTGACTGGGCCAGCAGTGACAGGTGCGAGCTTCCTCTCCTCCATCTCTAACTGGCGCAAGTTCACTTCCTTCTCAGCATCTATTTCCAACCTAAGGATTTTGAGCCGCAGATCAAATTCGCCCTGGCGTACTTGCGCTCTCTCCTCCGCTTCCATACGGAGTCGGGCAGGACGAACTTTCAGTTTCGACTCCCCTATCGATCCCGGCATGGAAAACGGCTCAAAGGGTGGCAAAGCTGCTCGGGCTTCGACCTCGGTCTCCGTCCCAGCGAGTTTCACAACTTCCTCCCCAGCCTTTGTATGATGTTGCAAAAAATGGAAGTCACGTGACATGCTTCCCTGGTCGGCTATAAACTAATATAAAGAAAACATAAAGACTTAAAGTTTTTACAGGCTTCGAAAACAACAAATCACTGAAAGAAAACAAACTGTTAATTAAAACAATTGAAAAGATTAAACAAAGAGTCAGAAATCAAAAACAAAAACAAAAAACACCAACAACCCAACGTGGCAAAACAAAACGAATCAACTCCTTCTTTCTCTCTCTGCCCCGGTTCCGGTCTGCGTCACTTTTATAACAGGGACCGTCGAAATGATGATTGACAGCCAACAGCACTGCCCTAAGAGGTGATAGCGGAGGAAGTGAAAGTAAAACCACAACAACAGAGCACCATATCCTCTGAGCACGTAACACCATGTGTGTGTTTACTTTGTTACCATGTACAGTATATATATAAATATATAAACTATATACACTTTCAAAGTGTTTTGAAACTGCCTTTTTGTATTTTACTGAATACAACACTGTTTTTACTATTTTACTGTTTTATTTCTCATCTGAAAACATATTACAAACTCGAACAAAGCAAAGTAGAAGTCCCCACAGGAGAGAGCATGTCCAGAATGAACAAAATCCAGCTAAGATGATCAATGAAAATATCAAATCTGTAGTCTATTTAGTCGAGTTCACATACATATAGTTCACTTGATTTTGTTCCACAAGCTGGAAATGTGACTTCATCACTATACCCAAGTTTTGAATTAATTTGTGCAACAAATGAAAAAATATTGATATTTATAATTCTTAAATGGTAGATGTATAAGTTTTTCAAATATTTTTCAGCAATTAAGTTACCCATCAAGAGCATTGAACTCTTTATAAAAACTCCAAACGTTCAATATCAGAATGATCAACACACCACAGCAAGCATGGTGTAAGAGTAGACAGATCTTTATAACATGTGTGTGTTCCTCAATATATTTTGCATGGATGAAGAAAAGTTTTGAATTTTGAATGAGTGAAGAATTTTTTTATTTCATGTAATATCTATCTTTTACCTCACTGGATTTACTACAGCTAAACATTTAACCTAAAAAGAATTTGGCAATGTTGATAAAAAAGAGAGACTGGTCTACTATATGTGTGTATGACGAATCGCTGTCGGTGTGTCTGGAGCTGATCGTGCAGATTCCTCTGTAGTGTTGAAATAACGGTTAGTGTGTTGATTTCTTTTTATCGAATCAGCATTTAGGTTTCAGTAGTTTTTGACTGGATTACACGAAAATAAATCTGAAGCATAATTTGGAGGATGTGTAAAATCACCTACTTGTTCTTGAAGTTTCAATATTGTTTCACTGGTTACACATATGAACCCCAAACCACATGAACATTATTGAGCGCCCTCCAGAAGACACACTCCAGCTCATGGTTTTGGTATTGTCATATCTACTGAGTTCTGCTGACTTTGATAAATGGTGACATATAGAGATCAATAGTTTCCACCTGATGGAGCCGAAAGCTTCAGAACGTTCATGAGTTAGTGTAATGTGCCGATGTATTGAAATAACTGTTAATGTGTGGCACTTCATGTTAATGTGTGAAAGTGTGTAAAAGTAATCCAGTAAGGTTATAGAAAGACATTACAAACTATTTTTAAAAAAATCTGTTCCACCATGTAAAATGTATTTAGCTTTTTATATTACCTCATTACAAAGTCCGGTTAACTAATGAGTCATGTTCATGTTGTGTGAACTTTAGTGCACTTTATTCATAGTTTTAAAAGCATTCAAGAGCAATATGTGTAATAATTAAAAAATATATTGAATTTGCAAGATAAATACATGTGAGATGCTGCCATGTCTTTATAAAAATAAGCATCTCAAATCTTCATTAGAGGTGAAACTTCATTAATATGTAATATGTTCAGTACAAGGAAGAAATCTACGGAAGCGTATTGCATTCACTTGAGGAAAAAAAAATATACTCTGTTTTTTCTGAATTAACAAGTTAATTATCTCAGAATTACGAGATCATTTTTCATGAATAAAAAGTTTTTGCTCTGTTTTTCTGAATTAATGAGATCCCTCAAAATCCTCCCAGGAGCTCTATTTTAGCTGGATTGTACGGTGACATTGGATTGTACGGGACATGTTAATGTGATAATATGTTGTTGCCACGAGATATTAATTCGTGGGAACGTCATATTAAGTCGTGGGAACGTGATGATAAATCGTGGCCACGAGATCATTTTGTTGAGGTAACGACATCATTATGTCGTGGCCACGCGATGTAAAGTCGTGGCCTCAAGATCATATGTTGAGGGAACAATATATTTTTCTCGAGGCCACGACTTAATATTTTGAGAGAACGACATCTATTTCTCGTTATGTTGAGAGAACCACACCAGTCAATACTGTAACCTACACCGCCTTTCAAGTTCAATCCGGTTTTATTTTACTTTGGGTTTGAGACATTGGGAGATACTGCTGTCTTTAAGTAATATAAATGGTATTGTTATTAGTATTGATAACATATATATATATATATATAGTATTGTATATTGTAATATTGACACCTCAAGACTTTGCGCCTGTTCAGACGAAAAGAACATTCTGATGTCATTAATTCAGAAAAACAGAACAAAATATTTTTTTTATGAAAAATGATCTCATAATTCTGAGATAATTAACTCAATAATTCAGAAAAACAGCAAATACATTTTATTTCAAGAAAAAAATATCTCATAATTTTGAGATAATTAAGTCATTAATTCAGAAAAACAGAGCAAAAACTTTTTATTCATGAAAAATTATCTCGTAATTCTGAGATAATTAACTCGTTAATTCTGAAAAACAGAGTAGATTTTTTTCCTCAAGTGAATGCAATACACTTCCGTAGAAATCCATGCATGTTCTGAATATTTCTGTTCCATATTGTAGAATCTATTTAGTGCAAAACTCTACTGTATATCAGAGTCAGTATAATTCTACAGATATGACAGTACCCAAACTACAAGGTGTAGTATTTTCTTTTGAGGTTTCTATTGAAACTTCAAGACAGAGTTAGTGCAACTTAAGGATGTTACATGTTACAAGTTACACATAAGGGCTACAATGTTGGATTTAAGAAATATTTGTTTAAAATGTAAAACAAAGAAAGTTTAAAATACTTAAATGTTATCTCAAAACACTGGGATATTGCAGAACTGTACGCGTTCAGAACCGCGTGTGTGGACAGAGCCTAGATCACATTGGCTGGTTGTGTCTTGATTATAACAGGTCTGTTGTTCCCAAACTTGAGCCCAGTTGTGTTGTGTTCAGTAGGCTGTAAGAAAGACATTACAGCATCTGAAGCTTTCGGCTCCATCAGGTGGAAACTATTGAGCTCTATATGTTACCACGTATTAAAGTTACTGCGTAAATATGACAATACCCAAACTATGAGCTGGAGTGTGTCTTCTGGAGGGCACTCAATAATGTTCATGTGGTTTGGGGTTAATATGTTTAACCAGTGAAAAGTTATTGAAATTTCAAAGTTTTACATATCCTCTAAATTTCAATCCAGGCATAAAGTATTGAAATATATATGTTTACTCATTAAAAGGAAATCTTGCAATACATTGGTGCAGAGCAGAAGCGTGTGCCTTTAGCCTCACACACACAGACAGCGACATGTCATACAAACACTGACAATCATCCTAAAAATAACAATGGCCATGTTTATTTGAGGTTAAACATTTAACTGTAGTATTCAGTAAGGTTAAAGACAGACAATACAGACATTACCTTTTACATTTTTACATTTACACCCCTGTATTATATTGAGCTCTACATGCTATAGCATATCAAAGTGAACTCAGTAGTGTGACTATACCCAAACTATGAGGTGTGGTGAGTTTAAGGGTGCTTCATCATTTAAAAGTTATTTAAGGGCAATATGCAGAACCACTAAAAAGATATTGAAGTTATAAGGTGAAACTCAAATTTGGTTTAAAGCACTTTGTTCATCTATAAATAAATCAATAAAGTATAAAATGTACTATTTTCAGGGATTAGAATATTAAATAATATAATAATAATATAAGAGTTGTCTCCTTCTCCTGCGGCAGATGATGAGAGAGAGAAACGTTTTAGACGGTCTCTTAATTCGCCAGCGCACCGAGAAAGATATTCGGAGGAGATTCAGAGAAAATATGATATCAGATCATTAATAGTATATTTTTCTTGATGAAATTAGTTGTAGCTGATGGTCACACATGCCAATAATATTATTTAACTTACGTTTACACTTTCACATCCACTGTTGCAAATCTACTGAAAAACAAAGTCCGAGTGTGTGAATATGAAACCAAGTTTACCGCAGTGTTCAGATTACCCTGCCGTACCCGGACAGTTCAACGCCAACGCAGCTCTGCAGCGAGTTCAAGCCAGCCACCCCTATATTTCGTGGTGCGTGTATTCACTGGCTATTACGGTATGACCGTCAGAACTAAAGACAGGTAATATTCCGGCGAAGACAATTTCACATTCATTTATTCTGCCTGTCTGTCTGTCTGTCTGTCTGTCTATCTGTCTGTCTGTCTATCTATCTATCTATCTATCTATCTGTCTGTCTGTCTGTTTGTCTGTCTGTCTGTCTGTCTATCTATCTGTCTATCTATCTGTCTGTCTGTCTGTCTGTCTGTCTGTCTATCTGTCTATCTACCGATGGTGGACAACCAGAATGCCTATTACCACACCGCGGCGAAAATAAACCAGCCGCATTTCAAAGTCGTTCCCGAAATGACCGCCAGGTGGCGCAAAGGGACATTGTGCAAAACAGCAGCAATTGCCGTATTTTAAAATGTAAGTGGGTTAAATATAAAACCCTAAGCCTAATAGGCATATTTTTCATATATATATATAAATAGGCCTATTAGGCTACAACAGAATAGAACCAAAGATAGAATCAATTTTAGAACTGAAAAAATAGAATCAAAAGTTAAAAATAGAGACGATATTAGGAGCAATGACGCGGAATATTTTTACTATTCTATTGAGGAATTAGATAAATGAAGAGCTCTCGTGAGCGATACAATTGCATAGTAATTTATAGTGATTTCAAAAGCAGTCCTTAAAAAGTGTGGCATAATTTTGGAGAGATTACGCGGAACGCGTTTTAGTTAAGATCCTGGTTTCAATGCCCTTAATGTATATAGGCTAGGCTACTGCTTTAAAAAAATGTTACAACGCGTTTTGAGATTGTTTTGAATTAAACATTGAAGTTTAAAATGTAGTGTTTTGGCACACCAGGCCGAGTGGCGTTACACATTGTTCAAAAATCAGGTTTTATTCTGGCATGTTGAATTGGCGTTAGATTTTTTATTAGATTTAGATTTTAGATTTCGTTAGATTTATTTTTCTCATAACAGCTAAAATAACTAATATGTGCCTTGTCTTAATATGACCTACTTAATATAGGCAATAGGCATATAATAGCCTATATAATAAATTAGCAAAACTTGCCCACTAAATATTTAATTTTCAATTATTTTAATTATCACAATTAAAGTTTTAATTTTATTAAATTGAACAAGCGCAACAATCAGCATTTAATCAAATATTCTAAAAGATGTATTATTAATAATAATGTTATTTCAAAATAATATTTAGTTTTTTCGACATAATGTGTGCGTGCAACAAGCAAGATGTGTATTTGTAAATCCGGTGATGCGTGCATTGATTTTTATCAATAAACTAGTGTTTTCTGACAGTGTCGACTGCAAAGATGAAGTTGACGATCGCCATATTTGTAGTGAACGCACCTAGAGATAAATGCACATAAAGACATAATCTGATTATCAGAGAGTAGCCTTTTTCTTTTCGTTTTGAATTATTTCGTTTGAAGACATTTCAAGCTTTGTGTATTTGATGTATTTATCATGTCTGTGTGAGGCATACGCTGAGTTTCGTTAAGTTAGGAGGATGAGATGCGCTCCAGCTGACGTGCAATGCAAGTGACCGCGCGGGCGCCTCCATGATTAGTGTCTGTTATATTTGCTTCTCTTACTTATTAAATCCAGGCAATTGGTTGATGAAAAATTGATTAAAATTAAGATACAATTTATAGAAAACGAAATTCACTTTAAAGAAAGGTTTTCTACTAAACAAAACTTAATGAAGTGGTCAATGTCAAGTCATTCATAAAAGAGGTTCGTACAACGACGTGCTCGGAGCTTGCCTTTATTCAACCACTCAGTACAGCACTCATCAGCCATTGAGCCTGAACATAATATCCGCTAAAACACCCCCCCCCATCATACGTCATCTCTCTCTTACTTCAAAATAAAAGCATTCCTCACACTATTATTCCATAATACCACATCTCCCTTTCTTTGAGAACAAAGGGTGGACTACCTTTGTCTCAGCAGGTCTTAAGGGGTTTATTCTGCCCTTTTGCTGGAAGACCTGTCCCTGATCTGTCCCTGTTTCAAACATGCAAAACAGGAATAAATAACTTACACATTACCATACTCTGAACTATTACATTACTTAAACTCTCAGGTTTCAGGTAAATGTAAACAGTAAAGCAGAACAATTTCACAATCACATTCAACTCTTTTTTTTTCCTTTTTTTTTTTTTGAAACACCAATAAATCAATAAATCACAAATCAAGTCTCTGCGGCTTTCTAACCTCTCTCCCACACCTGGTCCGCACAGTCTCTGTAGTGGGGCCCTCTCTACTGAGTGATGTTGTCACTGGTGGAGCTGGCTCTGGTGCGTCTTCCCCCATCGGTGGCTCATCAGCGTCGACTACCCCACTATTGGTCTGCAGTGGCACCAAGTGATGTCGGTTCCTCCTCAGTGTGCCCTGAGGCACCTGGATGATATAAGAGCGAGGGGTATTGTGTGTAGATAGCACTGTGCCCTGGACTCGTGCATCAGTGATCCACACATCCTCCCCAGGTACGAGTGGCTCCAGATTTCTTGCGCCGTGTCTCTTGTTGAAGGATTTTGCGTCGTACCCCCTCTTCTTCCTTTCTTTAGCCTCTAGTGCGTAGTAGTCAGGCAAAACTGGACTCAGCAGGGTTGGAAGGGCAGGAACGGTAGTGCGGAGGCGGCGCCCCATCAACAGCTCTGCTGGGCTATAGCCGTTCTGTAGAGGGGATGCTCTGTAGGCCAGTAATGCAAGGTATGGATCTGACGCCTTTGTTAGCAGGTTTTTCACAGTTTGTACAGCGCGTTCCGCCTCCCCATTGCTCTGGGGAAACTTGGGACTGCTCGTGATGTGCACAAAGCCATACTCTGCTGCAAAGGCTTTAAAGTGGCTACCAGAAAACTGGGGCCCATTGTCACTTTTAAGAACTTCACAAATTCCATGACGAGAAAACATGGATTTCAGGTGCACCACCACATCTGCGGACCTTGTGGGTAACAGCAGCGCAATTTCCACATACCGTGAGAAATAATCTACTACTAGTAGATAGGTCTTGCCTTTCAGCATAAATAGGTCAGCTCCCAACGTTTGCCAAGGCATCTCCGTTGGCATCAGCGGCTCTTTGACGTTCTTTCTCTCTTGAATGCAGGTTCTACATTTCAATATCATGTCATTCAACTGGCTGCTGAGCCCTGGCCACCACACCGTCTGTTTGGCCCGGCTCCTGCACTTTGTCACCCCCAGGTGTCCCTCATGTAGTCTCTGCAGCACATCACCTTGTAAGACGAATGGGATGACAAGCCTTGTGCCCCGCAGCAGCAGTCCATCATACACAGTCAACACTGCTCTATCAGGCCAGTAATGTCTCAACTCCCCCTGCAGTTGGCTTTTGTCAGGCCAGCCGCCTGTGCAGTACTCCATCAGTGCAGAGCATGTGCTGTCTGCCTTCAGATACTCGCGTAGGCTGCTCAGATAATCTCCACTGACAGGGATATTGCTAATGACGGAGTCTACATAGATGTTGGTGTCCTCTATTAGGCTTGTCTCGGTGTATGCTCTTACGGTTCTTAGGGGGGCACGAGATAAGGTGTCGGCTGTCCACAGGCTTTTGCCAGGGACATGATTGACTGTATAGTTGTACCTCATGAGTCGCATCCTAAATCTTTGAATTCTTGGTGGGAGGTCATCCAGAGCCTTCCCGCCCAGCAGACTCACCAATGGCTTATGGTCAGTTTCCAGTTCGATTGGTCTTCCCAAGATGAAACAGCTGAACCTTTCACAAGCCCACGTTGCAGCTAATGCCTCCTTCTCTACTTGAGCATAGCGCTGCTCTGTTGGTGTCATTGACCTGGACGCATATGCCACCGGTAACCACCTGGCATCACTCTTCTGCAGCAGGACTGCCCCCAGGCCAAAGGAAGAAGCATCAGCAGAGATTTTTAGTGCACTGTTTGGGTTGTATAGTACGAGCACTGGTGTGGATGACAGCTCTGTTTTTAACTGATCAAAGGCGGCCTGCTGCTCTGTCCCCCAGTACCAGTGGTTCTTCTTGGACAGCAGGTCTCTTAGCACTTTATCTTTTTCAGCCAGGTTAGGCAAAAAGCGGCCCAGCTGATTGACCATGCCCAGAAAACTCCTGAGTTCGCTGACATTTTTAGGTGCGTCCATCTCTTGCACCGCTCTCGTCTTCTCCGGATCCGGCTTCACTCCATCCGCCGAAATCACATGACCCAGGAATCTGACTGTATGGCATGTGAGCTCACATTTGTCCATGTTGAGCGTAATGCCGGCCTTTTGTGCCTTCTCTAGCACCGCATGTAGCCGTATATCATGCTCGTCCTGCGTCTGTCCCCAGACCAGGATGTCATCCATGTGACACAGTACCCCCTCCAGGCCATCGGTCACTTCTGTCATCATCATCCTTTGAAAGTGCTCGGGGGCTGAAGCTATGCCAAAAGGTAGCCGGTTAAAATAATAGCGCCCAAAAGGCGTGATGAAGGTGGTGTATTTGGCAGACTCTTTTGTCAATGGTACTTGCCAGAAGCCCATATTGGCATCTAATTTGCTGAATACTGTTGCGCCAGCTAGCATGCCCAGAGTGTGCTCCACAGAAGGCAGGATAAACTTTTCTCTGCATACTGATTCATTCATCCTTGTGAAATCCACACAAATACGAACAGTACCTGCTTTTTTCGGCACCACCACCATCCCGGCGCACCAATCAGTCGGCTCCTCAATCTTGGTGATTACGCCCATCTTCTCCATACGGTCTATCTCCTCCTTCACTTTTCCCATAAGCGGCAGAGGGACTCTGCGCGGTGCGTGGAGAGAGAAGGGCACAGCTTCTGGCTTTAATTTAATTGAGTATGGCCTCCGAACAAGACCCAAGCCGCTACACAGCTTCGGATACTGTTGTTTCACAGATTCCATGGTGATGCTGTCAACCCTGCACACAAGCTGAAGCTGTTCTATGGCAGGCCTTCCCAGCAGTGCAGTGTGCAGGTCTTTTACAACATAAATGTCCTCTGTGGCTGTCTTTTTGCCTTTGCGCAGTGTTTCTCTGGCTACACCTAGGACAGAAAGTACATTGCCACCTGGCCCAAACAATGGGCGTGTCGACACCGCCAGGCGCTTCACATCAAGTCCTCCAGTAATGTCATAGTACACCTCAGCTGGCAGGGCAGTGACATCAGCACCAGTGTCAATTTTAAAGCACACTTTTTTTTGTCTCACCTGTAGCTGCACTGTCCACGGGTCTTTTCCAGCATCCACAGCTCCCAGGAATAAGCTCCCTTCTTCTTCTGTAGTGACAGCATTCAGAGATTTTGCACTATTTCTGCACACTTTGCCATAATGTCCCGTTTTGCCACAGTTGTACCACACAGTATCTGTAGCAGGGCATTCTGATTTTCCATGTGAGGGCATTTTCCCACATCTATAACAGGCCTTTGAACCTTGCTGTGGCCATGCATTAGGCTTATATTTGCCTGGTATTTGTACTTGTGGCTGAGGCTTTGAGGGAAATTTGGGCTTTCTATAACTTTTAACATGCACAGCATCAACATTGGAGCACTTGCTAGCACCGCCATTTTCTCCTCTTAAATCACACTGCTGTCGTCTAACTTCTTCAGACTGCCTTATCCTTATTATAGCAGTTTCAAAGGTTAGGTCTCTGTCTAGCTGTAGCTTTTCTGACAATGAGACGTTTCTCAGCCCAACCACTAACCTGTCGCGTATCAGCTCATTCTGTAATTGTCCATAGTTGCAATGTTCAGCTAATCCGTATAGAGCAGTGATAAAGGGATCCACCATTTCTCCCGGCAGTTGCACACGCTGATTGAACTTGGCTCTTTCGTATATGACATTCTTTTTAGGCACAAAAAATGCATCAAAGCCCGCCTTAACATCCGTGTACTTCTTTTTCTCATCTACAGTTAGCGTTAGCCCCTTAAGCACATCTTCGGCTTCATCGCCCATACAATACACTAACGTGTTTACCTGGTTTTCTTCTGACGTTGCGTTTAAATTGCTCGCAAGCCGAAAGCGGTCAAATCTCCTAATCCAACGCTCCCATTCTTGAGGCTTGGAAAAATCGAATGGCTCTGGAGGTTGTATTGTGAACGTAGCAGTTGGTGTAGGTTGCGCCATATCTGCCAGCTCGTCTCCTGTTCTCCGACAAACGTTACGCTTTGTTTTCCTTTTCCCTTTTCCGCTTAAAAGTCAATCCGCTTCTGACACCATGTCAAGTCATTCATAAAAGAGGTTCGTACAACGACGTGCTCGGAGCTTGCCTTTATTCAACCACTCAGTACAGCACTCATCAGCCATTGAGCCTGAACATAATATCCGCTAAAACACCCCCCCCCATCATACGTCATCTCTCTCTTACTTCAAAATAAAAGCATTCCTCACACTATTATTCCATAATACCACAGTCAAAATCATGTCTGACCCACTCCATATCCATCTCTCGATATAATGCATCCTATCTTACTCGTGCTGTTCACTTTTCATATTCAACATAGATGGAAAAAAATAACATTATAATATTTTAACAAATATGATACTAAATGAGATTATTTAATGGCTACAACAGTATAGTAGGCCTATAGACTCTATTTGTACAAATTGCAGCACATTAATTTAATTAAATGAAAACTTGTAACGAATTCACACTGTAGGGTAGACTGTGTACAGTTGAGACACCTTAAATAACTTGCGTTCGCAGCAAGCACAAGTTGTGATTTTTGCTGTGCACTTGCATATTAGTGTCAGCTGGGAAGGAAATATAGAGACCAGGGGTGCGTTCTCCGATAACGTTGTCTCTTAGCGCGCTACGAAGACTCAAAAGGTACACCTTAACTACAGGTATACCTTTCCTACGTGTGTTCTCCGAACTATACCTTAGGATGTTGCTTAAGGTAAACCTTCTTAAGTTCGACCTTAGCAGGCGCTGTCCATGGTGGAGGCGCTGAATAGGTTGATATCGATGCCTCGATGATCGATTGTGCGCTCTTTCCTTCACAGCGGTATAGGTAAAATATTGAGAAAACAATGTTCTTTATAAAGAAGCGTTTTAGAAATAGTACAAACTGCATTTATCGGGGCTCATTGAAATATGTACATGCAGAAATAAATATGAGTATGGTAGAGTGGGGGAAAACGCCCCCCTTAAGGAAAATGTGACATTACAGTGAAACAAAACATAAATGTGACTAGAATTGCCATCCCGGTTTTGAGTGACTATGGCAGGAGTTATTCACCAAATATTAAAATTGCTCAGCCTTCATAATTAATTAGTATTTTCACTGAAAATATTTTTGTACAAAGGGGGCGTTTTGCCCCAGCGGTGGGGTAAACCGCCCCCCAAGGTGGGGTAAAATGCCCCCTTTCTTACCAACCAGTTTGCTTCATAGATCAACAGCAAAATGAACAGACAATATTTTTTAATCTCTAAAGGTAAAAGGCAAGTAATGCATCAACATGTATATATATTAATATTTATTTCAGCAATGTTCAAAATAGGCAAAATGAACTACCTTCCATCAGTGAGCTAACTGTGCTAGCAAGCTAGCTAGTTAATGCTCACTTGAGGTAATTTTTTCATGTTTTGTTCAAATATTTTGATTTTACCACCTAGTTATACTGCATTAAGTGTAAAACAAAGGATTTGATAGACAGAAATATTTTATTATAGTAATTATGATAGAGAAACTATGCCCCCAGGGGGGGCGTTTTACCCCTCAGCGTAGGGGGGCGTTTTACCCCACAAGCTATGAGTTTTTTAAAAAAATGTTTAATTTTTAAAATATAATTATATTCCTTATAAATAATATATGATCTCAAACTACAGACTTCACTATTCATCTATCATACATCACTGCGATATCCTGCAGAACAATATTCTCTTAAACACTTATTTACTAATATCTGAAAATTATAGCATTTACCCTGTAATCCTCTTCTCTTCAAATGTGTCGCTGGTGTCAGCTTATCCATAGAGATTTGTATATCCCCGTTATCAACGTAGTGCATAGCAACAGTAAAAATGTATCTTGACTACTTTTAGTGGTTATTTTGGGGAAAACAGGTGGGGGGGCGTTTTACCCCAGGGGGGCGTTTTCCCCCACTCTACCCTATGTGTTTATAATTTAGCAAGTGTGCAATCCCAAACCCTTACGGCCATAAGTGTGTTAATGTTCTCCACAACGTATGCTGATTATCCACCAGCCATGTAGTTGACATACACTAACTGGCTCCGTGGACGGCGCCGTCTTTGATTTAAAACAAGTAGGCTACTCGCTGTCTCGCTGCCATAGCTATAAAGTTTGTGCAACTCATCTTTCTTTATATAGACTCCTAAGCCTTTTCTGTCAAATGGTTCGCCAGCTGATGTGCCTTAGGATAGTAATTAAAAAAGCTAACAACCATTAGTGTATGGAAACTTTATTAATGAAAACACTTCCATACACTGGGTGTGCTATAACAACTTAAGTATTTTATGTGTAAAATTTTAAAGTAAAGTAAAAATGTAATTTTAATACTAAATCAGATTTTATATTAAATGTTCATATAAAATTGTCTATGTGTAATTAAACTGCGATGTAAAAAAAGCTTTTTGCGTAGTGGTGGCCACTAGCGGTATGAACCGTCAGCAGCGATAAGGTATAGCTATGCGCTCCAGACCAACCTTACGAACGTATGACTTACAGAAGGTATACTTCACTAAGAAGGTTTCGGAAACCACGTATTAACGATAAGGTACTTCTTAAGGTACAACTTAAGAACGACGTAGTGTTAAGGTAGTTTCGGAGAACGCACCCCAGACCTCTTGGAACTTTAATTGAATACATAGCATTGGTAAAGCATACTGAAATTACATCCCTACAAATTTATTAGGCCCTACTGAAAATAAATGTATCGAATTTAAGCAAAGTAGCCTAAATGTTAAGACTGTAAGCCCTTTGCTTTTTTACGTAGCCTATAAAGGACTCTTATAGCCGACTTTGTGTTAATTTAATTTGTAGAGGATTTGTTTAACTCAAACATTAACACTGAAATAAATGAAACTAAATTATTGTACATTTTTTGGCACACCACGACGAGTGGCGCTATGCATTGTACTAAAGCCAGGTTTTATTCTGGCATGTTGAATTAGTGTTCGACAAACGCGGCGGCGCGTTCATTTGAATGAAGAGCGTTTGAGCGAACAGACACTGGAACGTTAGGCCATGTCACAACGACTGAATCGTGGCCGAATGGTAGAACTTACGTTACGATCATTTAGATGACACGGGTTTGAATCCCGAACTACCTTGGAGTACTGATATTTTTATATTAGCATATTAATGCATTGTATAGTCTATTGTTGATGCAGAGAGATTTGTCTAGCTCTAAAACATAGTTTTTTGCTTATAGCCTATTTACAAAATAAAATCACCATGCATTTCCATTTTACACTAAGGAACAAATATTATACAATGACTTTACTTCTGTAGCCTATAATAATTCCAATCGTAATTTCAAAAGCAGTTCTGTTAAAAAAAAAAATATATATATATATGTATATATGACGTTTAAACGACAAACAATAAAATCAGAACCAGTATTCTGTTGCGTTCATGGTTCCAGTGGCAGTAATGCATCCACGGCTTTTCAAAATGTCACAAAGCGTTTTGAGATTGTTTTGAAAGAAATATTGAAGTTTATAATGAAGTGTTTTGGCACACCACGACGAGTGGCAAACTCTTTGTTTTGTTTTGCAAACTCAGCTAGCCTGTGGGGGGTTTGGAGAAGGCAATAGTTGCTTTATCGTGGGGGTGCAGGACAGAGGTGTTAATGTTCCGTCTTTCATATGGAGAGTGTCGGAGCCAGCCTGATGAGCAGGCAAAGGCAAAGTTATTTTAAGGATTAATCTCAAAATCTCTAAAAGTCCATAGCCTATGTACAGTAGGCCCTATATCTTATTAAATTATATATTGTAGTTTTATTGATTGTATTTAAAGGTTTTCCACACACAATTTCAGTTTAGCAGATACAGAGCTCTTTAATTCGCGACCCACCTCGTTTTATTGTAAGGTGAATTCAGCAAGGCATGCTGTGTCTTTGAAGGAACAAAAGCTATTTGTTACAGTTTTTTCTTTCGTGATTTGTGTGGATGACACACAGCGACATATACAGTATTATCAGCTGTATTATTAATGCTTAATTTCGAGAAAGACCCGCCGCGCGCAGTGAGGGAGACCAAACTTACTAAAAAAATATCCAGCGCGAGAGAGAGGCAAAGGAAAACGCCTATTCTTAATTTATGTTGCTTTGAACCTTTTTTCGTTTTGTACCGTTTTCATTTTTTAATTTAGCTGCAATTTCTTTGACAATAGAAATTTAAAATGTTGCAAGAATAAGATTCTGTGTTTCTTATTTTGCATCACAAAGGGAATAAACTCTATCGATGCAACCCTGTTTAAATAAATAAACTGTCCCGACACTTTATTCGTACCTTGGAATGTGCGATGGGTTTTCAAACTTAATTAATTTTCTTTTTCTTTTACATTTTCATTGTTTATTTTTTAATTGAAAGCAATACTGTATTGAAAGTATTTTTCTGATTTGTTTGATCTGTTTTGAAAAATGTCTTCCGTTGCTATGGCCGGGTATTACTGTCAGTCATCTCAATCTCGTGAATGATTCACACACACAAAAAAAATAATTTAGCAGATTAAAGACGAGCTTCATCATCTTCATTTTCTGGTGCAATCGGCTGACAGTCTTCCTTCATCAGATTCATCAGACTGGAATGTTGCAAATTTATGTTGTAATGTACAATTGATAATTAAACAAGATGATTGACTTTAATAAACATGCATATTTAAGCATCAAGAACGGAAAAACATAAACACTGTCAGCTACACTGAGATTCGATCTCAGATCGTTTGAAGCTCCGAGAGGCTATTGTTAACGCATTGACCACAGAGCTATCGTCTGAATAGAATAGTTGAATAGTTATAGCCTACCACTCGGCCACGAATTTGTTTTGTTTTATTTTGTTTGAAATGTATTTTTACATATTTTGCTTTCGTTAATGTTAACCAATTCTGTTGTAGCATAATAGGCCTATATTTTTTTCCCTAAAAGTTTGTTTTATTCTCTGCTTTGTTTGTTTATATTTTTACATATTCAATCAGTCTCATTTTTGTTCAAATAATGAAAAAAGTTTTTTTTTTGTTTTTTTTTTACAAGATCTTGCGCCATGTTTTTTTTTTTTTTTTTTTTAAATAAACAGATAGGAAACTTACCTTTTAAAATGCCGCAGTTGCTGCTGTTTTGCCCTGTCACTTGCGCCACCCGGTATAGCCTAGTCATTTCGCGAACGACTTTGAAATTCGACTGGTTTATTTTTGCTGCGGCAGTTTAGGCATTGTGGTTGATTATTTATTAAATAATTCAATTGATAATCATAACAACATGTAAGCCTATTTAATCTGAATATAACAAAGAATGCTTAAACCGACTAACATCGGTTAGTAACTGCAAGTCCTGAAAATGTTTTAATTTTATTATTTTAATTTATTTCACTGTTATGTTTCAGTTAATAAATCTACAAACACATTAAAATAACACGAAGTAAATGACAAGTAACCTATTGACATAGCCTTTCTAAATTATAGAAAAACTGGGCACACAATTTTAACGTGTCTACTTTGTTTAAATTTAATGAATTTGAATTCGTTTAACCACAATATTTATCTTGAATTTATCTGTGGCCTCAGCTCAGATTACTGCCGCGGCAGATTACGTCATAAAGAGAATAAACTGACACTTTTCAAAGTCTGTGATTACAGCGCCACTCAGCGGTAAAAGGCAGCAAATACACATCCCAATTTTGCCGCCGCGGGAACGGCGGCGGTAAAAGTCTCATTCTGGTTGTCCACCATCTGTATATAAAAGAGTAAGTAATCTGCATAGGGCACCAACTATATATCGTCCCACCCTCCATCGGGCACCATCAACGCCATTCACCCACCCCTGGAAAGCAATTTCAACCAAGGAGGCAATTGAAGTTCTGCATAGGGGACACATTTGACCAGTGGATGCCCTGAGAAATTCTGTTCCTTATTTTCCTACTGTACATTCTATATAGTAATGATTCACTTTCTGACTTCACTTTTAGATAGTATATTGCCAATAATGCACACATTCAACACTCAACCAAAAATGCAGAATGGCTTACAAAAGTGTTGAAATATGTGTAGAAAAAGGCTTTTAGCATTTTTAAATGTGGAGTTTGTAGTTATTTAACAAAATATGTTTTTGGGCAGAACGCTTCAGCCTAAAGGAACATGGTGGTGGGAGAAATATGGGATGGGAGTAAAAAATATTTTTCAAAGCTTTTGTGTTCCCCCGAGAAACTTTTGCGTTCTCTCGCAAAACCTGTTGTGAGTTCAGACAAAGACCTCCTGTTTAATGTCCCGCTGGCAGTGTTTCAGACAGCTCCGTACATTAACAGTGGAGCGGTTCATAGAGTTTTATTTAATTTAATTTTTTTCCTCAAACCGAGCCTTTTAATATAATGTTACGGAACAGAGACTCACAACAAGATTGGTAAATGTGAGCAACAGATTTATTAATATCAGGAGGTTGTGAGCACCAGCGGGTAAATGAGAATGTCTTTGAGAAATGGTAAACTGAGATATTGACAGTTCTTTCCGTTGCAGATGGTTGAGGAAGCCGTGGATAACAAGGAGGTAAATGGCGGGAGCACACACCAATGCTGGAAGAGGAGAGTAGTGGCTGGACGAGGGGGAAGACGAAGGAGATCAGGAAGACGATAGAGACTTGGAGAAACAGGACGGGAGACAAACAGACGTATCATACACTTCATAGGAGGTAAGTGCAGACGGGAAGGTGAGTCCTCCTTACTCATGAACGAGACCAGACAAAGTGCCAGAGTGAGGTGTGTGTGCTTATATGTGTCTGAGATGATGAGCAGATGAAGTGTGTGGGTGATTAATACTCCGGTGACAGCGATCTTTGTGATTGGGAGGTGATGGAGCCTGGCTGATCCCTGACAATTAATTGATCTCTATGGGCAGCCGGCTGAGAGACAATTCCGATGGAAGCATCTGCAAAGTGCAAAACCCGAATAGAGATCAACATATAGTATAAGGCTCGTTTTGAGGAAAATTGGGTTGTAGCTCGTTGCCTATATATGTTACTATGATTGGAAAGATGTGTCATTTGTGTTTTAACGTTTAGCCCACCAGTCTGTGAATATATTGCCAACTTTACTGAACTCCTTGAGTTACAGTTTTTCTCAATAGTTTGCACACAAATACTGGTACTTGAGACACAATGACCACAACATGTAACTCATTCACCAACCCCCTGAACCAGTTCTGCTAAACTACAAGCACAATTCCTGCTTTACACTCAAACTGCAGCTCTAAAACACACCTTTTTCAAAACACTACACACAATTCTCTGCTTTTGGCACAATTTTCATGCAGAAAATCTCTTGTTTTCACAAGGAACACACTGCCATTCAAATATGCACACTGACTCATCACATGGGCAAACACCCGTCACACAGTTTTACAATTAGCAATCAGAGCTTTAGCATAAAAGGGCAACAGGTGAGCTCTTCAACAGGTCAGCTCTTCAACAGGTGAGCTCTTCAACAGGTGAGCTCTTCAACAGGGGAGCTCTTCAACAGGTCAGCTCTTCAACAGGGGAGCTCTTCAACAGGGGAGCTCTTCAACAGGTCAGCTCTTCAACAGGGGAGCTCTTCAACAGGTCAGCTCTTCAACAGGTCAGCTCTTCAACAGGTGAGCTCTTCAACAGGTGAGCTCTTCAACAGGTCAGCTCTTCAACAGGTGAGCTCTTCAACAGGGGAGCTCTTCAACAGGGGAGCTCTTCAACAGGTGAGCTCTTCAACAGGGGAGCTCTTCAACAGGGGAGCTCTTCAACAGGTGAGCTCTTCAACAGGTGAGCTCTTCAACAGGTGAGCTCTTCAACAGGGGAGCTCTTCAACAGGGGAGCTCTTCAACAGGTGAGCTCTTCAACAGGGGAGCTCTTCAACAGGTCAGCTCTTCAACAGGTGAGCTCTTCAACAGGGGAGCTCTTCAACAGGGGAGCTCTTCAACAGGGGAGCTCTTCAACAGGGGAGCTCTTCAACAGGGGAGCTCTTCAACAGGGGAGCTCTTCAACAGGGGAGCTCTTCAACAGGGGAGCTCTTCAACAGGTGAGCTCTTCAACAGGGGAGCTCTTCAACAGGGGAGCTCTTCAACAGGTGAGCTCTTCAACAGGGGAGCTCTTCAACAGGTGAGCTCTTCAACAGGGGAGCTCTTCAACAGGGGAGCTCTTCAACAGGTAAGCTCTTCAACAGGTGAGCTCTTCAACAGGGGAGCTCTTCAACAGGTGAGCTCTTCAACAGGTGAGCTCTTCAACAGGGGAGCTCTTCAACAGGGGAGCTCTTCAACAGGTGAGCTCTTCAACAGGGGAGCTCTTCAACAGGTCAGCTCTTCAACAGGTGAGCTCTTCAACAGGGGAGCTCTTCAACAGGGGAGCTCTTCAACAGGGGAGCTCTTCAACAGGGGAGCTCTTCAACAGGTGAGCTCTTCAACAGGTGAGCTCTTCAACAGGTGAGCTCTTCAACAGGTGAGCTCTTCAACAGGTGAGCTCTTCAACAGGTGAGCTCTTCAATGGAGCAATGGATGCCAACATTGGAATTTACTGTAACTGTAACAGTCAATTCTTCTGTTGTTTTGTATGTAGACCACTGTATGTACTTTGTGTTGGTTGGGATGTACACTGTGTACATTGTTTTTGTGGGAAAAATAAAATATATTTGTTACCGTGTATTTGTGTGTTCTGAGTATAAAAACAATATTCTCAAATATTTTACCACACACTTATGTATGTACTGTCTGTAGTAAGTGTAACACTGAACAAAAAAAGGCCTAAGTCATTATGATGAATGGAGAAGAAGTGTTTTCCATTCATCATAGTGTTTTACATTGAGCACATCAGTGTTCAACTGGGTCTTATAAATGTCTATTCATATGATGGTTTGTGTGTTTCATTTGAAAACAAAATACCATTTTGAGAAGAAATAACATTGTTTTGAATGTGAAGTTTCATTTTGCAGGAGAATTGAGGGGTTTTGCCCATTGTGTGTGTGTTTTTTGATTTGTGTGTAGAGTTCTGAGAATATGAGGCATGCTTTCAGAAAATGTGTGTAAACAATCGAGAAAAACTGTAAACAACTTCTTCATTGTTAATGTACGGATCTGTCTGAAACACTGCCAGGGGGACATTAAAAGGTCATGAAACCCCAAAACACATTTTGAGATGTAAACAGATATGTTCAGGCTTAAACATTACTGAAAACACTAATAGCACTCACACATTTAATCATCAAGAGAAAATTGGTTATTTTTACGCTTTTCTGAGCAATTTCATTCTTGAGAAATGGTAAATTGAGATACTGACAGTTCTTTCCATTGCAGATGGTTGAGGAAGCCGCGGATGACAAGGAAGTAAATGGCGGGAGCACACACCAATGCTGGAAGAGGAGAGTAGTGGCTGGACGAGGGGGACCCATACAGAAAAAAAAAAAATTGAAATATATTTTAAAGTGTCAGAAATATAAGTGGCATATATTCCAAATACATTGAAATATATTTGCATTGTTGTTCACTTATATTTATCATTTTGAAATATATTCTGAAATATAACAAAAATATATGATAAGTGTGAAATATATTTACATGTATAACATGTAATGTAAAATATATGACAAAATATATGGTCATAAAATGTTTAGCTTGCTAAAGAAGGGTCGAAAATGTATTTTGATCATAGTAATTCCTCTACCTTTTCCCCTATACACAACAGTAGGCTACCATACTTCACTACTGTATTATGACACACAGCTATAATAAATACTGTACTTACATTTAAATGACTGCAATGTAAAATGACAGATAGTTGCTTTCCTAGGACTATTAGGCCATATTAGGTGGCACGTACCTAACACTAAGTGCAGTTATTAGATTTATTGTTGTTTTATTGACATCTTTCCTGAAGTCATTTAAATATTGAAAATATGCACAATATTTATGATGCAAGTATAACAGTAACACTCCAACAGTGAAGTGCACTTAAACAGGAGCAGCTGTGGCCTACTGGTTAGGGCTTTGGGCTTGTAACCGAAGGGTTGCTGGTTTGATCCCTGACCAGTAGGAAAAATGTGGGTAGGGGAAGTGGTAGAGCACTGCTCTCTCATGCCCACATCCACGGCTGAAGTGGTCTATCTAAAAAATAAATAGAAAATGTGTTGTTTGTTTGTGAAAATTATAACTTTTTAAGTTTCAAAATATATTTCAAATGAAACAATTTGCAAAAGTTAAAACATATGAACATATATGTAAACATATATGAAAATATATTTACATATATTTAACTAAAAATATATTTATTGGGCCAATTTCAAATATTTGCATATATATTCCAAAAATATATTTTTTAAATATATTTCAAATATATTTATTTTGTGTATGGGGATGACGAAGGAGATCAGGAAGACGATGGAGACTTGGAGAAACAGGACTGGAGACAAACAGATGTAGCATACACTTAAATTTCGTTCTGCCGGGTTGAAAGCAAAGTCGAAGCAACGTGACAGAATGTGAGGTATAAGCGTGCCTTCGGAGTGTGTGATTGACTGCAGGCACGATTCTACTCTTTTAACCCAATCGCTGCATTGTATTATGAGATCACATTACAGAGAATTCAAACAACAGGCGGAGCATGCGCATTAGAGCGGTTTCTGCAGGTTTTTTTTGTTTTTTTCCTGTGCTCTAAACATGAACCAACACTGTGTATGCGCACATTTACAGTTTTTTACAATCGCTATGACAATTTTTTCAATACTTTTAACAATTTTCCTAAACTCTTAACGCACCAACACAACTACAACACACAACTGGCAAACCGGTTAATTTCATGCTCAAAGTCACACATTGTAAACTAAACTCCAACACTATTTTTCAAAATACAATAATACACTAACACAATGCACTATGTCTACTAAAAAATTAACACATGTTCTCTTCCAACAGGAAGATTTAGTCAATCATAGCACAATGTCATAAAAACACTAACATCAGATGGAATTACAGAAACTGCATTATTTTATATGTGTCAGGTATGCCCTTATAGCCTACAACAGACAGTATATTGTATTGATCATAGATTGTGTTTTGCACTGCAGTTTCTTTTGAAGTCTCTCTACATTTTTGTTTTGTTTGTAATGTAAATGCATGCATTTTGTTGTTGTCTTTTTAGCAGCAGAAATTCAATTCAACAAAATAAATGCCCCTTCTTAGAGTAGCTTTATAGAATGTATGGTTTATGAAAAAAGAAGACAGAGACAGAATTGCTGCAGTAACGGCTTTATTTGCAACAGGACATTTCTGCAAGATAACAAAAATATGCAATATAGCTGCCATTTACAGTATTACTGTATGTGAAAATACAAAATATACAAACAGAAAAAGCCATCTTCTAATCTGCCCGGTCTTCTGCATTTGTCCACATGTTCTCATCCACATCACACCTGATATCTTCCCTGGCAAGGCATCTTGGGAAGAATCTTTTGGCTTGCCTTATCCTGGTAGTGTTCAGCTGTGATGTCTTGGTATACAGCATCTTTTGCATACAGGAGGGACATTTGGTCCTGTGGACGATGGTCAAAAACCTTTCATCTCCAGGCTGAGAAAACTCCTCAATGGGGTTGAGGAAAGGGAAGTAAGGGGCGAGGAAAATAGACATCATCCTCTGATGGGCGTCAAACCAGGCTGTGACTATAGACGGGAATGGTGGAATGCCACATTGTATTTGCATAATTCAATCAGCTGTTTCTCAGTAGCAATGGAATAAAATACAGGGGATATATTTGTGTTTCAATTCACAATATAAACAGCTGTTCACCTTGACTTTAGCCTGTAAGGTTAGGGTTCAGAACATGGTGTTATCTGTTCTGACATACAGTATTAAAGCATTGGTAAATTTGGCAGTAAAAATCCATTGTTTTGGTCTTGTTTGAGCTTGTGTGTAAAAGAAGTTCAAGCATTTTAAATTTGTGTTAATTGTATGCATTTTATGTTAAAGCAACAAGAAATGTGTTAATAGTATAGCTTACACTGACGGATGTAGTGCTAACTGTGTTAAGAGTTTTGGAAAATTGTTAAAAGAATTTAAAAATCTGTCATAGCAATCGTAAAAAACTGTAATCATTTAGCAGACGCTTTTATCCAAAGCACATACAAATGAGGAGAACAATAGAAGCAATCAGACCAACATTATACAAGTGCTGTAATCTCAGTTAGTCTAGTACAGTACACAGCAAGTTTGTTTTTTTTTCTTCAGAAAAACAAAACAAATAGAATAGGCTAGTATAGAATAGAAAATAAAAGGTAAGAGCTAGTATTAATTGGTCAGGTGCTGAAGAAAAATATGTGTCTAGGCATGAATTGAGATAGGCAGGTCATTCCACCAGCAGGGAACAGCAGGGAACAGTCCAGGAAAATGTCTTTGAGAGTGATTTCGTGCCTCTTTGGGATGGCACCACGAGGCATCGTTCACTTGCCGAACGCAAGCTTCTGGAGGGCGCATAAGTCGGAACTAGCGAGTTTAGGTATAATGGTTCAGACCCAATGGTTGTCTTGTAGGCATTTTTTCCTCCCATCCCATATGTTTTCCACCACCATGTCCCTTTTGGGGCTCCGTAGTGTTGCTGTGTTAAGAGTTTAGAAGAAGTTCTTTAAGTATTGGTAAACGCTTGTTGGCAATTGTAAAAAAATAAAAAATAATAATCATACATGACAAAAATACATGACAATTCTTATAGGCCTAGCCTCTAACAGCTCTAGCTGGGAGACAGTTTCACCTCAGCACTTTCAGGCTGAGTTTAATTTATTCTCCAAAAACTCGAGGTGAACTCTAACTATGAAATTATGAAATAATGATTTTGAATTTTGCTGTGGCTCTTGAGCAAAAAGCATTTGTAATAACTGTGTTCTGTTTTGAAACTTCTGAATGATCTGGCAGTTTTTTTGTTTTTTTTATCAGTTCTGACAGGATTAGGTATTCTGCACGTATTCAGTCACACTCAACCTCTGGTCTGTACAGGGTTTTCACATGTTCACACGTTCACTTAGGGTCATTTTATGTTTCACACCTCTCATACTTTGTAAATTAGGTTCCAGAGTATCGAGAGTCTCTGGGTCGATGAATTATGCACTGATCTTTCATCACCTTTTAGTGACCTTTTCCCGACTCAACATATTTAATAAACAGGCAATTTGCCTCTGTGTCGCACGCTAAACTAGTGGCACAGAATCTTTCGAAGATGCAGTTTTTCTACACTGTAAAAAAATATTTTTTGTTTTTCCAGAAACACTGTCTGAAACACTGCCAGCGTGACAATTAAATGATGTTTCATTAAACAAAGTTCGGGAGGAGCACGTTCAAATAATCAATCCAACCAACTTGTGTGTGTGTGTGTGTGTGTGTGTGTGTCTTTCTCTTTCTCTCTGTTTGGATTCACTTTTATGCCTTTGGATTCATTAAAAGACTGCATTCTCTCTTCATCATCGTGTTCGAGTTTGATCATACACAGCGGTGTGACAATTGTAGCCGGAGCTCCTCCTCTCTGTTTATGTGTATGACGAGTCTAGGTACTGGGCTACTCCACAGTGATACGACCTGAACCAATCTGAAATAGTCTGTAAAAAGGATGGCTAGCACCTCTCCTCCCTTTATGTGAATTTGCCGGTTGATAACAGGCCCACTACGGAGTGTTCGGTGTGAGACTTTTACCAGAGATGATCAGGTATACGGGATTAACCCATTTATTGTCACCACAACTCAGTACTTTGAAAAAATTCTTCTTTGCATGTGTGTATAGTTTTCTACAAAATAAAGATGTAAGAATAATATATAAGTAAAAATATCAGATAACAGTAGTCACAATAAACATACAGTGAGGAAAATAAGTATTTGAACTCCCTGCTATTTTGCAAGTTCTCCCACTTAGAAATCATGGAGGGGTCTGAAATTGTCATCGTAGGTGCATGTCCACTGTGAGAGACATAATCTAAAAAAAAAAATCCAGAAATCACAATGTATGATTTTTTAACTATTTATTTGTATGATACAGCTGCAAATAAGTATTTGAACACCTGAGAAAATCAATGTTAATATTTGGTACAGTAGCCTTTGTTTGCAATTACAGAGGTCAAACGTTTCCTGTAGTTTTTCACCAGGTTTGCACACACTGCAGGAGGGATTTTGGCCCACTCCTCCACACAGATCTTCTCTAGATCAGTCAGGTTTCTGGGCTGTCGCTGAGAAACATGGAGTTTGAGCTCCCTCCAAAGATTCTCTATTGGGTTTAGGTCTGGAGACTGGCTAGGCCACGCCAGAACCTTGATATGCTTCTTACAGAGCCACTCCTTGGTTATCCTGGCTGTGTGCTTCGGGTCATTGTCATGTTGGAAGACCCAGCCTCGACCCATCTTCAATGCTCTAACTGAGGGAAGGAGGTTGTTCCCCAAAATCTCGCAATACATGGCCCCGGTCATCCTCTCCTTAATACAGTGCAGTCGCCCTGTCCCATGTGCAGAAAAACACCCCCAAAGCATGATGCTACCACCCCCATGCTTCACAGTAGGGATGGTGTTCTTGGGATGGTACTCATCATTCTTCTTCCTCCAAACACGTTTAGTGGAATTATGACCAAAAAGTTCTATTTTGGTCTCATCTGACCACATGACTTTCTCCCATGACTCCTCTGGATCATCCAAATGGTCATTGGCAAACTTAAGACGGGCCTTGACATGTGCTGGTTTAAGCAGGGGAACCTTCCGTGCCATGCATGATTTCAAACCATGACGTCTTAGTGTATTACCAACAGTAACCTTGGAAACGGTGGTCCCAGCTCTTTTCAGGTCATTGACCAGCTCCTCCCGTGTAGTTCTGGGCTGATTTCTCACCTTTCTTAGGATCATTGAGACCCCACGAGGTGAGATCCTGCATGGAGCCCCAGTCCGAGCGAGATTGACAGTCATGTTTAGCTTCTTCCATTTTCTAATGATTGCTCCAACAGTGGACCTTTTTTCACCAAGCTGCTTGGCAATTTCCCCGTAGCCCTTTCCAGCCTTGTGGAGGTGTACAATTTTGTCTCTAGTGTCTTTGGACAGCTCTTTGGTCTTGGCCATGTTAATAGTTGGATTCTTACTGATTGTATGGGGTGGACAGGTGTCTTTATGCAGCTAACGACCTCAAACAGGTGCATCTAATTTAGGATAATAAATGGAGTGGAGGTGGACATTTTAAAGGCAGACTAACAGGTCTTTGAGGGTCAGAATTCTAGCTGATAGACAGGTGTTCAAATACTTATTTGCAGCTGTATCATACAAATAAATAGTTAAAAAATCATATATTGTGATTTCTGGATTTTTTTTTTTAGATTATGTCTCTCACAGTGGACATGCACCTACGATGACAATTTCAGACCCCTCCATGATTTCCAAGTGGGAGAACTTCAAATACTTAATAATTTTCCTCACTGTAAAGATGTTTCTCCCTTGTGAAGGTGTGAGCCTATGTAATGTCATTTTATTTAAAATGAGGAAAATAAAGTGGATTGAATCCAAGGAGCTCTAAAATAATTGTAGAATCGTTGTCTGAAGTTAAAGGACACTGACAAGGAGCTCCGGTGATTACAACACTTGTTTTATTGAGGAATCAGAGGCAACATCATGAATTGTCCGCAGCAGATTACAGAGTGTGTGTCATCTCTCTCTCTGTACTAACACAACTGCTGCAGACTGTTTTCGCGATATTGCTCAGGAATCGAAGGGCCTAAAGAACAACTCTCTGTTGTTGAGAGGGCCTTTTCTGCACTTCTACCTGCAAAGCTGTTTGCATGGAGGCCTCAGCAGGATGACTCTCGAAGAGGAGGAGGCTTGACACATATTTTAGGACAGTTAGCTCAAATATCACAGAGCTCAGGGACCGGGGGGTCAAAAACCACTCTCTGAGAGAGAGAGACCATTTCTCTAGCTTTACCTGAAAGGTTGTTTGCATGACACTTTTAAGGAAGAGGAGGCCTGCCTTAAAAAAAAAAAAACAGCTAGGCTCTTGATATGCACTGCACAGAGCTCAAGGAGCGAAGGGCCTAAATCACAACTCTCTGATATGAAGAGAGCGGGGCGTCTTCATGGAGAAGCGCTCACAGTTTGCGCATATATCCCCCTCAAGGACCGAGCGCGCGTGCTCCTCACCCAAACAGAACAGGCATGGGACATGAGTGTCACCAGGTGTAAGAAACTTCTTACACAGATCGGCACACTTCCTGAAGTGTTTGGAGGAGGAGGAGGAGGAGGAGGAGGAGGAAAAGCAGTAGGGACTGGAGGAAGAGGTGAAGGAAGAGGAGGAGGAAGGTGAAGGGCAAGGCCAAAGAGACGAGCAGTGCCACTCTAGTTGCCCATGTCTTTGTCCATGGTATGACTATGAGGGAGGCTGGGAAACGAGTACAGCCAAACTTGAGTCGCTTCACCGTCGCCTCGATCACAAGCAACCTTGGACCACAAGCAACATAACTTAACAGTTTTGGAAATGGTGTTTTGAATTTATTGCACCAGTGTGTTAGACTATGTTGTAGTGTGTGAATTTGTGAGGGCTTGTGTGTCCTGTCTGAGGGCAAAGTTTGGTTTTTCATTAAGAGTGAATGGTTTTGAGTGTAGAGCTTCGTTTTGACCTGAAAATATGATGTATGGGGAATTGGGTGAGACGTTATGAGACGTTGTGTTCACTGTTTTGAGAACACGAGTCTCAAGAAATGTGTTTAAGCAATTGAGAAAAACTGTAATAGGCTAATGTAAATCAGGCTTTGCACTTCATTCACTTTCACATTCACAATTCTCTTTCCAATATCGACGGGAAAAAATCATTTTGAGCAAACGTGCCACAGTGGTCAGCACAGATTGTATACTATTAAATTGAGCAGTGTAACTTTTTATATGTTTGGTATTTTTATATTTTATTTTGATAATGAACAGACTTGATAATGAACAGGTGAACTCTAGGTGAACTCTAACTATGAAATGATGAAATAATGATTTAGAATTTTGCTGTGGGTCTTGAGCAAACATCATTTGTAATAAATGTGTTTTGTTTTGAAACTTCTGAATGATCTGGTAGTTTTATATTTGGACAGGATGAGATATTCTGCACGTATTCAGTCACGCTAACATTTTTCACATAAATCAGTATTTCATTCTAGAATAATATGTATATCTTTTCATTTTACTGACTGTACTACAGCAGTTGTAACAATAATGTATTTTTGTAAAATGTGTATTTTGCACATAGTAATTTACTTGTGAAAATAAAAAGTTGGGGGAAACAAACTAAAAATCCAGGCCTCTAATACAGTTTTTCTGAATTGCTAAAAGACATTTCTTGAAACCATCACTCAATTTCTCAAAACCTTAAACACAAAACCACATTTTTAAACCACATTCAGAGAATCTCTGACTCTTCTGGCAAAATCAAACAATGCTTTCAGATCACACACACAGTGAGTCAATATTATAAACTCTACAGATCATTTGTTAGACACTACATCAAAAAATGGAGAACACAGAATCCAAATTATGCAGTTACAGTTTTTTACGATTGCTATGACAGATTTTTCAATACTTTTAACAATTTTCCAAAACTCTTAACACAGTTAGCACTACATCCGTCAGTGTAAGCTATACTATTAACACATTTCTTGTTGCTTTAACATAAAATGCATACAATTAACACAAATTTAAAATGCTTGAACTTCTTTTACACACAAGCTCAAACAAGACCAAAACAATGGATTTTTACTGCCAAATTTACCAATGATTTAACACTCTATGTCAGAACAGATAACACCATGTTCTAAACCTAACCTTACAGGCTAAAGTCAAGGTAAACAGCTGTTCATATTGTGAATTGAAACACAAATATATTCCCTGTATTTTATTCCATTGCTAATGAGAAACAGCTTATTGAAGTTATGCAAATATATAAATCACAGCTGATTCCCATCTAGGAAGCACACTCAGGTGTTGAGGTTCTTTCAATCACATGATCATATGTTCTAAAAGAGGACTCTTTGGGCTGATCTTGTGTGGAAAAGAAACAATATAGAGCAACACAAAGAAAGAAAGAAAGAAAGAAAGAAAGAAAGAAAGAAAGAAAGAAAGAAAGAAAGAAAGAAAGAAAGAAAGAAAGAAAGAAAGAAAGAATGCCTGCAAGAGGGAGAGGAAGACGAGTACCAGGACAAGGGAGAGGAGTGGGGCAAGGACAAGGGCAAGGGAGAGGAGTGGGGCAAGGACAAGGGCAAGGGAGAGGAGTGGGGCAAGGACAAGGGCAAGGGAGAGGAGTGGGGCAAGGGCAAGGACAAGGACCAGGGAGAGGAGTGGGGCAAGGGCAAGGGAGAGGAGTGGGGCAAGGACAAGGGCAAGGGAGAGGAGTGGGGCAAGGACAAGGGCAAGGGAGAGGAGTGGGGCAAGGGCAAGGACAAGGACCAGGGAGAGGAGTGGGGCAAGGACAAGGGAGAGGAGTGGGGCGAGGACAAGGACGAGACAGAGGAGTGGGGCGAGGGAGAGGGAGAGGAGTTAGAATACGTGGTGGCGCTCAAAGAAGGACCAGAGCTAGGGTAACTGATCAAATAAGAGCAACTATCATTGACCATGTCATAAACCATGGGCTATCATATAGAGAGGCTGGTGAACGAGTACAACCAAATCTCAGCCGGGACACAGTGGCATCCATTGTCCGTATTTTCAGAGAAACCAACAGGTAGGATATTGCTTCTCCTACAGCAAAGTGTACTGTAAATACTGTAATATTACCATTTACAGTATTAGAGTGACTGTATGCCTCCGGTCTCTAATATGTAACTGTATTTTGTTCCTCTAAGGATTCAACGTCTACCTCCCTCAGGGGGCAGAGGAAAGCTCCTGAATGAAGAACAGGAACTTGCTATTGTCAACATGGTGATTGCTGACAATGAAATAAAACTGAAGGACATTCAGTCCAGAGTTGTAGAGGACAACCTTGTCTTTGGGAACATTGCAGCAATCAGCATAACATCCATTTCTCGGACTCTAGCTAAACACAGAGTCCGAATGAAACAACTATACAAAGTTCCTTTTGAAAGGAACAGTGAGCGCATCAAAGAACTCCGTCACCAATACGTCCAGGTAAGGTTATGCAATACAGTCATTACTGTACTATACAGTGTGTTTTGCAGTAAACTACTCTATAAACCTGGAGTACATTAGGACATACAGTAGATATACAGTACAGCACAGCATGTACATACACTGTGTCTAATTACTTTCAGAGAGTCATGGAGTTGGAGGCCAATCAAGTCCCACATGAAATTATCTATGTTGACGAGGCTGGCTTCAACTTGGCGAAAAGGCGTCGCCGTGGGAGAAACATAATTGGCAAAAGGGCCACAGTTACCGTGCCGGGCCAGAGAGGAGCCAACATCACCATGTGTGCCGCAATCTCCAACAATGGTGCACTCCTGCATAAATGTGAGATTGGCCCCTACAACACCGACCGCCTTCTCCTATTTTTAGAAGACCTGCACGAAAGATTGGTGCCAGAGGTAGAAAGGGGACAGGTGGGAGACCACTTGCCAATATACGTGATCACATGGGACAATGTGGCATTCCACCATTCCCGTGCAGTCACAGCATGGTTTGACGCCCATCCTAGGATGGTGTCCCTTTTCCTTGCTCCTTACTCCCCTTTCCTCAACCCCATTGAGGAGTTTTTCTCATCCTGGAGATGGAAGGTTTTTGACCATCGCCCACATGACCAAATGTCCCTCCTGGATGCAATGGATGCTGCATGCCAAGACATCACAGCTGAACACTGCCAGGGGTGGATAAGGCATGCAAAAAGATTCTTCCCACGATGCCTTGCCAGAGAAGATATCAGGTGTGATGTGGATGAGAACATGTGGCCAAATGCAGAAGACCGGGCAGATTAGAAGTTTACTTTGTTTTTTTTTATTATTATTCCGGTGCTTTTTCTGTTTGTATATCTTGCAGTAATGTCCTTTTGCAAATAAAGTCTTTACTGCAGCAATTCTGTCTCTGTCTTTTTTTTAGAACTGTAACTGTACATTCTATAAAGCTACTCTGAGATGGTCATTCATTTTTTGTGACAAAATGCATGCATTTACTAAACCCAACAAAACAAAAATGTAGAGAGGCTTCAAAAGAAACTACAGTGCAAAACACAATCTCTGATCAATACAATAAACTGTACTGTCCATTGTATAAGGGCAGACCTGTCACATAAAATAATGCAGTTTCTGTAATTTCAGCTGATGATAGTGTTCTTTTTGTCATTGTGTTATGATTGACTAAATGTTCCTGTTGGATGAGAACATGTGTTAGTGTTTTGAATAATTATTTGATTTTGAAACATGTTTGCAGTGTTTTGGTAGACATAGTATATTGTGTTAGTGTATTATTGTATTTTGAAAATTAGATTTGGAGTTTAGTTTACAATGTGTGATTTTGAGCATGAAATTAACCGTTTTGCCAATTGTGTGTTTTAGGTGTGTTGGTGCGTTAAGAGTTTAGGAAACTTGTTAAATGTATTGAAAAATCTGTCATAGCGATTGTAAAAAACTGTAAAAAAGTAGATTGTAATAAAGTAAACAAATTTTGCAATTATGTAAAAAAGTATAGTAATGACAACTTGCAGTAGTAAGGTGAATAAATACTGTATGCACTGCAAGTATAGTATTGTACTGGATATTGTATAGTATTGAATGTCTGTATATTCAGCACTTGTGTACTGTGAAAATACAGTGACCCAACTGCAAAAGCCAAAAAGGTTACAGTAAAAAACTCAAAATGAAAAGCGTATTACAGTACATTACAGTCAGTGAGAGAGACTGATTCTGCTTCAGCATCATGTGTTCATGTTGGATCTGAGGAGTTTGTCCACATCACAGACACTGTCGTCTCTGCAGTCAAAGGTAAAAAAAAAAACCTTACAGCAGATCCAGCCTTGACAACATTCTCCACACCTGCTCTTTCTCATCCTCATCCTCATCCTTGTTCACCTGCTCTTATACACATACTCTTCCTCCTCTCCCTCTTGTTTCCATCCATTGTTGGTCAACATTCAGTGCAACATTGTGAGTCAATTTTGGCACTCTGAACTGACTTGTATGATGTACAGTTGGTTTGGTCTCATCATTAGAAATAAGTGTGAACAATTTTGAGTCGTTGTGTGTAAACGATGACATCTGTGTTGTAGCTGTGTTCAACTTTTGCCTGTCTGTGTTTAGCATTTTGAAACAAAAGTGCATCACGGTGCAAAATGTGTTTTAGTGAGTGAGAATGTGTTTAGAGTTTTGCAAAAAGAGTTCATGAGATTTGCAAACAGTGTTTTAACTACATGAACTTTAATGTTTAATGTTTTACAGAAAGTGATTTATTCAACAAATTGGTAATTGAGAATTTGGTTCAGAGAATGGGTTTTAGTGTTTTAGCAATTCAGAAAAACGTTAATAATAATACATACGATCAGTGAAATGCAGCACTATTTATCAGCTTGATCTGTCTGGCCTTGTGAAAGCAGCAGATTTGATCAATATTGCAATGTGTTGCAGCGCCTTACGGTCCATCTGACACTTATCTCTGTACATGTGAACGATCTGGCAGTTTTCACTAGTTGTTGCAGTCGTGTGAATAATTTGCGTATTACTGTTTTTTTTGTAGTGTTGTTTTGAAATGATCTCACCAGTGTGTAAGATGTTGTAGTGTGAGTGAGTGAGTGAGTGAGTGAGTGAGTGAGTGTGTGTGTGTGTGTGTGTGTGTGTGTGTGTGTGTGTGTGTGTGTGTGTGTGCATGTGCGTGCATGCCTGCATGTGTGGGTGTGGGTGTGTGTGTGTGTGTGTGTGTGTGTGTGTGTGTGTGTGTGAGTGTTTTTTGAGGGCTTGTGTGTCATGTCTGAGGGCAAAGTTGGTTTTTGTTTTTCAGAAAGATTGAATTGTTTTGAGTGGAAAGCTTCATTTTGACCTGAAAATAGGAAGTTTAAGGAAATGGATGAGAAGTTATGGGTTTGTGTTTAGAGTTTTGAGAAAAGCTTCCTTTTTTAATTTCACGTTTAAGCAATCGAAGAAAAACTGTAATCTCCAGTAGTTCACTCCATTATATTGTGGTGGTTTCTCAAAGATATATATTGCAAAATATTGTCTTTATAAATATTTATAAGTTTATTTCACTGTAGTTTCTTCTAAATAAGCATTCAATACTGCAAATAACGGCTTCTTCTTCTACCCTGCTCACACATTCAATGAAAGACAAAAAAGAAAATAATTTTCCCACACATTTGATCGCCGAGTGTGACTGAATACTTGTGGTGTGTCTCATCCTTTGGTTTCACACGACTGCAACAACTAGTGAAAACTGCCAGATCGTTCACATGTACAGAGATAAGTGTCAGATGGACCGTAAGGCGCTGCAACACATTGCAATATTGATCAAATCTGCTGCTTTCACAAGGCCAAACAGATCAAGCTGATAAATAGTGCTGCATTTCACTGATCATGTTTATGATTAATTATTATTGCAGGCCTGGAATTTTTATTTATTTATTTATTTATTTATTTATTTTTACTTTTTTATTTTTATTTTTTATAAATTACTATGTGGAAAGTTTCTGATTTATTCTTGTTACAACTGCTGTAGTACAGCCTGTAAAATGTAAAGATGCTATTCTTATTCTAGAATGAAATACTGATTTATGTGAAAAATAAAATATCATCATTATTGAAATATTCCCTGTTGTTAATGTTAGGACAATGAGTTATGAGTGAAAATGTATGCTTTCTGATTGAGATTTGATGCCAGTGTTATGCTGGAACAAGCTTATTCTGAGACATAAATGAAATGCTTTGCTGGTTTAGGTGAGTTTTGGAGGTGAACAACTATAGAATAATCCGCATTGTTCGTGTTCGTGACCAGTGAAGAAAAAACATTATTCCTCGAGTCGGAGTCTGATAAGCCTGATGGAAAGAGTTGTGGAAACATGTCTGGTGTTTAACAGTGACACGTGTATCATCAAGCAGAAGAGCATATTCTTCTTTGGCAACTTGTACACAGACAAAGACATTGTACCAGCTAAAGTCCACGATATACAAAAAATGCCAATCCAGCAGTCATCCTCACACTGGAGGTAGAGGCGTCACAGAGAGGCGTTGGTGTAAAAGACAACAGTTGCTTTCGGTTCAAAGACACTGACTGAATGTTAAACAGGAGATTATTAGAACTGAGACTGTAAAAGAACCCAAGCTAAGTACAAAAATGAAATAACATACAATGCTATATTTTGTGATATATTTCCTTGGCAGTTAATTACAAAAAATTAAAATTAAAATAACTAAAGGAATAGTTCAACCAAAAATGAAAATTATCCCATGATGATTTACTCACCCTCAAACCATCCTACTTCTTCTTTTAGACAAACACAATCAGAGTTACATTTAAAAATATCCTGATTCTTCCAAGCTTTATAATGGGAGTGAATGGGGGGCGAGATTTTGATAAAGGCCTTCTGAAGCAAAGCGATGGGTTTTTGTAAGAAACATATCCATATTTAAAACTTTATCAGATAATAACTAGCTTCCGGCAGACGGCATGACGTATTGACGAACACAGAAACGCAGACAATTTTTTTTTTTTTTTTTTTTTTCACAAACACATCGCTTTGCTTCCGAAGGCCTTTATTAACCCCTGGAGACGTATGGATTACTTTTATGATGTATGTGTGCATTTTTTTTTTTTTTTTTTTGCCTTCAAAATCTCACCCTCCATTCACTCCCATTATAAAGCTTAGAAGAGCAAGGGTAGTGTTAAATATAACTCAGATAATCTAATCTATGTTTCTAATGCAATGGCTGAGGGAGTGAAAAAAAGAAAGAAAAAAGATATTGTATGCATTGTGACTGCAATTAGGCCTACAATTACTTAACATTGTTAATTATTAAATTAACAATGTAAGATCATAATTAATTTTCATATGTTCCTGCACATTATTTTGGGCCCAAGACAATTGTCTGCCTTAAATCCGTTTCCTTGGATCGCTTTATTGGAGGAACCCATGACAGATTTTAGACTTCTTGGAGGAATTATTAATTGTTTTATTTCTTATTGATCATTTTGAGGAAGTCCAACATACCGTACATGGCGAGACACACAAAGATGCTCAGTGACATCATTAAAGGAGTCAGTGATGTAAGTGTGAACCGTTTTAATTGGTCTTTTCATGGTGTTGAAGAAGAGGGCTGGTCGAGTGTCAGAATAAAAAGCATCTTCTTCCTCTTCCTCATCACTCCTGCTTCACTGCAGACTCACACAACATCTCTGAACCTTCTGATCTGAGCAACAGATAACATGGTAAGTTATATCCATACTTTTTTATCACTTAATAATTGTTAGTGGAGCTAAAGCTGCACATTTGCTCAAGTTTTTTTTGAAAACTCATAATTTTTACCAATAATATTCAGAAAAAGCAGGCATAAGATGACAAGGAAAATTCCATTCCTACAACAAACATAATGTAGGTTTAAATTTCTATGCACTTTGTGTGTACTGTGCATATTTTTTGTGTTTGTATTTGTATTTATATTTGTATTTGTGTGTTTGCTCCAGGTTTTCGCTGTGCCACTGAGGATCCTCCTGCTCTGCCTGCTTCACTTCAGCACTTGTGCTGTAGGTCAGAATGTGAACCCAGTAGTCCTCCAGCGTATTGTAACGAGATTTCATAGATCGTAAGTGTCTTTGATTGAACTTATTAGTAGAATTTACAAAGAAAAAAGAAAAAAAGAACAATTACATATACACAACCAAAAATATATAAAGAAATGACAAGAAATATATAAAGAAAACCTTACAAAAAAGTAGTGGATTTTGTACAACAGAGGTTGTTATAAGTTATAAATCAGAAGTATTTGTCTTTTATAATTACATAATCATGTATAATTTTAACATTAAACTTTACATGTATTTATAATAATAATAATACATAATTACATACTAATATATACATTACTTATATTAATATTTGTCATTTTTTAAAACACACAACATTACATTTCCGCTGCTTTCATTTCCAGGTTGGGATTGGGACAATACGCTGTTGCGTTCAGAGTCGAGAGGAACAAATGTCTTCAACATTCTGGCTTTCCAGATCAGAACGTACTGGATCAAGTGAAAGAAAGAATTCAGAACAATGAGGTTTATCTGAGTAATGACCTCATTGCTGCAAAGGTTTTAAAATATTCAGTAAATAACAGATTAATCAGCTTACATTCAGAGTATCGCCTGAGGAATTATCTGAGGAACATCTTGAGTGTTGGAAATAAATGTGTGGTTTATTTCACTGTAAATTCACCCTGTTTGTCAACATGCCTATCAAATGGGCCATACAACATTAAAGACAGTCTTAGACAGTTACAAAACTATGGGGGAATTAAAGCCCTTGTATTCCGATACTACTGGGATTACTGGGAGGATGTGATAAACAGACTGAATGTTATAACCCCTAATTTGCCATATTATCAGTGTGAGATAAACCAAGCTGAATGTGAACGTCTGTAAGTAATGCTTAAACTTGACAGTTGCTTTCCTCACACATATACAGTTTTATTTAGCTGAGGATTTTTTTCGTTTTACACCAATTGCAGTAACATTAAAATTGGCAATCTGTGAAATGCATAAATTGTGATATTGCGTGTGCTTGATTAGCTGGTAATTATTGTTAGAGTAAACCAATGTCAGCATGTCTGCTTAATGCTGGAGCAAATAAAATACATTTGAGCATTATTTCTGGTTCAAAGTATCATCTCATTTAAACACACTCTATAAGTACACATTTTCAGTCATATGGATGATATCCTTCCATTATCTTATACTTTTAAGCTGTGGCATGAATATGAAATGCTATATATATTTAGCACATATTTAGATGACACATAAATACATAATTATGGGACCAGAGGTTCAGGATCTTGACTCTACACGACTGTTAAGACTGAAAAAAACTGCCAGATCATTGATGTGCCAAACAGATAATAAAGGTCTTTTTTTACAAATGCTGTTTGCACAAGCACACAGCAACAATTGAAATCATAATCCATTAAATATGTTTAATGTTATTATAGAATAAAATATAATAATAATATATAATTATTATTGATAATAATAATAATTATGTCAATAGTTTAAACAATATACTATTTCAATCATATTTTAGAATTTTTAACATGAATTATAAAAATGACATTATAATTTTTTATTAAATACAAATATTATACACACATTGTCAGGGTTCTGCCTGATTTGTCTTATGTTTGAGTACATGGCTCTGTCTTAGTTTGTGTTTGCCATGTGCTCGTCCCGCCTCCTGTCCAGTCCAGTCTAAGTCCTTGTTTTTACAATAAATAAATAGAAATTCTATGCTCAATAACATGAACACTGTCAAGGAATTACATACAAATACATACAATTTTGCAGCCTTATTCACATAAATGTTAGCCTCAGTCCTAATCGGACTCATGAAGGCATATATAATCAAAATAAAAGACAATGAATGTGGAATGGTGAAGTGTTTGTAAACTGGGGAGCTGACATTTTCTTTTGTGGGTAATTTAAGAAATTAAAGAGTTTTATTAAGGAACAGGACTTGTTCAACAGTGTGAGGGCTAAGTCTATTTATTTGTTTATTTACTACCAAAGAGCATGACACTCGAAACCTGGGGCCTGTACCATGATGGTAGTTGACCAGACTCAGGGTTACAGGATTAGTTTTGAGTTGACAAATCCAAACCAGTCCAACCAGGCTTTGTTGGTACCATGATGCTGATCATCAACTTTCTCTGTCAGTTCAGGTTTTGATCCTGAGTTTAGGTGTGACATCAGTAGCGAACAGCCAATCACGTGCTGAGAAAGAGTGAAACTGTAATTCACTTCTCTCTTCTGCAGAATATTACGAGATTGAAAAATATTACGAATTTAAACAAATTTACACAGCAAGAAGAAAATAGCTGTCTACGAAACACAACAACTAAAAGAAAAAGTCTTGCAAATCAGTGCAAGTAAAAATTTGTGAAGTTAGTTTATACAGTATAGAGAGTATATAAAGTTTATAAAGGTATAGAGAGAATTGAACATTTAAGCTCACATGTAGTAATTTTATAGCTTTATCTATTCAATCTAAAGCATATTTATATTAACTTTTATATATGTATTCCTTTAAACTGTGCGTGATAATAATAATTGATAAGCTAAAATTATACATGTGTGATCAATTAATAATTACATAAATAATATCTAAATCATACAAAATTATTATTGTTAATAAGCATTACTAAATACGAGACGATTTTGTTTTTAAAAATCATTTTCTATGTAGTGACCTTTCATTTGGAGTAGAAAGAGGTGGAGTGACTTTATCGCATCCAACATGTGTCACTTTGCTCACTACTGATTGGTACATGTTTGGTTTGCCACCTCTAACCCGTAACATAACCTGTCCTGCACCAGGTTAGCCGTGGAGCGTAAGTTATATGGCGATGAACACGGCTAAAAGCCAAACCACTTTCATGGTGCCTAAAACCCAGGGTTGGCGCAAACTAAACTGAAACATCTGGCTAGCCACCTAAACCGGCTTCATGGTATAGGCCCCAGAACATGGGAAACACTGAAGTATATATACACAAGGGGTGATTGGCAAACAAGACACACTTGGGAACAATCAGGAACTAATCAACAAGAAAAACTACAAAGGACTACAAAACATGAAACTGGAAATGACAAAAGTCCACATAAGAGAATGGAAACACGAGGCAGGAGTCATGACAGTGTGAAGGCTTGATAAATGTTTAAAACTCTTCTCACACTCACTCTAAAAACTTTTACTATGATTTACTAAAAATTTTTTTTGGTGAAACATTTTTACACTTAAAAATATTGATTATTTTTTAAAGCAATGAAATCAATGACATATACCATATGAACTGAGTAACTGTAAAAAAAAAAAAGAAAAAAAAAAAAGTAGATCTGAGCACCTGCATTTGGTTCATTAACAAATAAAATTCAGTATCTTTAGTGCTGTTTCAGTTGGGTAAATGTAAAGCCCTTCCCGCAGTCTCAACACACATGATCTCTCACTTCATTATAAGTTTTCTGGTGCAGTTTAAAAATTGATCAGTCGTGAAAAACTCTTTCCACAGAGAGGACACACATAAGGCTTCTCATCTGAATGAACTTTCAAGTGTTGTTTTAGACGTGATGACAAATTAAAATCTTTTCCACACTGATCACAGTTGAACGGTTTCTCTCCAGAGTGAATATGCAGATGAACACTGAGACCTGATGCTTGATTAAAACTCTTTCCACACTGAGTGCATGTATACGGTTTCTCTCCAGTGTGAATTCTCATGCGTCTTTTAAGCTTTGCTTTCTTTTGGAAACTCTTTTCACACTGTGAGCAGGAGTGCAGCTTTTTGACTTTTGTTCCTTGAGTTTGTAAGTCGCAGTGTTTCTTTACGTCATTTAGTTTCTGTCTTTGCCCCATCACTTCCAGCTGGTCTAAAATAAAATGTATTATGCTGTTAGAATAAAAATAAAATAAAATTATATACAAGGTTATGGTCATTCACATGCATTTCTCTATCATTTATCATCCATATACTGATTATTAATTCATAGAATTATTGAAAAATCAAGAATGGAAACCCACCTGTTTGTTCCTCAGTATCTTCCATGTTTTATGCTGGATGGTTCTGGATCACTCATCTCTTCAATCTCCTCTTTAATAAACTCCATCTTTAACAACACAGTCTTGGGGTTCTGATGCCAGAGATTGACTTTATTCTTTAAATATATAAAGCTAAGCAGCTTCTGATGAAACAACGGCAGAGTCCTGCCTCACACTCAAGTATATATCCACACATCCTTCCCAAAGTGGAAACGCATTCTACAGATATTTTAAGAGATGGACAGGTGGGAAGGTCTTCACCATATGACACATTCTTGCGGGCCTGAAATAGGAGTACAGCTGTAAACACACCATTCACTGGCCCGCCTCTTGTTCACAGTGACAGAAACACATGATTATAATAGTAGAATAACTTATTCACACATATAGCTACTCTTAAATCACTTATTTTCTGAATATTAAAAATCTTGAATATTCCCAGTATTTATTGGTGAATTGTTGTGTGAGGGGCTTCACTGTGTGAACTGTGATCACTGTGTGATATTGACGCCCACAGGACCAGATCTGGAATGCATTGATCACTTAAGCCTGTTGTTCATGCAATAAACCCTTTAAAATGTAATTTTGAGAGTTTTTATTATTATTACTGTTATTATTAATAATAAAAATGTTGCATGCAGCTGCCACACACAAATATAATTCAAAAGCAATTACAATATTTGATGATTTTATTTATTTATTGCAAAACTGTGCAGCCCTTTCCTATATCTCTATCCATGATATTGATCCCTAATAGAAGGATGTTTGAATGAGGGATGGATGTTTGGATATCTATCTATATAGATGTACAAACAATATCAAACTATACAGATAAAATAGTGCTGAATTATGTGTGTTACACACAAGTGTTCAACTAACCCCTCTGTCTGTTACAATTAACCCCACATATGGGGTAAGCTGTGACATCTGCACTTCTGTCACTTTCAGTGCAACTGTACGAAAATGATAGATCCTAAGTGTTCATTTGTAGCAGTGATGTGTATGTTGCTTGTGTAAAAAAAATAGATATATATTTTTTACATTATTTAAGTAAAATTAAAATTTGTTTTCCAGTGCCGAGGTATCATTAACCATTCATCTAGGAATCTAGGAATTAGGTCACTACACCCATTGTATAGCTGTACTTACTGCCAGTTAATTATCAGACATAAAATATGCATTACTGCTTTTATTGTTTGACCGGTTTTTATTTATATTTTACTCTATTGTGTCCTTCTTAAAATTTTAAACAATGTGCAATAAATACTTTTTTTTGCAATTTGTTTATTTATTATATGTGTATAGTATGTTTTGTGTGTACTGTGAGTACTTTACTGTCTTCATGTATTGCTGTTAATGCACTTTAATTTCCCAACTGGGATCAATAAAGTACTACTTCTACTGTCACGTTCACCGTCTATCTCTGCACTACATTCCCCAGAATCCTCTTTGGCGCACCTGCAATTACTCTCCCCTGAGTATAATCACCTGCACCTGTTCACAATCAGCAGCCTCATCAGCAAGCTCTATAAAATACTCACCACAGCCTAGGGATGGGGAAATGAAGCCTCATGAATCTCTGAGGCTTTCCCCTGACTGTTCCGGGAAAAGATTCAAAGCTTCGAGAGTGTCGAGAACAGCGGCGAGAACAGCGCCATCTTGTGCTTATTTAAAATAAAGCAGCCAGAAGCCTGTGTTAGAAGCTCTGGCAGATGAAGAACCACAACACACTCCATAGTTTCAGTGTTATGTGCACAAATAAATGCCTTACATGTTTGTGTTTGATTTGTTCATTAAAAAAAGAAATCATTTTCCCATTTAAGTGTGACAATAAAATATAATAGCTTATAAGCTTATATGATTCAATAAAATTTAATGTAGGCCTACTCTCAATTCAATTTCTGATTCAATTCAAATGAGCTTTATTAGCATGACTGTGTAACACAATGTTGCCAAAGCATGAACATATTATATATAAATAATAAAACAAACAAAAAAAAAAAAACATATACAAACTAACAAAACATATATGTATAGATCATGTCATATGTAGCATAGTCAATATAAATAAATAGATAAATAAACACAATCTATCCTAATAAATGAATAAATACAGTGGGTCTCTCTAGAGAATTAGCTGACTCTGGTGTTGTGAATAGCTAACACATATTTAGCCGCTAGTGCAGCTGTAATATCATCTTCTCCCAGTAAGAAGAACATTTTCTCAGCGTCACTCAGTTCAGAGAACGATGGAATCAAGATTTCAAATCTGGGCAGAAAGGTTTCTCTTATACTGGAGTATCTGGAGCAGAAGAGCAGAAAGTGTTCCTCATCCTCGATGTGCTGTAGGTCACAGTGTCTACAGATCCTCTGCTCTCTCTCTGTCCATGTTTGTCTATGTCTTCCTCTCTCTATCTCTAGATCATGGTCACTTAATCTGTATTTGGAGAGGATTTGTCTTTCTTTAAAATGTTTAATAAATAGATAACTGGCCAATTTAGTGGTTCTATTGAGGGTCGAGTAACATTGGAGTTTATTCTGGAGGGCAAAATGTGCTTTTAGTGCTTCATCATGAGTGTCTTTTAGATGTTTGTGGATTTGGTTAATGATAGGTTTGGGGTTGATGGGGAGTATAGTCTGATGGACGAGTTGGAGAGCGAGTGTGTTCAGAGGATGAGGTTCTGCTGAGGTTTCGTTGGCGAGGAGGGCTTTATATTGGACTGACTCTGGGTCAGACTGATGGAGGTGATGCCAGAACTGAACACATCTCTTCTGGATCTCGATGTTCAGCGGGTACAGGCCTAGCTCAGCCCTACAGGCGGCAGTGGACGTGTTTCTGTGAACCCCGAGAATATTTTTGGCAATTTCCAATTGTAATTTTTCTACTAATGTTTTATCCCAATTTTTAAAATTTAGTACTGGTCCCCAAATTTCACACCCATATAAAAGAATTGGTTTTATTATTGAATTATATAATTTTATCCAGGTTTTAATGGGTAATTTTAAGTGTCCACATCGTGACTTTATAGCATAGAAAGCCCTCCGAGCCTTTTCACCGAGTGTTTTCACAGCCAGACCGAAGCGTCCCGAAGCGCTGATGTCGATGCCCAGATAGCTGTAGCTAGAGCTGTGCTGCAGGACCTGGCCTTTATACAGGAACTGGTGTTTGTGTCCCTGAGATCGGGCTTTCTTCTGGAACACCATGACTCTGGTTTTGTCCAGATTGACGGTCAGGGCCCAGTCGTGACAGTATTGTTCCAGCAAGGACAGGCTCTGCTGAAGGCCCTCAGGTGTGCGGGACAGCAGGACCAGGTCATCCGCGTACAGCAGACATCTGACCTCTGACCCCTGTAGAGTGAGGCCGGGCGCAGTAGAGCTCTCCAGCGCTGATGCCAGATCATTGATGTAGATGTTGAATAGAGTCGGGCTCAGACTGCAGCCCTGCCTCACTCCACGGCCCTGCTGGAAGAAGGCGGTTCTGCGGTTACCGATCTTCACCGCACTTTTGCTGTTGGTGTACAGAGATTTTATAATGTCAAACGTTTTTCCGCCGATGCCAATTTGTAGGATTTTGTACAGTAGACCATCATGCCAAATTGAATCAAATGCTTTTTTAAAGTCTACAAAACATGCGAATATTTTCCTTTGTTTGTCACTGATGTTCTTGTTGATCAGAGTGTGGAGGGAATAGATGTGGTCAGATGTGCGGTGTTTTGGTAAAAAGCCAATCTGAGCTTTATTTAAGATGTTGTGTGCTGAGATGTGTGAGACGATGCGTCTGTTGATGATACTGCAGAACAGTTTTCCCAACACACTGCCCACACTTATCCCGCAGTAGTTATTGGGGTCGAATCGATCACCGCTCTTAAATATGGGGGTGATGAGTCCTTCAGACCAGATCTCAGGGAAGGGTCCGGACCAGAACACCAGATTAAATAATTTGGCTAGAGTTTGAATCATGCTGGGACTGCTGAGTTTAAGCATCTCGTTATTAATGTGATCTTGTCCACATGTTTTCTTTAATTTAAGATTTTTAATATGTTCTAATATTTCAGATATCGTTATTGATTTATCTAATGGATTTTGATAATTCTTAATAGTTTTTTCCATGTCTTCTAAAGTTTTCTTTACTTTACTCTGAGGCTGGTTGAGGTCCGCCGGCTCAGTTTTTTGATACAGATTTTCAAAGTAAGATTTCCAGATTGTGCCATTCTGGAGTGATATCTCTAATTTGGGTTTTTCGAGTTTTTTATATAGGTTCCAGAAAGTGTTTTGATCCACTGAATCGTCAATTTCTTCAATTTTAGTGTGAAAATATTTGTCTCTTTTGTTCCACAGAAGTGTTTTGTACTTTTGCAGACAGTCTGAGTAAGAGAGCCGTAATGTCTGGCTGGACGGATCTTTGTGCTTTTTGTTGGAAAGTCTCCTGAGTTCTTTTCTGAGACCGGCACATTCATCATCAAACCAGACATCCTTTCTCTTTCTCTGTTGATTGGTTCTATGTTTGGTTTGCTGTTTAATATTAGATAGAGTTATCAATGTTATGAATATGTAATTTAAGTTTTTTGTTGCTAAATTTATTCCATTAATATCTAAGGTGAATTCAGTGGACATAAATTCATCTAGCATTTTTAATATGGTAGGATTGTTCATATTTTCTTTGAATTGTTCCGAGTTGGATTGATTCCACTTGAGTTTCTGTTTCAGAGGAATCAGTTTTTCAGATTCAGGTGGAGCAGGTTTGGTTATTTGACATGGGGCTTTCAGATAAAGCACAGTTTGGCAGTGATCGGACATCGGGAGCTGAGGTCTGACTGTGAAGGCGTTAATAAAGTTTTGATCAATATCTGTTATTGAATAATCAACCACACTGGTTCCTAATCTGGAGCAGTAAGTGAATCTACCTAATGTGTCTCCACGAGTTCTGCCGTTAATAATGTGTAATCCTAAACCTTTACAGAGTTTCAACATTTGTTTTCCACTAATGTTCACTGAGGTATCATAGCTGTTTCTCGGTGTGATATTCGATGAGGGATGAAACGTGGTGTCATTGGGGATGTGCTCATTATCTACAATATTTACATAATCAATTTCTCGCCCTGTTCTGGCGTTTAAGTCTCCGCAGATGAGGATGTTTCCTCTGGACTGAAAGTGTAAGATGTCAGTCTGTAATGTTGGGAAGCTTTGCTCTTCGTAATAGGGAGAGTCATGAGGTGGAATATAGACTGCACAGAGGTAAAGATTAGACTGATATATGACGGATTTCACTTCAAGCCAAATGGATGATTTTCCAGTTTTAGCAACTTTAATTGAATTTTTTAGATCGTCTTTGTGCCATATAAGTATTCCACCTGAGTCTCGGCCACATTTAATTTTAGAATTTTTTGATGAAGGAACCATAATTTCCTTGTATCCTATTGGACTCTCTCTCTCTCTCTCTCTCTCTCTCTCTCTCTCTCTCTCTCTCTCCATACACACACACACACACACAATGAATAAGGACATTGTCTGATAGGATCATCTGTTTTAAATGTCAATATCAATAATTGTAAATATCAACCAGACTGAGGCAACAATGACTCGTTAAATACGATCTGAAGTTCGAGCCTTCTGACACCCGAAGCGAAACACGCACGTGACTGGACAGAAAGTGAGGCTTCGTTTGTCATCGATCACGTGACTCTAGTAAACCAACACACGCCTCGATACGGGGCTTCACTAGAAATTGTGTCGCTTATGTGATACGCGCATCGAAGCTTCAGTGTCATATGTAACATCACTACCACAGCCTCAGTTCAAGTTCAAGCCTCCAACAGGAATAGACCATGATCCATTGTCTCCTGCACCTCATGCTTCCAAGATGTAACGTATACTCACCTGTGAAACACTAACCTCTGTGTCATCATTGTTCTGCTGTCTCCAGGAATCCTGTTTGATTTCCTATTTCCTGTGATCCGTTGTTCTCCCGAGCTTCCAGTGTTTCCTCCGAGCTTGCTTGCTATCGACTGCATCTGAAAGAGAAAAGACAAGTGTTTATGAACTGTGACTGTTTGGTATCTACAAACCTGAAGTGAACATGCTTACCTGCTGTCTGCCCTGCACCGAGTGATCTTCACTGAATCTACATTAGAACTCACTGAATACTCGCCTTGCACTTTTGTCACCTTGAATAAAGCTGTGTTTGGATTCACTTACCTCTGTCTCTGTGCCTGTATCCTGACAACTACTACTAGCATAAAATATAATAATAATAATAATAATAATATAATACCTTTAAATAATAATAATAATAATAATAACTTATTATTGATAATTAAATATTTTAAACAATATACTATTTCAATAACATTTTAGAAGTTTTAACATGAATTATTCAAATGAAATCACTTTTAATCAAATAAAAATATTATACACATGGGTTGGACACTTTTGCCTTCAGAACTGCCTTAATTCTTCATGTCATACATTCAATAAGGTGCTGGAAACATTCCTCAGAGATTTTGGTCCACACTGACACAATAACATCATGCAGATTTGTCGGCTGCACATCCATGAATGTGAATCTCCCGTTCCTCCACTTCCCAAACCTGCCCTATTTGATCGAGATCTAGAGACTGTGAGAACATTTGAGTTTAGTGAATTCAATGTCATGATCAAGAAACCAGTTTGAGATGATTTGAGCTTTGTGACGTGGAGTGTTATCCTGCTGGAAGTAGCCATCAGAAGATAGAAACACTGTGGTCATAAAGGGATGAACATGGTCAGCCTGTGGTGTTTAAATGATGTTCAATTGGTACTAAGAGGCACAAAGTGTGCCAAGAAAATATCCCCTGAACCATTACACCATTACTCCCCATGGCGAAACTAACATGCAGGAATCTTGGAATAATCTATTCCGGGCGGAACCTATATTCCAGTCACTAACAGGGGAAGTGGTTGCTGATATTGTTTCTTCTTCGATCCTTGAGTTTACACCATTCTTGGAATCAAAAGTTTTACATGTTTTGCAGAACATTGATTCCAAGAAGGCAGCTGGGCCAGATGGACTTGATCCTGGTTTGTTAAAAATGGCAGCAGAAATTATAGTGAAACCACTCACTTATATCTTTAACCTGTCCATTTGCACAGATACAGTGCCTATTGCGTGGAAGCAGGCTTACGTCACACCATTACTAAAATCTGGGGATCCATGTGATGCAAATAATTATAGACCTATCTCAAATCTTTCGGTTTTAGCTAAGGTTTTGGAGATTTTAGTGTCTGATCAATTAAAAACTTTTTTGGTTTCACAAAATATTCTTAACAACATGCAATCTGGTTTTAGATCTGGCCACAGCACAGTTTCTGCCTGCTTAAAAGTTATCGATGATATAAAAGCGGCAATTGATAAGAAGTTATTCTGTATGGCTGTGTTCATTGACCTTACAAAGGCATTTGACACAGTGGACCACTTCATGCTAATCAAAACCTTGTTGAATATTGGTGTGGGTCATAGAGCTGTAAATTGGTTTCACAGCTATCTCTCTGAACGGATGCAAATTGTAAGACATGGGAATGTAACGTCTGACCCTGTCGTCTTAAATAAGGGTGTCCCACAAGGATCAGTTTTAGGTCCTCTGCTTTTTATTATCTATATAAATAATGTTTGTAGTGAATTTAAATACTCACAGTATCATTTGTATGCCGATGACACAATTATGTATTGTAGTGCCTCTACACCTGAGACTGCCTGTGCGAATTTGCAGTCAGATTTTGCCTCATTACAATCCGCCTTGTTTGATTTGAAGCTACTTTTAAATGCAAAAAAGACGAAGACAATGATTTTTGCCCCCGTAGGTACTAAAGTCCCAGTTCTTGCTATTAAGACACTCCAAGATGAAGCTATTGAACTTGTTGATACTTACAAGTATTTGGGTATCTGGCTTGATAAAGGTTTTACCTTTAAAAAACACATTGAAGCTCTCGCTATGAAACTAAAATTCACTCTGGCATTCTTATATAGATTAAAATCTTGCTTTTTTATGACTATAAGAAAAAGACTGGTTGCAGGACTATTCCTGTCTCAAATAGATTATGGGGATATCGTCTATCAATTTGCTTGTCCATCTACTCTGTCAATACTAGACCCTCTTTATCATGCGGCTCTCAGGTTCATTACAAATGCTGGCTATCAGACACATCATTGCATCTTATACAATATGGTAAATTGGCCGTCACTTAAATCGCGCAGGATGCGACATTGGTACATTTTTATTTATAAAGCGATTTTAGGTATCTTGCCGTCTTATATTTGTTTAAAATTTGTTCGTACCCAAAGTACATATCGATTAAGATCTAGTGATGTACTACTTTTTAATGTACCAAGAATGAGGACAGAAGCAGGAAAGAGGGGTCTGTCATACTATGGTCCTTCGTCCTGGAATGAACTACAGTCTAGACTTAAGATTGGTGCGCTAATTTCTTTAGCTGCTTTTAAAAAAAGAATATCTGATATGCGGACGGACATGTGCAATTGCTTTAATTATTGATGGGTGGATATTAACTTCTAGCCACTATTTTGTTTGTTTATATATTTTAAACTTATTGCATCTTTACATGCAAATATTTTGTAAATTTTGTGTAAATTTGCTTTGTATTTTATATTGTAATTTATTGTCTTGTAACCTATGATTGAATATGCTATACAGGACTCCCTTGTAAAAGAGACTGTGTCTCAATGGGACTTTTCCTGTTTAAATAAAGGTTATATATATATACACCACCAGCAGCCTGAACCATTGATACAGGCAGGATGATCAATGCTTTCATGTTGTTTACACCAAATTCTTTGAGTTATCAATGAAGATCTCAATGGCGCCACTTAGTGGACTCTTTCTGTTTTTCTTTTGACTGGAAGTGCAGAGTCACAGATTGTGTGGACATTCCTACTCCTGGTCATATTGTAAACAACTTTGACCAGAAGTAAGTATGCCTGACATAACTTCAACGACTTCAGACTTCAAACTATCGAATGACCTTTCACCATTTAAAGGTAATATTAGCAAAAAAGGTAAAAGTATGAAAAGAGTGTTTGCTTGAGATATGTTTCGCATGTTTTCCAACTATCAGACATTCAGTGTGGAAAAACCTCAGTTCACTGAAAGTGTTTCAAAAATCTTCTGATCTAACTAAAACATGGAAGATCCTTTAAAAGAACTTTGATAAAATGAAGATTGTTCCTCATGCTTTCCTCTTCCACGGTGTGAGTGAGAATGAATGTCATCCTTGTGAAAGTGAAGGAAACACTCTCACTTCTGGTACAGTTAGAAATCATCATCATGTTGGCATCTGTTGATATTTGGCTGGCAGCAGATGAACGCTCACCTCATAGGACGATGATTAGTGGGGAAAGAAAACGGTCAACAAACTCAGTGATCCAAACGTCAAGGCGGAGTCACTGAAATTAGACACGCACTACTAGCTACTAAAAATAGCCAAACTTAGTGATTCGAAGTGTTGACATTCCATCTGAAGATCCTGTTTACACGAGAAATTAAACTTGTATTACCCAGTTATAAATGTTGACGTAAGTCTGGAGTTTTGCTTTTTACCTACAGGAACACATAGACATTGACCAGAGGCTCTATGTTCAGTTTGGAATCACTGGTGCCCTCAAGACCTACAACAACAACAACAACAACATATAAACAGTAATACTCCTTAATGCCATTTAATGCCATTATAAAGACATAAGGAATCGCTCAATTCAAAGAATAGCAAAGGTGATAAAAATGACTGACATTTCTTTTTGTCAGTGATTTTTTTACAATATAATTTATTAGGATAACATCCATGTACATTCTCAAAAGAACAACCCACTTTAAATCTCTAACAGGCATCATATGTTTGTCTAAAGCAGGTCTTTGTTAAGACTCATTAAATAAATGATACAATTTTGTGTCTTATGTGAAGACGGAAGCTAGAATTTTACTTTGTAGTGTGTTAAATATGAATATTTTTCCTACACAAACTCATCATTTTGCTTCAGAAAGCCTTTATTAACCCCCTGGCGACGTGTGGAGTTCGTTTTTGATGGATAGATTAACTTTTATGAGCTTCATACTGATGGTTTCAATCCACTGGCATTATAAAGCTCAGAAGCGTCAGGGTGTTTATTAATATAACTCTGATTGTTTTCGTCTGGAAGAAAAAAGTCATATGCAGCTAGGATGTCTTGAGGGTGAGTAAATCATGGGATATTTTTCAATTTAAAGTGAACTACTCCTTTAAAGTGGCACATTTAGCTGATTTAGTTTACATACTCAAAATTTTATTTAAAAAAATATATATTTTTGCTGATTTAGCTGAAATAGCCAAAATTGAGCGAAAATACTCAAAAGTATGTTTGTGGTTTTGACCATTTGACATTTGGTGGTGAATTACTCACATAAGGAGAAGCTTAAACACTTGCAAAGACCGCAGTGCAAGTGAGTAATTATGCGGTTTCCATTGGTCTTGTAAATGTTGTTGAGGAAGATAGCCCAGGGTTCAGGATCAACAGTTAGACTCTTACTCAATGAACTGCTTCAGAAAAGAAAATCAATTAAAGAAGGTGTGTCATGTAAGTATGCTGTGTGTTTGCATTTGACCATGAATCATTTTGAAATTGAAAATGTAATGAAATACAATCAACTTTCTCTTCTTTTCTGTTGGCACACCATCACATAATGTCATTGCTGCACGGCCAACTCATTTTCTGCTCTATCCTTTAGGTAATTCTCCAATGGACAAACTTTTAGCCTGAAAAGAAATCACTACTTTCCATTTTGAGAGAAATGCTTATGTCAGTGTTCAAATGGTGGCATAATGTATGATTTCTAATTATTCCACTTATCTTTCATAAAACTTTTTTCACAGCACACAATTCAGTTATTATCCTAGAACAATAAAAAAGTGTCAACATTGTTAAATTGTATGATGAACTTTTGAATGTAGTGTAATTTGATAAATTTACTTTTTATTTGTAATTTTGTATCTTTGTTTTTGTATTGTATTAGTTTTACTTTCGTTTTACTTTTAGTTTGTTATCATTAGTTTCCTGTTTCCTTTGTTCCTATAGTTTCCCGCCAGTCATCAGTTTAAATGGAAATTCATTAATCGCAATGGGTTTATGATTTGCATGTTTCACGGAGGAAGAGATCTGGAGGAGTACGAGGAGGAGTTCATCAGTGCCAGACACCTCACCATCTGCTATGACATCATGCTCATGGAAGGAATTTGGATCGGTTTGGACGACGAGATCAGGCTAGTAAAGCCGCGGGGATGCTGGCTGAGTACATCAACTTTGGCCTATAGTTCGTTGTCACCACCATCTCAGAGAGTTTGTCGTCACTACCAGTCCTGTCCTTCACAGAGTGTTCTCCGTCGCCACCAGCTATGTACATCACCGAGCCTGCTTCTTCACCCAGTCTACCTATCCATGCACACTCCACTGAAGCCAGCCATTCCCTCGTCTCTGCCACCACCAACTTCAGCCCTTCAGCTCCACTATCAGCCATGCAGCCCTGATCTGCCTTGGGGCTTCCGGTCCCCAGTGCTGCCCTAGCATGAGGAGTCCCAAGCTCCGCCTCGGCCCATCGACCAACTGACTCCGCCCTGGCTCCTCGTCCCTTCGGCTTCACCCAGGACTGCTGTCGCTCCGGCTCCACGGAGCTCCCTCGTCCCACCGGCTTCACCCATGTCAGTCGTTGCTCCACCATCGCCACTGACTTCCGGGGCGGTCTGCTGTGCTCCATCTCTCCAATCCTACGGCTCCATCGGGCTCCTCCATCCCTCAGGCTCCAGAAGGGTCCTCAATCACACCGATTCGCCTCAGTCCTTTGGCCCTTGGCTCCACCTCGGCCACTTGTCGCCGGGACTCTGGCTTGGTCTCCCAGGCAGTTGATATCACCAGATCTCCTGGTCCATCGCACATCACATGGGCCTCACCATCTCCCTGTGTCACCTCAGTTGGTCGTACCACCCTGGCTCCTCCATCATGGCCTTCTCCCAGGTTGTTCTGGGATTTCGTCAGCTGTCCGTTCCTACCTGGATCCTACCACCATCTACACCTCCATGGTTTCTTCAACCAACTGCTCCGCCCTGGTCCTCCCATGGTTTTCCAGCGCCTCGCCGGCCCCTTGTCCACCTCCTGAACCTCCACACTTCTTTCATGGGGGCATTCTGTCACCAACAGTGTTTAGTTTTACTAAAATCTGGACTTTTAATGTATTGTTAGCTTCCTTTGATTTCCGCCAGTCATCAGTTTCCATGGACAACCATTGATCATCACAGCTGTTTGTCATTGTCTCATTATCACAGTGTATTTCAGTTCCTCTTTGTGCTCACTTTAGTTGTCCAGTATTGCCATGTGTTACAAGCTGTTATGTTACCTGTCCATCAGTGGATTACTTGAGCATGTTTTATATTAAATACCTTTGCTTTGGAACCTTTTGTATCTTGATCTTTATCATCTGTTTACATATATTTTACATATATATTTATTTTTATAAAACAAAAAAAAAGCTATCATCAATTGCTTATGAACTTTGTTGGATTTTACTTGTATTATCTGATTTGTTCAAATAACATTCAATATATACACTCACCTAAAGGATTATTAGGAACACCTGTTCAATTTCTCATTAATGCAATTATCTAATCAACCAATCACATGGCAGTTGCTTCAATGCATTTAGGGGTGTGGTCCTGGTCAAGACAATCTCCTGAACTCCAAACTGAATGTCAGAATGGGAAAGAAAGGTGATTTAAGCAATTTTGAGCGTGGCATGGTTGTTGGTGCCAGACGGGCCGGTCTGAGTATTTCACAATCTGCTCAGTTACTGGGATTTTCTCGCACAACCATTTCTAGGGTTTACAAAGAATGGTGTGAAAAGGGAAAAACATCCAGTATGCGGCAGTCCTGTGGGTGAAAATGCCTTGTTGATGCTAGAGGTCAGAGGAGAATGGGCCGACTGATTCAAGCTGATAGAAGAGCAACTTTGACTGAAATAACCACTCGTTACAACCGAGGTATGCAGCAAAGCATTTGTGAAGCCACAACACGCACAACCTTGAGGCGGATGGGCTACAACAGCAGAAGACCCCACCGGGTACCACTCATCTCCACTACAAATAGGAAAAAGAGGCTACAATTTGCACGAGCTCACCAAAATTGGACAGTTGAAGACTGGAAAAATGTTGCCTGGTCTGATGAGTCTCGATTTCTGTTGAGACATTCAGATGGTAGAGTCAGAATTTGGCGTAAACAGAATGAGAACATGGATCCATCATGCCTTGTTACCACTGTGCAGGCTGGTGGTGGTGGTGTAATGGTGTGGGGGATGTTTTCTTGGCACACTTTAGGCCCCTTAGTGCCAATTGGGCATCGTTTAAATGCCACGGCCTACCTGAGCATTGTTTCTGACCAACATTTCTAAAGAATGCTTTCAGCACCTTGTTGAATCAATGCCACGTAGAATTAAGGCAGTTCTGAAGGCGAAAGGGGGTCAAACACAGTATTAGTATGGTGTTCCTAATAATCCTTTAGGTGAGTGTATATACTGTATATATATATATATATATATATATATATATATATTTTTTTTTTTGGCTGGCAGAAAACGAGTGATTACATCATAGAACTCAGCTATGAATGAATTTGGATGTAGGAACTACTACCTTACATAGTTTCCATCCTTGTGCTAGAGATAAAAAAGAAACTATTACAATCCCTAAAAGTAAATATCACAACTTTGTAGCTGCAGCTAACCAAATACAATGGGATGACATTTTAACTTTGGTTGACTATGAAAAAGATAGCCAAATATTTCTAAAAACACTTGAGAGAACTTTCAAAGAATTCACACGAAAATTCTAGCACAAATAACATAAAAACACTGTACCTTGGATAAATCCAGACATCATAAAAAACAGTAAAGAACGAGATCAAGCACTAAAACTAGCAAATAAAATTAAATAAACTCATGACAGAGGACGTTTCACCATGTTGAGAAATAAAGTTGTAAGATCATTAAGAATTTCTTTCTTTCTCACTTTAATTGAAAAATCAAATAGAAATTCTAAAATAATAGAACCAGCTAAGCAAAATGACAGGTGATCGCACCAAAGAACAAAACACTCTAGAAATTAAACTGACAAACAATATTCCGGTTGAAGCAGAAGCATTCAATCACTATTTTATTGATTCTGTGGCTAACATATCAAGCTGTTTTACACCTGAGAACGTATACACTCCGTCAATAGACACAAGTCAATCACTTTTCAGTTTAATTACCATCACAGAATCAGAGGTATCACAGACCATTAAATCACTCAGACCATCCAGATGTAAAGATATTTTTGATATGGATACGGTGATGCTCAAGGGGCTAAGTACATCAGTCACACCCCCCATCACCAAAATTATCAATGTCCATTTCTCAAAATATGTTCCCAAGCATGTGGAAACCAGCTGTTGTTGCTCCAATTTTCAAAAGTTGAGATCCTCATTCCATGTCAAACTACAGACCCATCAGTATATTGCCCACAGTGTCTAAGATTGCAGAAAAACTGATAGCAAAACAAATTATTAACCATATAAATACCACACCCTGCTCTCCACCCTATGCAGTTTGGCTTTAGAGCCAATTACTCCACCGAGACTGCGACTTGCTTCTTTACGGAAAACATCAGAGCTCTGTTGGACCGAGGTGGGGTTGTTGGTGCTGTGTTCCTGGATCTCAGGAAGGCTTTTGACACTGTTAATAATACAATTTTGCTGACAAAATTATGTAGAGTTAATTTTTCCTCAGATGTGCTTAAATGGATTCAGTATTATATCACTGACCGCTTCCTACATGTCAGAGTCCAGTCATTTAAATCAGCAGCCCTCAATCTGTCCACCGGTCTTCCTCAAGGATCTAATTTAGGGCCTTTGTTGTTCTCAATTTATATAAATGACCTCCCATCCGTCTGTCTTGATGTTTCTGTGCAGATGTATGCTGATGACACCGTAGTCTATGTTCATGGTAGGAATATCTCCCAGGTGGCTGAGAAACTCACTAACGCCATGGATAATATAACAGCTTGGTTGAAACACTCCTGCCTGCAGCTGAATACATCAAAAACAGTAGCAATGTTCTTCACCAAGTCTCACAGAAACTTCAGTGTTGAGCCAGATATTTTTGTTTCAGGGCAAAGGCTGCAGATCGTGTCAGAATACAAATATCTGGGAGTTTTAACTGATTCAAAGTTGTCATTTACATCACATGTAAAAAAGGTCTGTAATCGAATTAAATTTACCCTCAGTAACTTTAGACACATTCGCCATCAAATGTCCACACAGGCAGCAGAAATGTACATTGCACTATGATCTTCTCACATATCACTTACTGTTTACCCATTTGGTCGCAAGCTAGTGTTACATCTCTGAAACCTCTGCAGTCACTTTACAAACGATCTGTTAAAATTCTGGAGAAGAAACCATGTATTTCTCATCATTGTCCAATATTACAAAAATATAGATTACTCAGCTGGGAAAAGATGGTCAAATATTCAAATCTATCTGCATAAAATTATTCATGGTTTATCATCCCCTCCTCTCCATCAGTTTGTTAACATCCGAACAGCTGATCACAGCAGAACCAGAGGGGCAGCGAAGGGAGATTGTATTATTCCCTTTAGGAAAAGTGTATTTGGTCAAACTGCTTTTTCTGTTCGAGCTGCTACTGAGTGGAACCTCATCCCCATAACCATCAGAAATATATACACATATAGTACATTTAAGATCCAGTTAAAGAAATGGTTAATTGATTATCAGAGCTGTCAACATTAACTTACTTCTAGACCTGCTCTCGCTGCCCACTGCCCACTGCTGGCTTCTTGCCTTGTGTGTGTGTATGTGTCATGTTTTTGTCTGATGTTCGTTTGATTGTTGATTTGCTGTGTTTCGATTGTACATTTTAACATAATAGTATTTCTTACTAAATGTATTATAATTTTTATATTGTTATGTAAATATGTAATTTTACTCCCATTTAGGGTGACTTTTTACCATCTGTCTAGGGACTGCAGATGAAAAAGAGCCTTTTGGCTAATTCTGGCATATTGACAGAAATGTTTATTAATATGCACTGTCCCTGTAAATAAAAAAAATTAAAAAAAATAAAAAACCTAGAAACTAGAAACTTAGTGAAATGTGGATATTCTGATGGTGGTGCTGTTTACACGACTGCTATGTAAATGTTAAGTCTGCTAAGTCTTCTGGACAGAAATCAGCATATTTACCTAAATTTAACAAACGTCTCGGGTTACGTATGTAACCCTCGTTCCCTGAGTAGGGAACGAGACGCTGCATCGATACTCGATACTTTGGGGAATGCCTTCGGCATGAAGCGTCTGAAGTCAACTATGGAACTATTCCAATCTTGATTGGTGCAACGTCACCCGTGACGTCGCATGTGACGGTGATCCGGAAGCTACAAAAGGGTCACAGGAACCAGGAAATGTTAGCTTCTAATTGGTCAAAGCAAGTCGTTCTCAGGGGCGCGAAAAGTGTGGCCGAGGGATGCAGCGTCTCGTTCCCTACTCAGGGAACGAGGGTTACATACGTAACCCGAGACGTTCCCTTTCGTAAAGGGAACTCCCGCTGCATCGATACTCGATACTTTGGGGAACGAATACCCACGCCGCCACACTGAGAGAAAACGCCCTGGTGTAAAGCATCTGGCACACTCACGGACGATAGAATGAGTAGAGGGCAGATCCAAACTAGCTTGTCATAAGATTTGGTGCAAGAAGGGGAGGTCTGGAGCCGGAGGCTCGACTGACCTCATGGATGGGAGCCCCAGACCATAGAAAATATTAGATGAGAGGTGAAGGCAAAAGCGCACCTTGTACTTCAAATATAAGTGGTTTTAGATAACCAACTGTACTCTTAATAAAGGGAATAGCTCCTAACCCTTGATGCATAACTAGATGGACTGACTCCTCTCAGCCTAAGGCCTAACGTAGGAACCTCAAAGGCTACGACCTTGACCATCCGACACATGCGATGGAGGATGGAATACCCGAAGAATCTTAACATTGCCTACAGGTACCTCAGTACCGGGCAAAAATAACGTTGAGTGGCTCCCACGCTAGCAAGTAAGAGGGGGCAGCACCACCACTCTTCCAGGGAGTAAGACGAGCAGGAAGCAGACTCAATAGATTCTCCTATATATACTTATATATCTCAAATATATATTCGTATACCTCACCCACAGGACATGATGGGTGCCAGGGATAACCCATCAGCCTGATGCCAATAGGCTGGATGAAAAGGATTCATCCTCCAATCTACAGGAACATGGAGTTTCAGTGGGAACGTCCTTTCGAGAACACCCTTAGAGGCTTGCGGAGGGCACTGAGGCCGCCACAGAGGCCCTAAGCATGAACAGGAGATCCCGTTAGAGAGCGGGATGGAACACCAGTACTGAAGCCAGTGGGCAGTAATAAACTGGGTTCAATGCCCTCCCTAACTTAATTGTTTAGTTCCTAGTAGAGTGGGGTTCTAGTAGTGATGTCCTGACCACCTCGGTGGAAAGGGCAACCTAATTATGGGTGGGACCCCCTCAAGGGCCAGACCCATAGTCTCCATTACTCTGGTCGGGGATGAAATAATGTACCATCAGCCTGCGACAGAAGATCTCTCCTAATAGGAATTTTCCATGGAGGACTCTCCAAGAGACTAATAAGGTCTGAAAACCAAATTCGAGCCGGCCAGTACGGAGCTACAAGGAGCAGTCTCACTCCGTACCTCCTGACTCTTTCTAGAACCCCAGGGAGCAGAGCGATCGGGGGAAAAGCGTACAGACCTGACCTCGGCCACATCTGTACCATGGCATCCAGACCCAAAGGAGCTGGATGTGAGAGAGAGTACCAGAGCGGGCAATGAGAGTTCTCATGAGAAGCGAAACAGGTCAACCTCCGCCCGGCCAAACTCTCTCCATATAAGCTCAACCACTTCAGGGTGGAGCCGCCATTCCCCGGGCCTCAGCCCCTGCCTCGACAGGATGTCTGCTCCCATATTATCAACCCCAGGAATATAAATAGATCTGATGGAGAGAAATTTGTCCTGGGACCAAAGAAGAATTTGATGCGCCAGTCTACAAAGAGGGCGAGATCTCAATCCTCCCTTGGCAGTTGATATAAGAGACCACCGACATATTGTCTGTCCTAATAAGAACATGATGGCCTCTGAGGTCTACAAGGAAGTGCCTCAGGGCAAAAATACGGCCAACATCTCCAAGCGATTAATATGCAATGTGAGATGATGGTCTTTCCAAGTACCTCGGGTGTAACGGCCCTCCATAACCGTACCCCAGCCCGTTAGGGACGCATCCGTGGTCAGAGTTTTTCTCTCACATGGTGCTCCCAAAACCGGGCCCTGAGACAGGAACCATGGTTTCTTCCATACGACAAGAGAACGAAGGCATCTGCGCGTAACTCTGATCGTACGAAAAGGGTTTCCCAGAGGACAAAAACCCTTGTTCCTGAGCCACCACTGCAAGGCCCTCATATGGAGCAGACCAAAGGGTACTACCGTGGAAGCTGCAGCCATAAGACCCAAAACTCCTTGAAAGTGTTTGACAGTGATAGCCTGGCCTAACCTAATACTCTTCAATGTGTTTAAGATAGTATTTATACGAGCAGGAGACAATTGTGCCCGCATCGTGACTAAGTCCCACTCTACTCCCAGGGACGTAGTCCTCTGAAGAGGAGTTAAGGAACTTTCCTTCACATTGAGTCTCAACCCCACACACCTCAGATGACGCAAAACAACATCTCGATGTTGAATTGCTAGTTCTTTTCGACTGAGCCAAAATGAGCCAGTCATCTATAAGATACGGACCCCCTGAAGTCTCAATGGAGCAAGGGCCGTGTCCATACATTTAGTGAAGGTGCGAGGGGATAAGGCTAGGCCGACTGGAAGAGTCCAGAACTGATGCGCTTTTCCCCCCAAAAGCGGATCTCGGAAACTTCCTGTGATAGGGTTAGAAGGGAAAGAGGAGTTAAGGAGCTTGTGGATCTATCAAGACAGACCAGTCCTCGGTGCTGGTCTGACTAACAGTCGGTAACTTGAATCTGAACCCCCTCGGAGGTTGATCCAGTACCATGAGATCCAAAATAAGGCCTAACTCCCCCCCTCATAGGAACTATGAAGTGCCAGCTGTAGAACCCAGGCTCCCGTAACCAAGGAAGAGCCCACTTTGAGGTTTCCTGTGTTAAGAGGGACTAGACTTCCTGTTCCAAGAACCGACCCTGCTCGGGGCTGGCCGACATGTGAACCACCCTTAGTAGATAATATTTGTATATTAGCTCCACTGTAAGCAGGACCCCCTAGGATATATTTTGAAGACCCCTCGGGGTGTCTAAATATGCCATTATGGGGACCAGTCCCTCGAGACTGGCCTCGGCTATAAATTTCCAAATGGCTTCGGTGACCTGAAGCAGCTAACTGGCAGGAACTAACCGAAATATGCTCTCTACAGACCTCCTGAGAGGCGGCGAACTCGACAGGGCCGCAACGTTATCGGGCAGATACTGCGATTTGTGTTCGCTGGAAGCCGATGTGTCCCGAAGCGCCATCGGCGGCGGAAAGCAAACATCGATTTCCTAAGGGCTGCATAAGGGGGCGAGACTCCTGTACTCGCTCTCCTGGGGGAATGCCCATAAGGGTCTGCGTGTTACGACAAGACCTCTTAGTTGAAGCCATCTTAGCCCGAGAGACAGTCCTCAGACCTGTCTTCGGTATGGAGTGCTTCATGCGAGAATGTTTCTTCTGGCCCCAAGCCTTATACGGGGGGGCACGAGAGGAAACCTTCTCAAAATATGAGGAGCTGGCGGCTGTCCCATGAGGCTGCCCCCTGGCAGCAACCCCATGAGACCTGGACTGACAACTGGGGATAGCTGATTGTCGCTCTGCCTCCTGAAGCCTCTCGACAACGGATCTTGCTGCATCGCCAAAGAGGCCGGAAGGTGAAAGGGGAGCATCGAGAAGGAAAGCCCTGTCTTTCTCCCCGATCCACAAGCGATTAAGCCATAAATGTCTCTCTGAGACGACTAGTGCTGCCATAGAACGGCCAATAGCACGGACCGTCTCTTTAATAATACGAAGAGATAAGTCAGCTACTCTATGAAATTCAGTAATACCATTGAGTGAGACCTCCCAGTTATCATCCACCTGCTTGAGGAGGTCAGCCAGATATGCCTGTAATAACCCCATTGTGTGTGGGCATGCACCGGCTCGACCCACCGCCATATATGCTTTCCCTAACAAATTCGATGTACGAGATTTAGAGGGAAGTGTCTGAGCTATCAGGGGTGACGCAATGTCGGGGAGAAAATATTTCGCAAAATATTCCTCAACCCGAGCCATCACCTCATAACCATTTTCATTAGATTCCCTAATGGATGAGTAAATATATACATGGGGGGGGGAAATAATTGAGATGAAAATGGATTTTTCCACGATCTCGATACCTCAGAATGGAGATCAGTGAAAAAAGGGAAGGCTCTGACACGAAGATTGTGACTGGGTCTGCAGGAAGCGCTCATTCATTTTATTTTTCTTAGTTGCTTCCTGCTTATTATATGGCCATTTAACATTTAATTTAACCACTGCCCAGATTACAACCTCCAGCAACTCCTCACTAACGGGGATATGGGGTGGTGAATCCCCATATCCACGTGATTCAGTGTTGATAAATAATATCTAACTCCTCGGAGCCAGATAAATCAAACGCTGTGTCTTTAACACGGTCGGAAGAAGCCGCAGCGCGGGCTTCCGAACCGTGCGCGAGACCAGTGGAGCTGGTTAATAAACACTGAGAAAGGGTCGCAACCGTCTCAGTATTATATGCCAGCCCCACGTGCGAATCCCATGCATACAAGTAGCGCGCTGCCTCAACAGACGCGGGACCTGATGCACTGGAAACGCGAGCCTGATCTATTTGATCGAATCAAACGCTCTGTCTTTAACACGGTCGGAAGAAGCCGCAGCGCGGGCTTCCGAACCGTGCGCGAGACCAGTGGAGCTGGTTAATAAACACTGAGAAAGGGTCGCAACCGTCTCAGTATTATATGCCAGCCCCACGTGCGAATCCCATGCATACAAGCGGCGCGCTGCCTCAACAGACGCGGGACCTGATGCACTGGAAACGCGAGCCTGATCTAATTGATCGAACAAGCTCAAACGGGAGCGGAGCTTTTTCATTGAAAACAGTTTGCACAGACAGCGCCCTCGAGCACCGCCCGTGCATGCTCCACTCCCAGACAAACTACACAAAGCGAGTGTGTGTCACCCTCGCTTAAATAACGTGGGCAAGGGGACGCACACTGCCTGAATAGCTTCTCTTTTATTCACCATAAATAATACTCTTTTCACGGGACAGACAACACCAAATAGAACAGACAAGATGACATAGAGCGCTTGCTGAAGACCAGAAGCTAACATTTCCTGGTTCCTGTGACCCTTTTGTAGCTTCCGGATCACCGTCACATGCGACGTCACGGGTGACGTTGCACCAATCAAGATTGGAATAGTTCCATAGTTGACTTCAGACGCTTCATGCCGAAGGCATTCCCCAAAGTATCGAGTATCGATGCAGCGGGAGTTCCCTTTACGAAAGGGAACTGAAGGGTATTATGTGGAAAACCACAATTTGATGGAATTCAGTTTACACTGACTGAACACCCTGCAGATCAGGAGGACTATGTACATGGCTGCATTTCTCAAAGGCATCTCTGTCTCAGTAAACGTAGGTTCACAAATATGTTTACGAATGTACGTCATGTGAATTAAATGTGTGTAATTCCCTGTTTAAATGGTTGGCACAACTCCTCATAGTAAATCAGCTCATTTACAGTTTTGCTTTTGATTTATGCATTACACACATAGACATTGACCAGAGGCTTCTGAGTCTTTATAATTTTGATTAGTTTGAAATCACTTGTTAACAATGTTTCCAGCAAATCATTGTAACAATTCTTTTCCCCAGACCACATAGGGGTGAATTAAGGTTGATTGGGACACTTTTTCCCAGTCATCTTAATAGCAAAAAGTGTCCCAATCAACCTGAATTCACCCCTGTAATTTATTATGATTACAGACACTTACATAAAAAAAAAGAACATCAAATAAAACATCAACATGTAATTGTCTGTTGTGCAACCTGAAGTCAAGAGCAGTTCACATTTAATAAATGTCCACATTAGGCCTATGTTGTTTACAATATATGTGAAGGAATTCCTTGGCAAATTCAGCTGATGTGTCCTCAAAGTCTGTCTGTGTTTTCGGCCAGTTGGCATTTGGTGGGGGGTGGGGGGTGGGGGACGGGGGGGGGTCAAACGTCCAGGACTATAAATAATATAAAAAGCATCAACACCTCACTTACATCTTCACTCTTGCATCTGAAGAAGACTCACACATCAACCCTGAACCATCAGCATCAATGGTCAGTAATATTCATATTCGTAATACTTATCACATTGATTATCATTTTATATGTGTTAATTAAAGGTAGTCGTTTAACTTCAAATTAATTCTTAATTTGTATTTTGTCATCTGATATTGATCAAGTGAAGGCAGAGGACTGTTGATTAATGTATCTGTCAGTAACATACAGTTGTGTTTTATATATGTGTGTGTTTGATGTCTTTAGAAGTTCATTGTGTTTCTGAGTGGACTCCTGCTGCACTTTCTGCCTCTTCACTGGACAGAAAGTGTGGAGGAACAGAAAGTGAACCTTACAACTCTCGCCCACATAATTGACGTCTTCGATCAGAAGTGAGTAAAATAAAGGTTTAAAAATATTATTTTATTTTATGATGTAGAACAAAGAGGAAGTTAATGAATTACATGTCATTAGTAAACCGTGTTTAGGCTGCCGGACATCATGAAACTCTTGTTAAATGGCTTCATTTGATGTTTTACAGCTATACGGAAAAAACTGCAGAAACTGGTCCCGAGCCGTTTGCTGTAGCCATCAATGTACCGAGGAATCAATGTCAAGGGAACTTTGATCCTTCGAACTTGCAGGAGAAGGCAGAAACTGTGAAAAATGCCATTTATAAAACTGAAAATAAATTTTACAATGTTGACAATGACCTCAAGGCTGCAGGACTTTTAAATGAAAAAATATCACAAAATAGCAAAAGTAAACCAGTGTATCGCCTGCTCCAAGAAAACACACCATTTACCGAACTCTTTGAACATGGAAATGACAGCTGCGTTGTCATCTACACCGTCTATTCTCCCTGTCAAAATATGTCAGGCAGTTATAACATTACACCAGCCCTTGAAACCTTGAAAAATCACAGTGGAATTAAAGCCTTTGTCTTCAAGAAAGTCTATGGGGTTGATGAAAATGACCATACATGCTCTAGACTTGCACAAAACTGTACAGAGATTGTGAAATATGTTCCCCTCTATCGCTTTGTGAATAAAGCTGTTATTCCTATAACAAAGCAATGCCAACACCAGTGATGAACAAGCTTATCAGTGATGTCTGATGTCCCCATCAAATATAATGAACAAGTTCTCAAACATTTAACTAGTTACTGTACTAAATATGAAATGCAGCTCATTTAGGTTCTGGCAGTGTCTGAGGTAGCTGAAGTTTTTACTAGTGAAAAAAAAAAAAAAAAAAAAAAAAAAGCTGCGGAGGGAAAATTAGAACATTAGAAGACTTCCTGAAAGACAATGTGCTTATGCTGTATTTATGGCAACTGTCTTGTAATAATTGATATATATATATACTGGCTTACTGCATGATGTAAAATAAATATTTGCTTAATAATTGTACAGTGGTTTCATTTCAGAATAATTCACAGACCATTGCAAACACACAACCCGTTACACCTTTAATTCTTTCCTGAAGAAGGCACATTTATTAAGTGTTAACTCAATTAAGTCTTTTAAGTTGAAAGAAATTTTTGATAATTTTAAGCTCTTTTCATTTTCTGTTAATTGTGGATTACAAACTTTTTCCACACATGATTTGTGTTGTGCGCCTCTGAACACAGAATTACAACAGAGCAGCGAAACAAAAGCATTTAAAGATGCTTTTTCTGTGCTGCAAAGTCAAATTAAATTAAAATGAAAGTATCTTAAATGCAATAATTTGAAATGGTTGTAGATGTAAATGTCTGCATTATTATATAAAATTATTTATTCTGTGACAAAAAAAATAAATACAAAAAAATACAAAAACATTACTAATTTGATTAATTCAACAACTGTAGGTTAAGCCAAGAATTCAGTCATGAGTGATCACACAAAATAAGTTAATGGTGTATAAACATTTAACACATAAACATCAGTATAATGTTCACTTGAAAGGATAAGATTATCAGCCCTACAAGTCATCAGGAACAAGGAATACTTTAACCATGAATGAACTTTTTGTCATAAGTTTTCTAAAACATAATTTTACTTTTACTTTAGAGTTATAGCAAACGTGAGGATTATAGTGAATAATATCTTACATTTTAGTCATTACATTTTACATTTTGTCATTTTCTGTGGATGATTTCTTTCTATAATAAAATCTTAAAGAGGTACAGTAGCAGTTTGGTCATAAAAAGTAAATCACACAGAGCAATTACAGCCATAATCCACATTAAGTGAAATCTGCTGCATGCGGTTTTGTTGCTTGATGCACAAGCGTGTGTTAAAGAAGGGTTATTTGTAGTCTTTCCCTAAATTTCAGAAGAGATGACAGAGTGTGAAAGTCAGATATTCATGCAAGTTTGAGACATGACACACTTGTATCAGAGAAAATAACACACATCTGAACTAACACGTATTCTTTCAGGTTACAAAACAAATTCACCCACAAGCAAAAGTGGCTTAAATCTCCTTTGTTTCCCTCTTTTTCTTGTTGAATTTACCTCTCGTTTCATCTCTCAGGCTTATAAATAACAACAAAAATGCATTTTTTATGTATTATGATTAATTATTTAAAGATATTTAACCTTGTCATCGTTCTTTTTTCCTGTGTATAAAATCTCATATTATGATTTATGCAAACCCATTATATATATATTTTTTTGTCATTATGATTGTTCATTGTTAAATATACAACCATGGTATCTTTCCCTGATCTTGTATGTAACTAAGTTTGGCAATAAAAAAATGATATGAGTGACAGGTGCACTGACAGTGACACCTCACAACAACAGTAACTCGACAGCCCTACCTAGAATGGTTTTCCACAGCGTTTGTAATGTTTGTAATGTCTGCACAAAAGAGACGGGCAGCTGCTCGAAGATCTCGCCTTTGGAAAAAACTGTTGATTTTTCAACTCCTTAAAAATTTATATTACCCCAGAACAAATTGTATTGCTAGCCCACCCCAAAACTTACACACAATAATAATGATAAATACTGACCAATACTTAATTAAATTAGCTTTGTTGTACTGAAAATTATATAATTCAATAAAACAAGCAAAATGTAATTTGTTTTGTCATATGACAGCTATGCATGAATACACTCAATTTTCAGTCAAGCAATGAATTAATGCATTAATTAAATAATTATATTTTATTTATTGACAACAATAAGAAACATGAATAAATTAGTAAAATAACAAATAAAAGTAACCATCAATAAACAAGTCAACAACACACAAAACTTTATTCAAACTACAAGCATGTATTTACAGGCGCTGAACCCCACATCCTGCTGCCGTCTCAACACAGCGGTTCCCATTCTGCGGCTTTATTCTGATGAAGCAGCTGACCGCCAGAGGTGAGCCGTGCCTTCGTGCCGGAGGCTGTTGCGTGCTGCGCTGTGCTTCACAATCTGAAGCAATAAGGGCCAGTGGAGTGATGGAGGGTCTCATCCATGGAACCATTTCCAGGATTCAGCTCTGGGCTCCTCATCCTCAGTGCTGACATTTCAGATCCTACAAAAATGCACAAACATAACACAAAAGCAGTCATTTTAACAGCACAATGTCATTTGATTGAATTAGAAGTAACAAAATGACCTTACTTTATATTTTAGTAAGATCCCTAAAATACCCTTTTTCCCCCCACAAATGCCACCATCATCTTTCCTTGCAGGTCCTGCTCCACCACAAAAGCACTGAAGCAAATGCACAGATATCAAAAAAGAATCAGAAAAGTGTTGTAATAGCTCTGTTTGAAATTACAATAATTAAAATAAACTACAACTTAATATTTAAATAGATTTTGTTATTCATTTCTGTAGTATACTCACTCAAAGCCTTCTTCAGCCACTCTCCACCGGATAAACACACATCTGTTCTTCTGTCCCTGTAACATCCAGACAAAATTCACGTAACTTCTGTGATTTATGTGCTCAATACTACATTTACACTGAGGTTGATGCTGATGTGTTAACTCACTTTTTATCCAACATAAATGTTCCTCAATTTATCAACAGTACAAATGGACAAATAAAAAATATAAGTTATGTTTAGTTACTTTATAGATTTGTTTATTTACTTTACTTACAGCATATTTGTCTAATGTAAACAGTGTTGACAACAGTGAATTGTCTTACATAATAGTACACATTCATCACTCAGATGTCTATTTCATGTTGTGATGTGCTCTTCTGCAATACTGTCAGATGTAAATAGACATTTAAAATGAGCATCTTTAAGATGTGGTTTATGTAAATCCACTTTAGAGACATACGTGTGCTTACTGGAGCTCCCCTGATAGCTATACATAATAAAACATGTTTTTACAGCAAAATCACAACTATACTATACTGTGTAACGTCTTTACACCTTCAACAATTCAACAGTTTACTCTACAGTAGTTCAACACATGCGATTTTAACACAAGAAACCGTGTTTACTCACATTTGAAAGCACCCTGAAAGCACCGCTGATCTCTGCGATGTTTGATAATGACGTATCCTCTCCCGTGGCCTCCTGGGGTAGAAGAGTATCCATCGGATGAGCCGTTTATTTTGTGCATCCCAATTCACATACTATCCGTCCTAATGTATGTCATATGACATAGCTATGCATGATTGAATACACTCTAGATGTGTAGTGAACATATCTACATTTTCATTCAAACAATTAAATATATCAATTAAATAATTATATTTTATTTACTAACAACAATGAGAAATATTAATAAATTAGTAAAAGAATGAATGAAAGTCACCATCACACAATAAACAAATGCATATACAAGTCAACACATGAAACAAAGCTTTATTCAAACTACAATCATGTATGTAGACTACAGGCGCTGAACCCCACATCCTTCTGCCGTCTCAACACAACGGTTCCCGTTCTGCGGCTTTATTCTGATGAATCAGCTGACCGCCAGAGGTGAGCCGTGCCTTCATGCCGGAGGTTGTTGTGTGATGTGTTGTGCTTCACAATCTGAGGCAATAAGGGCAGATGGAGTGATGGAGGGTCTCATAAGGGCTGGTGGAGTGATGGAGGGTCTCGTAAGGGCTGGTGGAGTGATGGAGGGTCTCAAGAACAGGTGGAGTGATGGAGGGTCTCAAGAACAGGTGGAGTGATGGAGGGTCTCAAGAACAGGTGCAGTGATGGAGGGTCTCATAAGGACAGGTGGAGTGATGGAGGGTCTCGTAAGGGCAGGTGGAGTGATGGAGGGTCTCGTAAGGGCAGGTGGAGTGATGGAGGGTCTCAAGAACAGGTGGAGTGATGGAGGGTCTCATAAGGACAGGTGGAGTGATGGAGGGTCTCGTAAGGGCAGGTGGAGTGATGGAGGGTCTCGTAAGGGCTGGTGGAGTGATGGAGGGTCTCGTAAGGGCTGGTGGAGTGATGGAGGGTCTCGTAAGGGCAGGTGCAGTGATGGAGGGTCTCGTAAGGGCAGGTGGAGTGATGGAGGGGGGTCTCGTAAGGGCAGGTGGAGTGATGGAGGGTCTCGTAAGGGCAGGTGGAGTGATGGAGGGTGGGTCTCGTATGGGCAGGTGGAGTGATGGAGGGTGGGTCTCGTAAGGGCTGGTGGAGTGATGGAGGGTGGGTCTCGTAAGGGCAGGTGGAGGGATGGAGGGTCTCGTAAGGGCAGGTGGAGTGATGGAGGGGGTCTCGTAAGGGCAGGTGGAGTGATGGAGGGTGGGTCTCGTAAGGGCTGGTGGAGTGATGGAGGGTCTCGTAAGGGCAGGTGGAGTGATGGAGGGTGGGTCTCGTAAGGGCTGGTGGAGTGATGGAGGGTCTCGTAAGGGCAGGTGGAGTGATGGAGGGTGGGTCTCGTAAGGGCAGGTGGAGTGATGGAGGGTCTCGTAAGGGCAGGTGGAGTGATGGAGGGTGGGTCTCGTAAGGGCTGGTGGAGTGATGGAGGGTCTCGTAAGGGCAGGTGGAGTGATGGAGGGTGGGTCTCGTAAGGGCAGGTGGAGTGATGGAGGGTCTCGTAAGGGCAGGTGGAGTGATGGAGGGTGGGTCTCGTAAGGGCTGGTGGAGTGATGGAGGGGGTCTCGTAAGGGCAGGTGGAGTGATGGAGGGTGGGTCTCGTAAGGGCAGGTGGAGTGATGGAGGGTCTCGTAAGGGCAGGTGGAGTGATGGAGGGTGGGTCTCGTAAGGGCAGGTGGAGTGATGGAGGGTGGGTCTCGTAAGGGCTGGTGGAGTGATGGAGGGGTCTCGTAAGGGCAGGTGGAGTGATGGAGGGTGGGTCTCGTAAGGGCTGGTGGAGTGATGGAGGGTCTCGTAAGGACAGGTGGAGTGATGGAGGGTCTCGTAAGGGCAGGTGGAGTGATGGGGCAGGTGGAGTGATGGAGGGACTCGTAAGGGCAGGTGGAGTGATGGAGGGACTCGTAAGGGCAGGTGGAGTGATGGAGGGTCTCGTAAGGGCAGGTGGAGTGATGTAAGGGCAGGTGGAGTGATGGAGGGTCTCGTAAGGGCAGGTGGAGTGATGGAGGGACTCGTAAGGGCAGGTGGAGTGATGGAGGGTCTTGTAAGGACAGGAGGAGTGATGGAGGGCAGGAGGAGTGATGGAGGGTCTCGTAAGGGCTGGTGGAGTGATGGAGGGTCTCGTAAGGGCAGGTGGAGTGATGGAGGGTCTCGTAAGGGCAGGTGGAGTGATGGAGGGACTCGTAAGGGCAGGTGGAGTGATGGTCGGTCTCATAAGGGCAGGTGGAGTGATGGAGGGACTCGTAAGGGCAGGAGGAGTGATGGAGGGTCTCGTAAGGGCAGGTGGAGTGATGGAGGGTCTCGTAAGGGCAGGTGGAGTGATGGTGGGTCTCGTAAGGGCAGGTGGAGTGATGGAGGGTCTCGTAAGGGCTGGTGGAGTGATGGAGGGTCTCGTAAGGGCAGGTGGAGTGATGAAGGGGGGTCTCGTAAGGGCAGGAGGAGTGATGGAGGGTCTCGTAAGGGCTGGTGGAGTGATGGAGGGTCTCGTAAGGGCAGGGGAAGTGATGGAGGGTCTCGTAAGGGCAGGTGGAGTGATGGAGGGTCTCGTAAGGGCAGGTGGAGTGATGAAGGGGGGTCTCGTAAGGGCAGGAGGAGTGATGGAGGGGTCTCATAAGGGCTGGTGGAGTGATGGAGGGTCTCGTAAGGGCAGGTGGAGTGATGGAGGGTCTCGTAAGGGCAGGGGAAGTGATGGAGGGTCTCGTAAGGGCAGGTGGAGTGATGGAGGGTCTCGTAAGGGCAGGGGAAGTGATGGAGGGTCTCGTAAGGGCAGGTGGAGTGATAGAGGGTCTCGTAAGGGCAGGTGGAGTGATGGAGGGTCTCATAAGGGCTGGTGGAGTGATGAAGGGGCTCGTAAGGGCAGGTGGAGTGATGGAGGGTCTCGTAAGGGCAGGTGGAGTGATGGAGGGTCTCATAAGGGCTGGTGGAGTGATGAAGGGGCTCGTAAGGGCAGGTGGAGTGATGGAGGGTCTCGTAAGGGCAGGTGGAGTGATGGAGGGTCTCATAAGGGCTGGTGGAGTGATGGAGGGTCTCGTAAGGGCAGGTGGAGTGATGAAGGGGCTCGTAAGGGCAGGTGGAGTGATGGAGGGTCTCATCCATGGCACCATCTCCAGGATTCAGCTCTGGGCTCCTCATCCTCAGTGCTCACACCAGCCTGCTGACATTTCAGATCCTACAAAAATGCACAAACATAACACAAAAGCAGTCATTTTAACAGCACTATGTCATTTGATTTCAGTATTATTTAGAAGACAAAAACGCTTTTTTTCACAAATGCCGCCATCATCTTCCCTTGCAGGTCCTGCTCCACCACAAAAGATCTGCAGCAAATGCACAGAAATCAAGATTCAGAAAAGTGCTGTAATAGCTCTGTTTGAAATTACAATAATTAAATAAACTACAACTTAAGATTTAAATAGTCAAGTCAAGTCAAGTCAAGTATATTTGTATAGCGCTTTTCACAATACAGATTGTATCAAAGCAGCTTCACAGTATTAAATTAAAATAATACAACAAGGTTTGTTTCTAGTGGAATTTATTGATAAAATCAAATTAGATATCCCCAGAATATCCCCAACTGAGCAAGCCAGTAGTTGAAAATAGTTGTTGTTATTAATTTCTGTAGTATACTCACTCAAAGCCTTTGATGGCAGAATTAAGCTTCATGAGCCACTCTCCACTGGATAAACACACATCTGTTCATCTGTCCCTGTAACATCCAGACCAGATTCACATAACCTCTGTGATTTATGAGCTCAACACTACATTTACATGCTGAGGTTGTTTTAACTTTTTATCCAACATAAATGTTCCTCAATTTATCAACTACTAATGGACAAATAAAATAGATAACTAATGTTTAATTCAATTCAATTCAATTCAAATTTATTTGTATAGCGCTTTTCACAATACATATTGTTTCAAAGCAGCTTTACAGAAAGTGCATTTCAGAAATGTACATAGAGAAATACAGTTAGTTAATCATGTATTGATTTAGGGCATAAACATATCGCCAGCGTCGAGTCGTCTCTTCACGGGCGTCGAGTCGTCTCTTCACGGGCGTCGAGTCGTCTCTTCACGGGCGTCGAGTCGTCTCTTCACGGGCTTCGAGTCGTCTCTTCACGGGCGTCGAGTCGTCTCTTCACGGGCGTCGAGTCGTCTCTTCACGGGCGTCGAGTCGTCTCTTCACGGGCGTCGAGTCGGGCGTCGAGTCGTCTCTTCACAGGCGTCGAGTCGTCTCTTCACGGGCGTCGAGTCATCTCTTCACTGGCGTCGAGTCGTCTCTTCACGGGCGTCGAGTCGTCTCTTCACGGGCGTCGAGTCGGGCGTCGAGTCGTCTCTTCACAGGCGTCGAGTCGTCTCTTCACGGGCGTCGAGTCGTCTCTTCACTGGCGTCGAGTCGTCTCTTCACGGGTGTCGAGTCGGGCGTTGAGTCGTCTCTTCACAGGCGTCGAGTCGTCTCTTCACGGGCGTCGAGTCGGGCGTCGAGTCGTCTCTTCACAGGCGTCGAGTCGTCTCTTCACGGGCGTCGAGTCGGGCGTCGAGTCGTCTCTTCACAGGCGTCGAGTCGTCTCTTCACGGGCGTCGAGTCGGGCGTCGAGTCGTCTCTTCACAGGCGTCGAGTCGTCTCTTCACGGGCGTCGAGTCGGGCGTCGAGTCGTCTCTTCACAGGCGTCGAGTCGTCTCTTCACGGGCGTCGAGTCGTCTCTTCACGGGCGTCGAGTCGGGCGTCGAGTCGTCTCTTCACAGGCGTCGAGTCGTCTCTTCACGGGCGTCGAGTCGTCTCTTCATTGGCGTCGAGTCGTCTCTTCACGGGCGTCGAGTCGGGCGTCGAGTCGTCTCTTCACAGGCGTCGAGTCGTCTCTTCACGGGCGTCGAGTCGTCTCTTCACGGGCGTCGAGTCGTCTCTTCACGGGCGTCGAGTCGGGCGTCGAGTCGTCTCTTCACAGGCGTCGAGTCGTCTCTTCACGGGCGTCGAGTCGTCTCTTCACGGGCGTCGAGTCGTCTCTTCACGGGCGTCGAGTCGTCTCTTCACGGGCTTCGAGTCGTCTCTTCACGGGCGTCGAGTCGTCTCTTCACGGGCGTCGAGTCGTCTCTTCACAGGCGTCGAGTCGTCTCTTCACGGGCGTCGAGTCGGGCGTCGAGTCGTCTCTTCACAGGCGTCGAGTCGTCTCTTCACGGGCGTCGAGTCGGGCGTCGAGTCGTCTCTTCACAGGCGTCGAGTCGTCTCTTCACGGGCGTCGAGTCGGGCGTCGAGTCGTCTCTTCACAGGCGTCGAGTCGTCTCTTCACGGGCGTCGAGTCGTCTCTTCACTGGCGTCGAGTCGTCTCTTCACTGGCGTCGAGTCGTCTCTTCACGGGCGTCGAGTCGTCTCTTCACGGGCGTCGAGTCGGGCGTCGAGTCGTCTCTTCACGGGCGTCGAGTCGTCTCTTCACAGGCGTCGAGTCGTCTCTTCACGGGCGTCGAGTCGGGCGTCGAGTCGTCTCTTCACAGGCGTCGAGTCGTCTCTTCACAGGCGTCGAGTCGTCTCTTCACGGGCGTCGAGTCGTCTCTTCACTGGCGTCGAGTCGTCTCTTCACTGGCGTCGAGTCGTCTCTTCACAGGCGTCGAGTCGTCTCTTCACGGGCGTCGAGTCGGGCGTCGAGTCGTCTCTTCACAGGCGTCGAGTCGTCTCTTCACGGGCGTCGAGTCGGGCGTCGAGTCGTCTCTTCACAGGCGTCGAGTCGTCTCTTCACGGGCGTCGAGTCGTCTCTTCACGGGCGTCGAGTCGTCTCTTCACGGGCTTCGAGTCGTCTCTTCACGGGCGTCGAGTCGTCTCTTCACGGGCGTCGAGTCGTCTCTTCACAGGCGTCGAGTCGTCTCTTCACGGGCGTCGAGTCGGGCGTCGAGTCGTCTCTTCACAGGCGTCGAGTCGTCTCTTCACGGGCGTCGAGTCGGGCGTCGAGTCGTCTCTTCACAGGCGTCGAGTCGTCTCTTCACGGGCGTCGAGTCGGGCGTCGAGTCGTCTCTTCACTGGCGTCGAGTCGTCTCTTCACGGGCGTCGAGTCGTCTCTTCACTGGCGTCGAGTCGTCTCTTCACTGGCGTCGAGTCGTCTCTTCACAGGCGTCGAGTCGTCTCTTCACGGGCGTCGAGTCGGGCGTCGAGTCGTCTCTTCACGGGCGTCGAGTCGTCTCTTCACAGGCGTCGAGTCGTCTCTTCACAGGCGTCGAGTCGGGCGTCGAGTCGTCTCTTCACAGGCGTCGAGTCGTCTCTTCACGGGCGTCGAGTCGTCTCTTCACGGGCGTCGAGTCGGGCGTCGAGTCGTCTCTTCACAGGCGTCGAGTCGGGCGTCGAGTCGTCTCTTCACAGGCGTCGAGTCGTCTCTTCACGGGCGTCGAGTCGTCTCTTCACGGGCGTCGAGTCGTCTCTTCACAGGCGTCGAGTCGTCTCTTCACGGGCGTCGAGTCGGGCGTCGAGTCGTCTCTTCACAGGCGTCGAGTCGTCTCTTCACGGGCGTCGAGTCGGGCGTTGAGTCGTCTCTTCACAGGCGTCGAGTCGTCTCTTCACGGGCGTCGAGTCATCTCTTCACTGGCGTCGAGTCGTCTCTTCACAGGCGTCGAGTCGTCTCTTCACGGGCGTCGAGTCGGGCGTCGAGTCGTCTCTTCACGGGCGTCGAGTCGTCTCTTCACAGGCGTCGAGTCGTCTCTTCACGGGCGTCGAGTCGGGCGTCGAGTCGTCTCTTCACTGGCGTCGAGTCGTCTCTTCACGGGCGTCGAGTCGTCTCTTCACGGGCGTCGAGTCGGGCGTCGAGTCGTCTCTTCACAGGCGTCGAGTCGTCTCTTCACAGGCGTCGAGTCGTCTCTTCACGGGCGTCGAGTCGGGCGTCGAGTCGTCTCTTCACAGGCGTCGAGTCGTCTCTTCACGGGCGTCGAGTCGTCTCTTCACGGGCGTCGAGTCGGGCGTCGAGTCATCTCTTCACGGGCGTCGAGTCGTCTCTTCACCGGCGTCGAGTCGTCTCTTCACGGGCGTCGAGTCGGGCGTCGAGTCGTCTCTTCACAGGCGTCGAGTCGTCTCTTCACGGGCGTCGAGTCGTCTCTTCACGGGCGTCGAGTCGGGCGTCGAGTCGTCTCTTCACAGGCGTCGAGTCGTCTCTTCACGGGCGTCGAGTCGGGCGTCGAGTCGTCTCTTCACAGGCGTCGAGTCGTCTCTTCACGGGCGTCGAGTCGGGCGTCGAGTCGTCTCTTCACAGGCGTCGAGTCGTCTCTTCACGGGCGTCGAGTCGTCTCTTCACTGGCGTCGAGTCGTCTCTTCACGGGCGTCGAGTCGGGCGTCGAGTCGTCTCTTCACAGGCGTCGAGTCGTCTCTTCACGGGCGTCGAGTCGTCTCTTCACGGGCGTCGAGTCGTCTCTTCACAGGCGTCGAGTCGTCTCTTCACGGGCGTCGAGTCGGGCGTCGAGTCGTCTCTTCACAGGCGTCGAGTCGTCTCTTCACGGGCGTCGAGTCGGGCGTTGAGTCGTCTCTTCACAGGCGTCGAGTCGTCTCTTCACGGGCGTCGAGTCATCTCTTCACTGGCGTCGAGTCGTCTCTTCACAGGCGTCGAGTCGTCTCTTCACGGGCGTCGAGTCGGGCGTCGAGTCGTCTCTTCACGGGCGTCGAGTCGTCTCTTCACAGGCGTCGAGTCGTCTCTTCACGGGCGTCGAGTCGGGCGTCGAGTCGTCTCTTCACAGGCGTCGAGTCGTCTCTTCACGGGCGTCGAGTCGTCTCTTCACGGGCGTCGAGTCGGGCGTCGAGTCGTCTCTTCACAGGCGTCGAGTCGGGCGTCGAGTCGTCTCTTCACAGGCGTCGAGTCGTCTCTTCACGGGCGTCGAGTCGTCTCTTCACGGGCGTCGAGTCGTCTCTTCACAGGCGTCGAGTCGTCTCTTCACGGGCGTCGAGTCGGGCGTCGAGTCGTCTCTTCACAGGCGTCGAGTCGTCTCTTCACGGGCGTCGAGTCGGGCGTTGAGTCGTCTCTTCACAGGCGTCGAGTCGTCTCTTCACGGGCGTCGAGTCATCTCTTCACTGGCGTCGAGTCGTCTCTTCACAGGCGTCGAGTCGTCTCTTCACGGGCGTCGAGTCGGGCGTCGAGTCGTCTCTTCACGGGCGTCGAGTCGTCTCTTCACAGGCGTCGAGTCGTCTCTTCACGGGCGTCGAGTCGGGCGTCGAGTCGTCTCTTCACAGGCGTCGAGTCGTCTCTTCACGGGCGTCGAGTCGTCTCTTCACGGGCGTCGAGTCGGGCGTCGAGTCGTCTCTTCACAGGCGTCGAGTCGTCTCTTCACAGGCGTCGAGTCGTCTCTTCACGGGCGTCGAGTCGGGCGTCGAGTCGTCTCTTCACAGGCGTCGAGTCGTCTCTTCACGGGCGTCGAGTCGTCTCTTCACGGGCGTCGAGTCGGGCGTCGAGTCATCTCTTCACGGGCGTCGAGTCGTCTCTTCACAGGCGTCGAGTCGTCTCTTCACGGGCGTCGAGTCGGGCGTCGAGTCGTCTCTTCACAGGCGTCGAGTCGTCTCTTCACGGGCGTCGAGTCGTCTCTTCACGGGCGTCGAGTCGGGCGTCGAGTCGTCTCTTCACGGGCGTCGAGTCGTCTCTTCACGGGCGTCGAGTCGTCTCTTCACTGGCGTCGAGTCGTCTCTTCACGGGCGTCGAGTCGGGCGTCGAGTCGTCTCTTCACAGGCGTCGAGTCGTCTCTTCACGGGCGTCGAGTCGTCTCTTCACGGGCGTCGAGTCGTCTCTTCACGGGCGTCGAGTCGGGCGTCGAGTCGTCTCTTCACAGGCGTCGAGTCGTCTCTTCACGGGCGTCGAGTCGGGCGTCGAGTCGTCTCTTCACAGGCGTCGAGTCGTCTCTTCACGGGCGTCGAGTCGTCTCTTCACTGGCGTCGAGTCGTCTCTTCACGGGCGTCGAGTCGGGCGTCGAGTCGTCTCTTCACAGGCGTCGAGTCGTCTCTTCACGGGCGTCGAGTCGTCTCTTCACAGGCGTCGAGTCGTCTCTTCACGGGCGTCGAGTCGGGCGTCGAGTCGTCTCTTCACAGGCGTCGAGTCGTCTCTTCACGGGCGTCGAGTCGGGCGTCGAGTCGTCTCTTCACAGGCGTCGAGTCGTCTCTTCACGGGCGTCGAGTCGGGCGTCGAGTCGTCTCTTCACAGGCGTCGAGTCGTCTCTTCACGGGCGTCGAGTCGTCTCTTCACAGGCGTCGAGTCGTCTCTTCACGGGCGTCGAGTCGTCTCTTCACAGGCGTCGAGTCGTCTCTTCACGGGCGTCGAGTCGGGCGTCGAGTCGTCTCTTCACAGGCGTCGAGTCGTCTCTTCACGGGCGTCGAGTCGGGCGTCGAGTCGTCTCTTCACAGGCGTCGAGTCGTCTCTTCACGGGCGTCGAGTCGGGCTTCGAGTCGTCTCTTCACGGGCGTCGAGTCGGGCGTCGAGTCGTCTCTTCACGGGCGTCGAGTCGGGCGTCGAGTCGTCTCTTCACAGGCGTCGAGTCGTCTCTTCACGGGCGTCGAGTCGTCTCTTCACAGGCGTCGAGTCGTCTCTTCACGGGCGTCGAGTCGGGCGTCGAGTCGTCTCTTCACAGGCGTCGAGTCGTCTCTTCACGGGCGTCGAGTCGTCTCTTCACAGGCGTCGAGTCGTCTCTTCACGGGCGTCGAGTCGGGCGTCGAGTCGTCTCTTCACAGGCGTCGAGTCGTCTCTTCACGGGCGTCGAGTCGGGCGTCGAGTCGTCTCTTCACAGGCGTCGAGTCGTCTTTTCACGGGCGTCGAGTCGGGCGTCGAGTCGTCTCTTCACAGGCGTCGAGTCGTCTCTGCACGGGTGTTGGGGCATCTGTAGTTTCCATGGGAGGCTGGATACAAACTGGAGCTGACGATCTGCATTTACCTCGGGACTAGCGTCCCGAGAAAACAGAAAAGCATATGGAAAATAATTAGCGTAGCTGCTGTTCGTAATATTAATGCATTCAATCTGATTCAACTGAAGGCTAGTATAAAAGGTAAGTATTATGTGAATGCTTGGCTAAAGAGATGCGTCTTTAGTCTAGTTTTAAACTGGGACAGCGAGTCTGAACCTCAAACAATATCAGGAAGGCCATTCCATACATTTAGTTACTTTATAGATTTGTTCTACATAATAGCACACATTCATCACTCAGATGTCTATTTCATGTTGCGATGTGCTCTTCTGCAATACTTACTGAAGATTTTCTTGTCAGATGTAAATAGACATTTAAAATAAGCATCTTTAAGACAGGGCTGCCAACTCTCACGCATTCGCCGTGAGACACACGCAATTGACACTTTTCACACGCTCTCACGCCACACATCAATTTTCTCACGCACAGAAAAATCGCGCAGCAAAGAGGACACGGAGACCGACAGACTAGACAGAGCAGGTTACTTTTGATATTAAAAAAATCTCAGCTCTCAGATTCTGTCGCTTTTATTACGAAATTAAAACAATAAATACCGTTTTGGCGCTTGTACATGTGACGCGACAGATCCCTAGCGGCACGTGACCCGATCATCTCTAGCTAATAGTAGCCTAAATAAACACGAATCAACACTGTTAAAAGATACTGTACAATTTACCGAAATGTATATTCCTCATACATACATAATATCGACCAATCAATCAAACAAAGGGGTCAATAAAACAGCTGGAGAACAATTATGTCACATAACATTTAGGCTACCTCAGGAAAGCCATTTCCTGAGCCCATAATATAGGCTATAGCACGTTAGTTGGCTAGAAAAAAAGAGCTATAGAGAGTATTTTGCTAAATATGTATAGGCCTACTATATAACATATTTATTATATTTTTACTTATATCATTAAATAAAGTTATTATAATAAAAAAAACGCATTATATTTAATTTGAGTTATTTTTAACCGTAAATGATACTGCCAGCTGATAGGGCTCTCTGTATGTTGCATTAGGTGAGTTGTTTTTTTGTTGAGAAAAATGAATGCCTATCTTGGGTAGCCTACCTAATATTTATCCAAATGTGTCACTATTAAATCAAATCACAATAATTGAATTGAATTGAAATAATAAAAAAGCATAGCTTGCCAGAAATTTTACCATGTAAACATTGTAACATGTTGTCACTAAACCTAATAAAATTCAGTTTAGTTACTAAAATGTTAGTGACAATCACAAAACACTTGAGCTCGTACCAAGGGCGCGGTGAGCTGGAACCTGCCTACATCACACATTACCTGCTACATCAAGCAGTACCGCAACATCCAATAGGAAAATTCAACTGCAGTAGCCACTGTTCAACCTGAAGAGGGCAGCACTCTTTTTACACCATATATTGTAGAATTAAAACACTTTATACCCAAATTTCAAAAAATTTACTTGAATCAATGAACAGCACTAATAAAGCCCCTGTCATACAGATCATTAACTTAAAAAAAGTTGTTTTAGGGTTTAGTTACCCTTTAAAAGTGAAATGATTTCGGTAAATGCAGTGATCAAATGCTGTGGGTCTCAATTTTCAGTGATAGAGGGGCTGGTCTGTGTGTGCAACTCCACAAACCTGGAAGACCTTTTGAACGTGTATAAGCAGCAGACTTTTATTGAAAGGAATATTTCAAATTTAACAAAAAAGCAGAAACAATGAATTAACCGCCATTGTGAGAATAACATATAATCATGTAATCAATATAGGCTAAGATATTTATTTCTTTTCAGGCAGACAGAAAGGATCCACATTGTCATTATTATCCACACATTTCCGACATTCCATTACCTTATTGATTATTTTACACCGATAAAGATGCACAAACTTATTAATCTTTCGAAATGCTTCTTCTAGATTCTTATTGCTGTCCTTATGCCAGATCTCTTGGAAGACAAAAATATTCAATCCCTCCTTTATTTTATTTATCCAGTTTGAAAGACCATCCAAAATATTGTCTTTGCTCTGAATGCATGTTTTCATGCAAGGCGAGTAGTAAGAATAGAAAACTTGAATGATATTCTGACCTGCCTTTGCTGTAAGTTTGTCCATGGGTGAATTACCTAGAGGATAGAGCAGAATATGCTCAGCATGTTTCTTTGTTTTCAGATCTGGTCTTGTAGCAATGACATTGCCCGAAGATGTGCAGAAGAAACTTTTCTCTCCTTTATTGAGCTTTTCTTTTACACAATGTGCATCCTCCCTGCTGAACACAGTCTGGATATCAGATACTTCATCTGTGCTCGGATCCACTGGTAAATTGATCGCCAATGCGTACTGAGCATTAGTTTGCCGCTGGGTCGTCGGCTGGACACTGGAAGACAAAATAACATAAGATTATCACAATTATCAAGAAACATTGTATTTGCCTTGTTCCTTGTGCATTTTGATATTCAAACTGAACTGCATGCAAATTTACATGCAAAATTGAATTTTATTCATTAGACTATAAAATGCATGTACAAATGAACCTACTTGTCATACAAATATTGGACCACGGCAGCAAGGGCCAGAGCCACACCTGTTGCAACCGCATAGGTAACCAACAGAATTTCTTGAACACAAAGATGAATTAGGCAGAGGAAGATGAGACCCCTCAGTAGTACCATGGTTGCCTAAAGTAAAAACATCACTTATTTCAGCACACAAAAGTAGAATAGAAAGTTTATTCATTGATGTGAAACTATGAGGAAAAAGATAACTAAGTGTTATTATTAAGAGCTCAGTGGTGTTGTTTCTTTCCTGATAGTGCTAAGGAGAAATTGGTGTTTATATAGAGTGGGTGGGATTTTGTGGTTCTCACTTTTAAGAGAGCTAACAAGTTGTCACATTTTCTGCATTGATTTTGAGAAGTCTGCAGAGTGGATGCAAATGCGTTAAACAGAGCCGACAGCACTACAGCGGAAACCATAATCAAATTATTGGAAGGTACATAATACTAGGTGTTAGAAGTTATAGTCTTAACTATCTGAAATCTCAGCTTAGTCCATAGAAAAAGCTTAACTCATGTATGCATGTACAGCCTAGATTCCTTAGTATAATGCGCATTTGTTAGTCATGAATATGGACTCCAGTGTTTGGCTGGTGGAATCACCCTATTGTATGCATTATAGCCTTCTGGACCACAAGGCACAGAAGGATATCTAGCTGGATATTGACCATTTATAGACTTGTTATACAATGTATATGATGTCATGTATGGTTTGATTGGCTAAGGCCAAATACTCCCCTCATATTCTTACTATATATTCATATTTAGAGTTTTGTGAGTTTGAGCTCCGGTCCTCAGCGCTAGTTAATTGTTCATTCAAATGCCTGATTAAAGACGAAGACCAAAGGCACTTTCGTTGGAATTCTTCATTTCTAACACTAGGGTAAGTGTTCACAGTATTTCCTGGCATTAAACAAAAGCTAAACTGGCCCCTATTACTTTAAACTTTTATCTCCATTTGTTATCTTTACTTATTGACAACTTATTGTATTTTTTTATTTGAATTTTTTTGGTCCAATAATAATCCTTCAATGGGCAACGAGTACCTCTGTTTGCTGTGTTTCTTTGAAGTCTTATTGTATGTATGCTTTTAAGAAGCTTATTTTTGATGGGACTCATTTTGAAATCACAGTTAGAAAAAATAATGACTGTATATTTGAAATATTTTTAAGGCTAAAATCATTTTCCATTTTTTTTTTTTTTTTAAGGTTTCGTTGTTTATAACTGACATTGTCATATTAGGGTAAATTATTTTTGGCGAATTGTCTGAAACTTCCAACGCATCACATATTCAATTGCATTTTCACTATCTGAAAAATAGTGAAAAAGGTCTTAGTGTTTCAAAAAAATACTAAAAAGCTTTAATAACTTTCCATTTCATTTTGTGCTACTAAATTTCATTTCGAACTCGCATGTGAAAATGTTAAAAACTTGACAAAAATACAGATGCAATCTAGTATTGTGTGAATCTATTGTTTATTCCCCTTTCATGTTCATCATCTGAAGACCTTTTGATTTCTGTCCATCGCTGACTTGGCAAGTTGTATGGAAGTAGCTAAATAAACTACTCATTTTTGTACGAGTGAGCAGTAGGCAACCGACTAAAGAGATATAGCTAACTCTACACCCTCTGACCAAGATCAAAACTGACGTGTTTGTGTCCGTGAGATCCACGTAACCCGGGGTCTGTGACTTTGCAGCATTTGGGTCCCGAATGAATGGATAATTGAAAGTATGGGATAACCAGAATAATCAAATATCGAAACTAATCAATAACCAATGTGTATGATTAGTTTCTAATTAAAAACACAATCTAAATTTGATAATCATTGGAGTCAGATGAGTAGCAGAATGCTGAAAAGACATACATGCATTATACCTTCGCCCATGTTGGATTTCATAAAAGCTAGGGATGCACCGATACCGATACCAGCATAGGCTAATTACAATGCAATTTTTAAATTAAAATTTAAGTCTTTAAATGTTTTGTTTGTTGTTGATTTTATGCACATTTAAAAGCCCACTGAAGTGCCTTGAAACACAGCATTATTCAATGTGTTGATGTAATTTTCACTGAAACAGGAAGCCAGGGCAGGACATATCGAACAACTTATATCACTTCTTGGCAAGAGCATCTTGGTAAAGTTGCAGCTGGTTTGTTTGCCGTCAGATTCTGTTCCCCCCATGTTTCTTAGCAGTGAGGTTCAAATATTCATCAAACTGTTATTGATTAATTGTCCCAGATAGCTAAGTGGTCTGTGCCTTCACATTTAGCACTTTTGGGCTTTGGACGACCCGAGTTCAAGTCCCGACTTGTGGACTTTTTCTTGATCCCATTCTGTCCTATCATAATAAAAGGCAAAAACTTTCAAAAATTATTTTTTAAACTGATGGCAGTTATGCTTCCTCCACACAAAAAATTTAATCAGCCTTTTTTTAAGCCACTACACCAACACCGTGACCTCTCATAATGGGAGTGGGGGAACGGATTCCGACAGCTGGTTTGTTTGCCGTCGGATTCTGTTCCCCCCATATTTCTTAGCAGTGAGGTCCAAATATTCATCAAACTGCTTTTGATTAATTGTCCAAGAGGTCTGTGCCCTGACATTTAGCACTTTTGGGCTTTGGACTACTCGAGTTCAAGTCCTGACTCTTGGATTTTTTCTTGATCCCATACTGTCCTATCATAATAAAAGGCAAAAACTCCCAATTTAAACTGCTGGCAGTTAAGCTTCATCCACACAAAAAACTGAATCAGCCTTTTTTTAAACCACTACATCAACACCTCTCATAATGGGAGTGGGGGAACGGATTCCGACAGCTGGTTTGTTTGCCGTCGGATTCTGTTCCCCCCATATTTCTTAGCAGTGAGGTCCAAATATTCATCAAACTGCTTTTGATTAATTGTCCAAGAGGTCTGTGCCCTGACATTTAGCACTTTTGGGCTTTGGACTACTCGAGTTCAAGTCCTGACTCTTGGATTTTTTCTTGATCCCATACTGTCCTATCATAATAAAAGGCAAAAACTCCCAATTTAAACTGCTGGCAGTTAAGCTTCATCCACACAAAAAACTGAATCAGCCTTTTTTTAAACCACTACATCAACACCTCTCATAATGGGAGTGGGGGAACGGATTCCGACAGCTGGTTTGTTTGCCGTCGGATTCTGTTCCCCCCTTGTTTCTTAGGCATACAAATTTTTTGGTTTGGTTCCGGTTTCTGACCGACCCTGTCAATTTATGTGCGACTCAAATTTATTTTATGAGCTTGGGGAAGAAATAATACAAATTTCGAAAAAAAGTCTAAATGAAATGTAGAGAATAACGCTTTCGATCAGTGTTCATAGCCTACTGATAGAGGACATGGCAGAGTTGGATCACTTAACGTTAGTCAAGCTATATTTTAGACTTTCTTTCAGTAACAACGAATATAACATTCTTAGGTCTAGGTCTTTTTAGAAGAAAAAATCAGTCCAATTTGCGCGATGTACTCGCCTTTGTCCAACATGAAATTCATCAAGGTTTCGTGGTTTTCCAGGATACCATAAGACGCATTATTAAACTTGTTGATCCTCAAGGTGTGGAATTTCGACGAAGGAGATGCTTGAGAAGATGGCATATACACTCTGGCATATGTACAGCTATGATAAATTAAAACCGTACGGCATTGCCATTAATGGCTGTATAAATGGTTACAGTCGTTACATTCTGTGGATGGAGGCGTACACAACCAACAACGATTAATAATGCGTCTTATGGTATCCTGGGAAACCAGAAACCTCGATGAGGTTGATATCAGTAGGCAATGAACACTGATCGAATGCGTTATTCTCTACATTTCATTTCGACTTTATTCTCGAAATTTAATGAGTTTATTCTCACGATTATCACGAGTTTTTTTCTCGAAATTTTACGAGTTTTTTTATCTAAACACGACTTTATTCTCGAAATTTAATGAGTTTATTCTCAAGATTGTATTTCGAGTTTTTTTTCTCGAAATTTAACGAGTTTTTTCTCGAAATTTAACGAGTTTAGTTAGTGCATTATTCTTTTTGCCAAATTAAAATGGTCTGTTTTACTATGGCTTGTTTGTTTCTTTTTGCAGTTATATTAGTAATGAAGGTAGCTAATTGTAAACTTACTTCTCTAAAGGCTGGGGCTTGAAAATCAGTTTAAAACCATGTAGTCTCACATCCCTTCATTCATCGAAGTGAATTCTAGATTTTACAATATTTATCATCAAAATTTGACTCATTTTTATATCCGAGCGTGTTAACCCATTTTGGGATGCAAGAAAATAAAAGCAGGGGTTTGCTCCCAAACAAAGATAACTACTTTAGAATGAACAGATTCATACAAAATAATATTTTTCTAATATCTATGTATACTTTCATTCACTTGTCACACCACAGGTTCATCTGGAATTAATTAGTTGAAGACAAAATACTAATTAAAAATGGCAAAAAAATAAAATAAAATAAACATCTGTTTGTGACCAGTTACAGGACCCAGACACGATCATCTTACACAGATCCATTTTGATTTTAAAATACAGATTCAAAAAAAGTCATGGGCATGTTAGATCATCAACCATACACACACAATATTGAGAACAAAAACTGATATTTAAATTAAATGTATACTGGTCTATGACATGAAATATAATGTACAAATACAGTGCAAGATTAGAAGTCCTTTTTCTTAGTGACCATTTGAGATTTTTCTTCTTGGTATCCTTTCAGAAGTTGGTTTACCAAGCTCAGTTCACGGACACGTTTCATGGGGAACAGAGGAGGAAAGGGTGGCCTCTGTACTCCAGGACAGCCATGGCTGCGTGGTCCAGATTCTCTCTGTTAGGAATGCGGGCCATGTACGTATATCCACCTGTCTGATTCTCAAATCTTACCACCAGAACTTTAAAAAGTTTGGGGATCAAATCTTTTTCCTGAATGAAGAAAAATAGAAATCAATGTAGATGTCCATTACTCAGAAACACTGTTAGAACATTGTTAGAACTTTTTAAGCACTGAAAACTTACCGTTAGCCAGAAATCAGCCATTTTCAATTACTTTTCATCAGTTTCTCCCTTTTTAGCATAATCAATCATCTAAAAAAGAAAACACAAATGTAAAAAAAATGGAGAGCCAAAATAGAAACAAAGTTATTCAAAAACAATAATTGTTTTAAAGAATAGATTAAAATGGATTTAAACATTTTAATTGTTGAAACCGCAAAACTATTTAAAGGGATAGTTCACACAAAAATGAAAAGTCTGGCATTATTTAGTCACCCTCACAATTTTTTTTTCTTCTGCTGAACACAAAAAGTTATTTTGAAGAATGCCAGTGACCAAACAGTCGATGGGCCCCATTGATATTCATAGTATATATATAGTATATTCATAGTATATATATATATATTTCTTTTTTTTTCTTTTTTTTTTTTCATCAACTGTTTGTTTGGTTGCTGTTATGTTACTGGATTTTAATATGAAATCTTCTGCTAAATCCCTCAAATTGGAACCTCTTCTAAATAATTTACATGTCTCAAAGGTAACTGACAAAACTGAAATATCTATGGACGATCTTTTAGTTGCACGACTCCAGAAAGACCACGCCAGAGAACTTCATAAAGCTAAGAAAACGGAGAAGAGGAAGATGAAGGACCCAACTCCCACAGAACGAGCTGATCTATCAAAGCAAACAAATGATGAGGATTCTCAGGCAGATGGAGAGATTGCATAAAAGATTACTTACTATTGTTAGGGGAGTTATGTAAGAGAATCAGTTTAAATGTCCTAATTGTGGAATATCCTGTTTACAGGAGAGGCTCGAATCACTTGATACGAACTTGCTCTGTGATGATTTTTTATAGTTTAAATGTCATTGCTTGCAAAAGAAGCTTGCAGCGCTAGAAGCATGTTGCAAACAGTGTTTGTGGTTTCCTTTGATCTCTCTGGATAGGCTCAGTGGAACAACAGGTGTTAAGGCTATGCCTGCTTAGTTGAACTTTTAACATGATTTAAGAAGAAAGAAAGAGGCCTCCTCACAGTAAGTGATGAGGCGAGAAGCGAGCTGTTGTTTTAACACCTGCAGGAGAAGAAACAGTCAAAATGTATATTAAGCATTTTAGCATAGGTGGCACGTATGAGATATACACATGTGTGTATTGCATAATAGCCTTAAAACTGTGGAATATTCCAGGCAGTTATTTTACCTTTTAAAGAATTGCTTCATTGTAAGGCTGCCTCCATCTTGGTGAAAATCCCAAAATGCACGTGTCCACTTAGGTGGTGAGCTCCTCTGAAGTGAGTGTGTGCTCCCGCCTAGGCGTTGACACAGAGTGCTTCGCTGACAGATATTCTAGACTTGGGGGCTGGGCGACACCTATAGTCCAACCGCTGCTTCTCGTGGGCTCCCTTCTCATGAAACCAGTTTCACTTGAGCCCGGTTCGAAGTTTCGGCTTGCTGCGCCATTCCCCTCCTATGGACTGGATACATGCGCAATTCTTGCTCCAGTAGAGTTCCCTCTTAACCCGAACCCTGTTGAGTTCCTCCACACCCTCCGGCGACGGATGCGGCAGAGCATCCGAAGCCAGACCTACCACTCGTATGCACTGGTGGAACTTGTGCTAGGCTGGGTGAGGGTCCATATGTTGCGATTCCCACGGTGATCCCATATGTGTATTCTTCCACGATACGGCTCCCAACGGCGAGCCCGTGTCTTCCCATGGCAGAGCTTTCTGCCATCACTGTCTGGTGAGTAGCTCCCCCCGGTTATAGGCTGGAGCCTCCCCAGTGACATTCCATATGTTGTACTGGCATCAATTCACCCAGTCCATATGTGTATTCTCCACGTTACCTCCCTGTGAGCAAGATGTGGCTTCTGCAGCGTCCCTTCCTTCCATGTACAGGGAACGCTTTCCCATTGGTCCTGTAGGAACAGCAGTGACTTCCCTGGCCTAAAGCCCTGTCCCTTCTCCGCCTTAAATCGCGGGGGGATGGTGGCAGCTCTAGTGGCGTTTTCAATGGGGGATCCCATTCAGTCGACATGCCAATTGATTAAAACAATGAATTATGATCGTTCCCTGAAGGAGGGAACGGAGGACGTAGTCCCTTTGCCACTATTGCTGGACCACCACTGACTCCGGGCTCTGCTCGGCTCCTCAGCGAAAAGCAAGTGGTGCGTGCATCTACTTCCGTATTTATACCTGCGCTGCGGGGCAGAGTGTGAGATGCAGATCTCATACGCCAATGTGCATTGGCTCATTCTAAAGATACTCAAAGACAATTGGCTCCCTAGCGATATCCCATTCAGTCGACGTCGACTATGTCCTCCGTTCTCTCCTTCAGGGAGAACGGTGGGTTGCATACGCAACCAGGACAATCATAATTCATTGTTTTAATCAATTGGCAGCCATAAAACAGTGATAATCTGCATTCTCATGTACTGTGTGAAGGTGCGCTGAACGCTCTAACCGGAAACTCCCGATATGTACTTCACTAGTTCACACTTACAAATAAGTCAGATAGAATAAATGCGTATTTGGCGTGCTGTCCGAGGAGAGGGCTCCGGGCTCGGTATTCGGCCCGAACCCAGAGTACTCCCCCCGTATTCCTGGCTGTAAAGATTGAGCCAAGAGTGAGGAGTCGGGGTGGTGGAGGGATGCTGGAAAACTGTCAAGGAATATTAGGTGAGTTGACAGAGTGGATATATATACACTTCTTGTCATGCTGATTAGGGTAGACATAATTGTTTGATGACGAGTAGATTGGATTGATTATTTGAACGTGCTCCTCCCGAACTTTGTTTATAAAACATCATTTCACTAGTTCACACTTACAAATAAGTCAGATAGAATAAATGCGTATTTGGCGTGCTGTCCGAGGAGAGGGCTCCGGGCTCGGTATTCGGCCCGAACCCAGAGTACTCCCCCCAAAAGCTGCAAATAAATGCCGGACAGCCGCCATGATGTTGGTGACCCCCCAAAACTTGCAGAGTGCAAAGCTAACATGGCGTTGGATATGTGTGCCTTTAAGGTGGTAGGCTGGGGATGGTCATATGTGATGTACTTCTGCGTAAGCGGAGTAGAAAGGAATAACCGCTGCAGTGAAAGCAAGTTGATGGAGAACTAGCTCTAGGAATGACACTGCTGCGGCAGTGGATCAAATTTATTTTGGCTTGTTATCCAACTAGCTGGTAGCAAAAGGACGTAAAAGTAAACACTGCTACGGGGAACGGAACTCCTGCGGTAGAGGAGGAGATGTTGCTGCTGCAGTAGACCAAACTTGCTTTCAAAGCTTTAAAATATCCAAATTAATTGGACACGGAACTAAGCTCCTGCGGGAGCAGAGTAGATGACACTGCTGCGGCAGTGGAGCAAGTTTAGATGAAGTAATGGAGCTCCTGCGGGAGCGGAGTAGATGACACTGCTGCGGCAGTGGAGCAAGTTTAGATGGAGTAAAGGAGCTCCTGCGGGAGCGGAGTAGATGACACTGCTGCGGCAGTGGAGCAAGTTTTAGATGGAGTAATGGAGCTCCTGCGGGAGCGGAGTAGATGACACTGCTGCGGCAGTGGAGCAAGTTTTAGATGGAGTAATGGAGCTCCTGCGGGAGCAAAGTAGATGACACTGCTGCGGCAGTGGACCAAACTTGCTTCGACTTGTTTTTAAATATCTGAACCAATTTTGGACATAGAACTGAGCTCCTGCAGGAGCGGAGTAGATGACACTGCTGCGGCAGTGGAGCAAGTTTTAGATGGAGTAATGGAGCTCCTGCGGGAGCAAAGTAGATGACACTGCTGCGGCAGTGGACCAAACTTGCTTCGACTTGCTTTTAAATATCTGAACCAATTTTGGACATAGAACTGAGCTCCTGCGGGAGCGGAGTAGATGACACTGCTGCGGCAGTGGAGCAAGTTTGGATGGAGTAATGGAGCTCCTGCGGGAGCGGAGAAGATGGCACTGCTGCGGCAGTGGAGCAAGTTTAGATGGAGTAATGGAGCTCCTGCGGGAGCGGAGTAGATGACACTGCTGCGGCAGTGGACCAAACTTGCTTCGACTTGCTTTTTAAATATCTAAACCAATTTTGGACATAGAAACTGAGCTCCTGTGGGAGCGGAGTAGATGACACTGCTGCGGCAGTGGAGCAATTTTAGATGGAGTAATGGAGCTCCTGCGGGAGCGGAGTAGATGACACTGCTGCGGCAGTGGAGAAATTTTAGATGGAGTAATGGAGCTCCTGCGGGAGCGGAGTAGAAGACACTGTTGCAGAAGTGGAATAAGTTTGGACGGAGTGACAGAACTTCTGCGGGAGTGGAGTAGATTAGCTGAGGTAGACTTGATTAACTTGCTTTTAACTAACTAGAGCCAGTTGGGTGGAAAAAATAGGCTCCTAATGGAGGAAGAAGATGCTGCTGTGGTGTTGGGAATGACTTGCTTCAACGTGAATGAGGAGTTGTAAAAAGAATTTAGCTGATGAGGGTTCGTTGGGCTTCTTTGATATGGAAGCGGTTTGAGCGGATGTAACTTTTGAAGGCTTCCGATGACCAACGGCCAAGTGATTGGATCTGCTGCTGAGAGAGGCCTTTTTGAGCAGCTGTTGTTGCTGCGCCTATGCGAAAAGAATGGCTGGAAAAGTGGTCTGCTGGGATGCCTGAAAGGAGCAAAATGGATTTAAGGTGTTTTTGGAACCAGAAGCGTGTAACAGGGCGGTTGGAGTCATCTGCGAAAAGTGGGTCAGAAGGGGATTTAGACTGTGAATTCCTGAAAAGCAAGTAGGCTGAGAGAGTTTGGTATGGTTGGATTGGTGATGAGAGATTGAAAATATATATGAAATGGCCTTTCCTGGTTTGATCTGTCTTACTTTGCTTAATGAAGTAGGAGATGGTTTCGTTGTCTAGCACTGATAGATCTGTTGTTGTGGGGTGGATTTTTGGGTTGAAGCTGGAAGTTATGGTGAGTTCTGAGCATCTTAGAAAGCCGAAAAAAGCCAAAATGAACATTGCGTCCAGTGTGCGGGCTGTGTTGGTGGAATGGTAACCTCTGCGGAGGGTGGAGATGCATTTAGTGAGTATGTCTAACGTTATAGGTTTCCTGGCATCTGGGCGGGTGGGTTGGGTTTTTTGAATACCTTTGATGAGCATTGATGTCTGAGAATTTGCTATCTCTGTGGAAGGTGAACCAAAAAGGAGTTTGTGGAAGAATTGGATTCCGCTTAGATAACCCTTGATGGAGCCGGCTTTGAGGTTCTTGATGCTGTCGAGATAGGTTATGAATGAAGTGATGGTGAGCAGAGAAAAATTTGGAAAAGGCAGCTTGTATATGAAGTGAAAAGACTGAAAACACTTCCATGCAGTTAAGTAGGAGTGGAGGGTGCTGGTTGAGACGGCTTGAAGAATGGAATTAAGAGAGGCATCGAGAAGTGGTTTCAATGGGTGGTTTATGGGAATATCAGCTCTGAATAGTGAGGTACTGGGGTTGGAAATGGGTCCGCATCTGGTGCCAGCAGCCTGAATTTCTGGAAAGCAAAACGAGAGAGAGAGTCAGCTATTTGATTTCTGGAACCTGGAACATGTTTGGCAGTTAAAATGAATTGATCGCAAGCTGCGATCCAAATGAGGCGTCTTAGGAGAGGCATTAGTGCGGGGGAATTTGAGCGGCCTTTATTGATGCAATGCACAGTTGCTTCGTTGTCGCAGTGCACCATTATGCTGTTAGTTGACCATTCTTTTCCCCACAGGAAAGCTGCAACCACTAGAGGATACAACTCGAACAGCGCTGAGGATGTTAGTGACTGCGGTGAGTCTAACAGCTGGGCGGGCCATGTAGACGCGAACCAACGGCCTTGGTAATACCCTCCGAAACCAATGGAGGGAGCTGCGTCAGTAAACAATTGGATATCCTCAGGGAGAGAAATCAGATCATTATAGAAAAAAGACAGGCCGTTCCATTGTTTAAGGAAAGTTATCCATAAACTGAGCTCATTGCAACATGAAGTAGTTAGGGAGATTTGGTCCTCTAGCGCGTGCACTGATGATGCGAGGAAGAGGAGAAGTGAGATGAAAGGGCGGCCTTGCGGGATGATGCGCATCGCAAAGTTTAGGTGGCCGAGTAGAGAAAGTAGCTCTCGTTTGGAACAATGTGGATTTTCTAGGAGGGCGGATGCGACCAGAATAATCCTGTCGATTTTTTCCTTTGGTAGTGAGGCCTGGAAGTTAACTGAGTCCAAATTAATGCCCAGAAATTCGATGGATGTGGCTGGACCCAGAGTTTTATCTTGGGCGATTGGAATCCCGAGCTCAGCGAAGACTTTTTGGACTGTGAGAAGATGCGCGGCTGGGACAAGGTCAGGCGGTGAGATGATTAGGAAATCATCTAATAGGTGAATTAAGTAGGGTATTGAGTAGTTATTGGAAAGAATCCAACAAATTGCTTCTGATAGCATGTCGAAAATCTTGGGGCTGCTTTTGCAGCCAAAAGTTAAACGGACAGCGAAGTAAAATTTTTCTTGCCAGCGTACACCGAACAAATGCCATGAATCTGGGTGAATGGGCATCACTTTAAAAGCAGAGGTGATGTCGACTTTAGCAAGCCAAGCGCCGTAACCTGCGTTTTTAATCAAGGTTATAGCTTGGTCAATGGTGTGGTAATTAAGAGAAAATTGTTCCAGCGAAATAAGGCTGTTTATGCTTGGAAACGGGGAATTGTGTGGGGCTGAGAGATCGATTATTAAGCGTTTCTTGCCTGAAAATTTCCTGATAGCCACCCCAATGGGGCTGATGCGGAAACACTCGAAAGGAGGATTGTTGAAAGGACCAATCATAAAGCCTGATTCGATTTCTTTTTTAATCAGGATGTCGACTGCGTCGGGTTCAGCGAGAGCGGACTGGAGATTATCGCATATGATACTTTGAGTGGGGAGGCTTTCAACGCCGGGTTTGAAACCGTGCTCGAGACCCAACAGTAAATAGTTGGTAAAATCAGTGTTGGGGTGGTGGGACAATTCAGAAGACAGACGAGAAATATTCACAGGAGTCGACAAGTAATTTTTTGAATCTTTATTTACGGACCTTTTAACAGGGCATATAGTGCGGGCATGAGCGCCGCCACAATAGCTGCAAACATGCAAATAACGGCAGCGTTGACGTGTGCAACGTCCTGAGTTGAAGTTATTGGAAACTTGACTGTTGGATGAGAAATTTCTTCTTTTGGAATCGGAGTCGTTGAAATTGACGTTTGCTGGCCGTGGGACGTAACTGGTTGATTTTTCAGCTGGTGATGGATCTGGGCGGGGAGGAGGGTTAATCAAGGGACAAGCTGTGGTGGAGTGAGAAACGGATCTGCAAACCGCGCAGGATATGTTACGGCAGCCTAGGAACACTCTATTGTGTAGCTCTGTGTCTAGAGCGCCCCAGTAAGGGCACTGGTTCCACTGGGCTACTCGGACGGCGCACTTTGCAGAGAACAATTTATGGTAAGTGTAAAAATGGGTTCCTCCGTATGATAGCGCGAGTTCCGCGATTATCGCGAGATAATCGTTTAACTCTCTTCTCCTGTGGGGTAGTGCGGCGCAAATTATTTCGCTATAACGGCTGAAAGCAATAGCAAATTCAGAGAACGAAAGAATGCGGGATGAATTATTAACTGGGTTTTTGAGGGTGACTTCAAAATCGCCGCAGTCGATTTGACGGTTTGACACAGAGGGAGGAAGTAAAGAGAGAAGGGAAGATAAATCGATGTCCGCACCTGTGAGGATCTGAGCTCTGATGTTACTGGCAACAGGGGGCGGTTCCATAGCTGTAGCGTTCGGCGGGATGGGCATCGGCGTTGCGGAAAACAAAGTGAAAGTTGAACGATTTTGAGAAAAAGTGTTAGGAGGAAAGAACCCCGGGGCCGGGGCCGTTTGTGGAGGCAACCTCACACTTGGGTCGACCCCTGGAGCTTGTGGAGGAACAGAAAAAGTGGGAAAGGAAGGGAGCTGGGGAGGTAGAAATGGTGTCTGGGCCTGCGGCTCTAGCTGAGGCAGCCTCGCGCTAGAGTCTGGAGCTGGGGCTGCAGGCCACGGACAGGGGAACGGGTTGGAAACTTATATGGAGACAGGAAAATTATATGGTAGCTGAGCCTGCGCCATTGGTGGAAGCATACTCACGCTGCCGCCTGTCTCGTTTAGAAATGGCGTTGAGACGGGGGGCGTGGTGCTGGAGAAAGCTGCGGTCTGTAGCTCGGCGGAGCGGAGAGGAGACTGGGGCCTGGCAGCGGCGGCTGAATCTGGGGCGCGGCTCAGGCTAGCAGAAGGCCTGCTGCGGCCTGACGCTCGCGGAAAACTAGGCCCTGCGCGAGAGGGAGTAGGAGTTTTCTGGGAACGTGCCTTTTTTCCGGATTTTGCAGATGGAGTGGATTTTGGAGACGGGAAAGCAGACTGGAGTGAAACAGTTGTGCTTTATTCATTCTCCTGGAAAAATGAACATCAGCGCTGATTAGCGCTTGTCTCAATCCCAATACTGTCCATTTTTCTATTGCCGGAATGGTCGGTTGTGCTGAAGTGTAGGATGAAGCTGGAGATGGTGGTGGCAATCTTGATGGTGGAGGTGAGGGCAAGCCACGGCGCCTCGGGGTACGGGAAGCAGCTCGGCTAGGCCGGCGGCCTCGCGGTGTAGCTGGAGGTTCAGCTGCGGTGTCCTGTTGAGCCTGGGAGCTCGTTGCAGTGCTGGGAAACTGTGATGGATCCTGGGCAGCGAGGGCATCGTCATCAGACGGGAAGAGTTCGACTTCGATCTCTGACATTACGACAAATGGGCGGGACCAAATGCTGAAAAACTGTCAAGGAATATTAGGTGAGTTGACAGAGTGGATATATATATACTTCTTGTCATGCTGATTAGGGTAGACATAATTGTTTGATGACGAGTAGATTGGATTGATTATTTGAACGTGCTCCTCCCGAACTTTGTTTATAAAACATCATTAACTAGAACGCGGAAGTAGTTGTGCAAGTAGTCCATTGTAGTTATATTAACATAATCCATTACATTACACTTTTTAGGTAATATAATCGGACTACTTTTTGATTACAATTAGATTACTTTTGACCAAACTTGTTTATCACATTGAATTAAATATGATAATATTGTAGCCATATTGATATAAAATTACAAAGAAAAAAAATATATATTCCATTCTTAGTTATGAACAACATGAAGTGCGTTAAACATTGCATTACATCAGGGTTTCTCATGAAGGAACTACAGGGGGTTTCCACAGAAAAGCTCAAATTAAATAAATCATTAAAAAATTTAAAATTATAATAATTGTAAAATAATAAACAATTATAATAAAAATGTGTTTGAAAAGCCTTCCAAATAGACAGTAATACATGGTTAAATGACTCACTGAGCAATATTTCAAATATCAATCTGTTGAGTTGATTTAATAGGCAATGTTGAGAAAACACTCCTTAAAAGTGAAATTATTTATGTAAATCCAGTGATCTACGGAGCCGCTAACGGGATGTGGTGGTGGAAAAAAATTGGGATGGGAGAATATATTTTTTTTATCTTTTGCGTTCCCTCACAAAACTTTTGCATTTCCCAGAGAAACTTTGCATTCCCTCGCAAAAATGTTTGCGTTCCCATGCAAAACCGGTTGTAAACTTGATCGGACAGACACTTCATGTTTCCATAACAAGCGTTTCATGGTGTTTGAACTTGGATTCAAATATAAAGAAATGCAGTCAGTGCTTATCAAGGAGTTCAGTAAAGTTGGCAATATATTTACAGGGCACCTATTTAGAATCATAGTAATGTAGACAGCCAAGAAACCTTAAGGGTTTAGAGAGTATGTGGACCAAAATCCCTCCTGAGATGTCTGCAAACCTGGTGACAAGAAACGTCTTACCTTATGGAGTAAGGCACCATTCTATATTAAGAGCCTTATGGACAAAAAATGCCAATGGCATTATTCAAGATTGAAAGTCAGTGATTATGACAGTTTTCTTCTCTAGTCTTCTAAAGAAGAGGGCTGGTCTACACTCAGAATAAATCCCACCCACTTCCTCTTTCCCTTTATCACTCCTTATCACAAACAACATGGTCAGTCACATTTAAGGCTCATAACACACAAGTGTTAGTGGGAGTAGTAGGTTTTTGTCACTTTGAATGGTTCATTTTTGAACTATGCACATTGTATTTATAATTGTATTTTGTTTTTATGTGTGTGTTTTGTGTTTCCAGAAGTTCACTGTGTTTCTGAGCGGACTCCTGCTGCTCTTCCTGCTTCTCGACAGGACAGAAAGTGTTAAAGACACTGTGGACATCAAGACTCTCACCCGTATTATTAACTTCTTTGAGCAGAAGTAAGTCTGTCTCCAGTGTCTATGAAAAATTAAAAGCTCATAGTTTGAATCAAAAGTTAGCAATGAGGATATAGCAACTAGAGGGCTTTTCACACTGTGCTTAACCCAGAGTTATCGTCTAATGCGCTTTTAACCACGGTAGATGATGGCATACACAATATTATCTTCGGGGGAGGGTGGCATTTTTTACTTAAAAAAACATATTTACTTGTTTATTTTTTCATTGAATTACTTGTTTATTTATTACTAAGTGAATGGGCTCATATACGTAGTGAAAAAATTAGATGAAAAGTATTTTGTGTTTAAAAAGTTGATTTTGAAAGTCTGTGTTTAACATAAAGCTGCTTTTAATTTTCGTTGATGGCTAATTATTGCAGTGTTCAGACCTATTACTGTTATTATATAACTGTAGTTATATAATTCATTGTATAATAGACCTCAACGAGGCATAAGCTAATCTAATCTTTTATTATCCTTGCAGCGTGTCGGTTATGAGGTGATGCACTATGAAACTAAGGTGGGGCAAATTAAATAATATTAATTTAATAATAATAGTGTCCTAATAATAACTGTAATAAATTATTATTCTTATCTTCTTCACTCCAAAAGACACAGTGTGTGCCCGTCCGCTATGATACAGATACAGTATAGGCCTACCTACTCAAACAGTATGTGATTTCGGACGCAGCGCTCGAATTGTATGTGTAACATAAAGACTCTTCCTTAAAGCAAAGGTGACATAAAAAATGTCATGTACTCAACAAAAAATTATAAATACAAAAGGAATAAACCTATGTAAAAAGATAAATCAATTTAAATAAACAAAAAATAAATCATACAACAAAACATTTTTTTCAATACAGAATTTTTATTCAAATAAAAAGGTAGAAAATACCAAGATATATACTGTATATCGCCATTCAGCCCCAAAATACAGACATATGATTTTTTTTTTTAAAAATTGGCCATATCCACAATGTTTGTGTCTAGATACCCTGATTTAGTGAAACAAAGCTATGTAATGTGAAAAAGCCTTGAAACACTCATTCACTTATACCTGCTCACCCAGATCATGTCTGTGCAAAAACAGCCAAGGAATCAGACAGCACTCTTCAATGCATAAGACCGGACCCCATCTCGAGGCCTCTTTTCAGGTGCCTGCCTAAAAACCCTCTAATTAGAACCTCTGGTAACCACTTCACCGGCTACATACAGTATGTTTGAGTGGAAAATATCAAATGGCGACGGAAAACGCATCTTTTGGAGTGAAGAATAGCGTTCAGTTCCTATCTTTATAGTCTGAAAAGACCATTCAGGAAAAACTTGACAGCAGTCGGCTCGGGGCGTAGCACCAAATGTTGGGCCCCGGTCACAGAACCAAAGGGTGGGCTCTCACAACACCACGTTATATATCAATATATCTTTGTGGGCCCCCCCTTCGCCGAGGGCCCCTGTTACTCAGTTCCACTATTACCCCCTGTTTGACGGCCCTATTAAGGATGCACAATGCTAGAGCCTCATGTAAACAGGTTGTTTGCTGTGTTCGTTTAATCAATGACACTTAATTGACAAATATGCAAATAAGAACGTTAACCCAGGGTCTAGAAATGTAACGTATGGATATCCATGAATTAATTGTTAACCCTGGGTAAATTTTGAGCCGTGTGAAAATTTAAGTGATAACCTACGCAAGTGTTCATCTGTGGTTGAGTATACGCAATGCATTCTCATCCTAGGACATCATATACTGACGCTTTTGACATTTCGTCTACATCCAACGCACATGGCACCCTTTAGCGTCAATATGAGACGCAGATAGCTTTGTTCGGTTATGGGTATGGTTTAGGTCTGGGGTAGGGTTAGGGTTATACCTCTATCTGCGTCTCATATTGACGCTAAAGGGTGCCATGTGCGTTGGATGTAGACGAAATGTCAAAAGCGTCAGTATATGACGCCTTGGGATGAGAACGGGCTTTGAAATTTGAGAACACAACTGACATTTGAGTGATAAAAAACAACAACATTATAATATTCATTAATAATCACCTTAAACAATGTTAACAGCTATAAGAGAGTTGATACAGATGGACATCCCCGTCAGTACGCCACCGCCATCAATGTGCCGAAGGATCAGTGTCAACAGAACTTCAATCTGAACACCTTCCTGACTCAGGAGAATGCTGTGAATGTGAAAAATGCTATTACTGATGAAACAAACGCACTTTACCAAGGTTCAGAGCTCATCGCTGCAGGAACTAAAAAACAGAAAAAATACAACATGCATTCAGAGTCTCTCCTGCTGAATCCTGTTGACAACTCACCCATGAACAAACTTTTGAATAAAAGAAAAGACGGCTGCTCTGTTTTCTTCACCTTTGAATCTCCCTGTGTTGACACATGTCTGAATCCGTCAAGCAGTCACAACATTATAAATGCTCTGAAGAAATGGAAAGAACATGATGGAATTAAAGCTTTTGTCTTCAAGAATTTCTGGAAGTTTGACATTAAAAAACATCTTCAGACTGCGTTTAAGCAGATTGTGGCTCATGTTCCTCTCTTCCGCTGTGTGAGTGCGAATGAGTGTTATGCTTGTAAAGGGGAAGGAAACACTCCTATAGATGCGCGCTGTCTGCCTCCAAAAAATACCAATATTGAACTGTAGCATTACAGGTCTTTTCTTTTTTATATGATTCTATATTAAGATCTACTATCTTTTGTTTTAAAATTCAATATGCATAGATTAACTAGTAAAATCCATTAAAAAATTATCTTGTTGTGGCAATCGTTTTTGCAAAAATTATATTATGCTCCATTGCGTTAGAAAATAACGCACTTCCTTACCCAACTGATATCGTCAACGCCATAAAAACTTATTTGCTGAAGCAACTGTGCCATTTTACCTTGTTTTTACAGCACTGCGGCTTATGAGAAGGAAAAGAAAAAAGTGCTTGAGAAAAATAAATAAAATTATTGTATGCCTTGAATTGTAAAATGGACTGTTAATTGATTGCTGGTTTTGCCGTTGGGCTGGTGTGAATTGTTGTTAATTATGTTGTTAATGATGTAAAACAGTTTTTTACATCAGGGATGTAATACATTTATAGTAATGATTGAACGATTTAAGTGCATTTGCTAAGGAATGGTGTGGTAATTTGTATATGATGGGTGTTTCATGTGGAATAAAGACGCCAGCACCCACAATGCCTTTCTCTTCATTTGTGGTCTATTGAATAATACAAAGCTGTTTTGCCTTTTACATTTTAACAGAATCCCCCCGGTTTCACAGAAAAGACTTAAACTAGTCCCAGACTAAAATGCATGTTTGAGCTTATTTAGCTGAAAGCATCTTGCACTGATATATCTCAAAGTTTGTCAGTGTCATTGTTTTGTCTCGAGATGCTCATCAGCAAACCTACTTAACTAAAGCCTAATCCTGGCTTAATCTAAACCCTGTCTGTGAAACCAGGCTATTATGTTTGATCAGTGATTCCCATAAACCTAAAATATTCAGTATTTGCTTCGTTAAGCCTATAAAACAAAAGTCACAACTTTGGAGCAGATTACAATTATGATTCATGATTAATTTCATAAATTTGTTATAGGCTTCTTAACATGTTAATAATGCATTTAGGTGCTTTTAGTGAATGATACTCATAGCACAGTAGAAAATACAATTTACAGTCAGCAAGTTCCACTGCCTGCTGTCAAATCCTGTGACAAATAATCTTCACGTATCTCATGTAAAAGAAGAAACTACTTGGTGAGTTTGTTTTGTCATATTGTTGGTCAATTGGCGACCCCTACTGGACAGTTACTTCTACATTACTTGGAAACTCTCTACATTCAAGCTAATAGTCATGCATTTTGTTTCTCTTTCTCACGTAATGGAAGTTGATCTGGTGATATTTGGCTGGCAGCAAACGAGGGCTCACCTCATATGACGATGATCGCTGGGTGGACACATGAACTCAACGATTCGTAGGTGGAGTTACTAAATTTCGACACAGACATTAGCTACTAAAAATACCTTAAATTTGAAATGTTGATATTCCGTGGTGGTGCTGTTTACAGGACTTCTGGGTCATCTAAAGAGAAACATCTGACAGCATCCTTATTTACTATTAAAATGTTTGCTGTATAATTTAGCCTTTTAACTTGTTTGAGTTGGCAAACTTTTTTAAGTGTAGAATGTTTACCAACTAGGCTATATTAATGGGACTCTACAAGTTCAATATTATATGATTATAATGCCTACTAAAATGCAAATAAATTGTTTGTTATGAATAAAGACATAGGAAAGAGTGTTTACATTTCAAAACAAAACTCAAATCATTTTGATCAGGTGTGCTGAGCTCCCAACCCAAAGGGGAAACAGGAAATTTACTCACGGCTGGCCAATTTCTTCTAGGAATTTAGTTTACACTGAAACACCCTGTTTATCAGGAAACTTCAGGGCTGCATTTCTCAAAAGCATCTATGTCTTGATACAAATGTTATGTTTGCTTGTATGGCATGTGAATGTGTGTATTACCCAGTTTTAAAGGCAGGGTAGGCGATTTGTTCCAGAAACATTTTTTGTTATGCCGGTTGAAAAGTCTCTTCACATCCTGATAGCAATCACAAAGTTAAGCAGTCTAAATGTTTTTATATGTGTATTGTCTGTGGAAGGCGTAGGACCATAACATGTTCGTCCAATCATAGGCGTAATTTGCGGGTGGGACATGCTAACACTTTTTGCCCGGGTTGATTTTATTTTCAATGTAAAGTTTTTTGAAACATCTCGCTGTATACCTAATGCAAATCAAACATATATCCAGTTGACATTAATTTGTCTTAAATCAGATGTGATCTGGCGCTGGAATGTGTTGTTTTTGGAGTGTTCGCTGCAGCTGTTATCAGTGGTTTCGGATACAGTGTTTTCTTGTGGCTCATGCACAGTCTTTCTTCCAGTGAAATCACAAAACAAAATGCACACAAATGTGTCCCTGCTCTTGACAATCATTGATGAACATCTTTGATTTTAATTAGGAAAGAAAAAAAAAACATTATAGTAGATGTAAGAATGAAACTAACACATTAAACAGGAGTTTTGCGTCGATACATTAAACACAATGTACTATTTAAATTGATTTAATGTTATAATGTTATTTTTTGCTACAATTGTTTTTGCACACACAAACACTCCTGAGTTTTGCCTATATGTGTCACTTCATATTCAGAGCCCAATGAAACTTAAAGGGAAACATCACTTAAAGGGACGGTTCGGAGTAAAATCAACCTAGGGTCCTTTGCACCAAGTCCTTGAGAATGGTACCGAACTTCTAGTAGAAGAAGTCTTCTACAGTAGTACAAATAGGTCCTGTACTCATAAGATGAGGCATTGGAAGTTTGTAAGTACATCAGGAGTTTATTTAAATAACACTTTCCTGACGGCTCATGCTACCGCTAACCTGGACACCGACGTCACTTCACTGGTTTGAGAAAAGCATGTAAAAGTCCTGACAGAAAGTGATGCATGAGGATATAGTGTAACGATAAATTATAATTTTTTTACCCTAGGGCACTACAGAATCTACTATATCTGGGCCTGACAGAAACAAAACATTTTCAATTAAATGTCAGTAGAACAAGAACAAAGTGGCTCAGATGAGCTTTTGTATCTTTGGCTCTGAGATTAGAATTAATATAATTCATTGTAATAGACATGCACATTCTCAAAAGAGAAACAAATTAAACATGTTGACCAGTGGTTTGCTTAATAAGAAAAATACATTCTTATGAAGGTGGCAAATTTAGCTGAGTTGCCCTCAAAAGTATGTTTGTGTTTGGCCATTTGATATTTGGGTGTGTGGTGAATTACTCACATAAGGAGAAGCTTAAACACTTGCAAAGACCGCAGTGCAAGTGAGTAATTATGCGGTTTCCATTGGTCTTGTAAATGTTGTTGAGGAAGATAGCCCAGGGTTCAGGATCAACAGTTAGACTCTTACTCAATGAACTGCTTCAGAAAGGAAATCAATTAAAGAAGGTGTGTCATGTAAGTATGCTGTGTGTTTGCATTTGACCATGAATCATTTTGAAATTGAAAATTAAATGAAATTGAATCAACTTTCTCTTATCTTCTGTTGACACACCATCACATAATGTCATTGCTGCACGGCCAACTCATTTTCTGCTCTATCCTTTAGGTAATTCTCCAATGGACAAACTTTTAGCCTGAAAAGAAATCACTACTTTCCATTTTGAGAGAAATGCTTATGTCAGTGTTCAAATGGTGGCATAATGTATGATTTCTAATTATTCCACTTATCTTTCATAAAACTTTTTTCACAGCACACAATTCAATTATTATCCTTGAACTTTTAAGGATTATTATCCTATTATTCTTCGATGTATGTTACATAAATCCATGTCTCATCACGTGGCCTTGCACCGTCTGAGAACTGCCAGATCATTCACAAGCACCAAACCAAGTTTCAAACAGAACATAAGGCCTTGTTGCAACACCGACAATAATAACTTTATAACAAATGCTGTTTGCAAAAGACCCACAGCACACTTTTTAAATCCTGTTTCATTAATTATAGCAGGTATGTTATTGGCATGTTTTTGAAGAAAAAAGTAAATTCAAATAAAAAATAAATAGCCTAATACAAATGTTGTGAAAGTGATACCATTTTCCTTTTGTGTGTATTTCTATTGTTACTTACTTTTACAATGATCACAGCTCCCTTCCAATTTCTGCCAAATTTTACTCTATTGAATGTATCAACTGTCCAGCTCTAGCTACTGTAAAAGACCTGTCAATTATAACTGTGGTAACTGAATACTTAAACTTTATTTGCCTCAGCCAAGACTAATTGTAAAATATTTTTTTGCAGCTTAGATGATTTCTATGAGGTGTCCAGAACAACATACTAAAAGTCCTAAGAAATCCTAGTTGAGGAGATATGTTAAATAATCATCAATCCGAGATGTGGGCCAATAAGGCCAGGCAACAATACACCCCAATGGGGCTATTTTTTTCCTTTATTCCTATCAAAATTAAACTTTACAAAATGAAAGTACACATGAAAAGTAACTTTTTTGTATTAGAAGTTTCTTTGAAAATGAATTTTAATATGCAAATGAGCTATACATTAATCGAATATGCCCAAAATACATCCAAATAGGCTTATTTTTTTCCTTTACTCCTAACACAATAAAACTTTACATAGTAAAAGTATACATGAAAAGTAATTTTTTTTTGTATTACAAGTTTCTTTTGAAATTAATTTGAACATGCACATGAGGGCCACACTTATTGAATATGTCCTAATTTGTATAGGCAGAAACACCATTCATATGACAAATACATCGGCCCGATCTTCATCCAATCATCCTACTGCCAATGGGTGATGGCAGTGCTGCTTTTAGACTGGCCTCTAACCTGAAAACTGCCTGGCTTGGTAGTACCTGCCCGGGGTATAACCCCCGCCGGTATAGTCTTCAGCATCACGGAGGCACACAAACCTCCCCACCACGACAAGGTAGCAACAACAGGGGAGGTTTCTTTTTGGTGTTTTTTTTATTTTATTTAAAAAATATCTTTTTTTATTAGTTTTTAGTTTTTCTTTAACTAACCTAGATATTGCTTTTGCTAGCTTCTCATAACACTGCAAAGCTACTTTACAAACGGTGGAAGTCTGATGTGTGGCCCGCCTGGTCTGAAATACTTGCTAACTACAAAAAGAGAAGCAGTTTTAGTGTCTGGCAAAATTATTTTAAAGAGCTGGAATGTCTGGAAAGTGTGTCTATCTGGTTTTTCATCTGTCTTCTGTGTGAGAGTGAATCGTTTAGTTGGTAAGAATGACTTCTGCCTGTAATCTCGTAATCTCACCAACAATACCAATCATTTGTAAATCTACCTAATCTCACCACCTTACTAATTACTAAGATGGCTATTCTGACTTTCTTATGATGTTATCTGTGGGGGAATGTCATTAGGTAAGGCTTGTTCGCAAAAAAAAAAAAAAAAAAAAAAGGAATTTAGAAAGCACCTGGATGCAAGATTGTGCAATCAATTCTTAAGGTCAATATAAGTCTTTTTGTGGCAAGTGACCCAGGTAAGTGTGGCAAGTGACTTCAAATTGATCGTGTTTATGCATAGGTTAACTTACTGAATGGACATGAATGTGTTAGTTATTTGGCCCCTGTTTTTTCTACTTGTGAAATGGTTTCTTGGCCACAAGTCAATTAGGCCTAGTGTTGAGCTCATTTGCATATTTAAAATAGATTTTTCAAAGAAACTTTTAAAACAAAAATGTTACTTTTCATGTATACTTTCAATGTGTGAGGTTTGATTGTGATAGGAGTAAAGGAAAAAATAAGTCCATTAGGGTGTATTTTGGGCATATTCGATTAGTATATTGCTCATTTGCATATTCAAATTCATTTTCAAAGAAACTTCTAATACAAAATGTTTTACTTTTCTTGTAGACTTTCATTGTGTAAAGTTTTATTTTGGTAGGAGTAAAGGAAGCAATTAAGCCTATGCGGGTGTATTTGGGTAGCCTATTATTCGATTAGTGTATAGCTCATTTGCATATTCAAATTAATTTTCAAAGAAACTTGTAATACAAAAAAAATTACTTTTCATGGGTACTTTCATTGTGTAAAGTTTAATTTTGATAGGAATAAAGGGAAAAAAAATATTTCAAAAAACTATTTAATATGCAAAACTGTTACCCAATCATAGCAGTGGGCGTTTACTTCCAAGTCTTGAATGCGGCACGCCCATCAAAACAGATGCTTCGTCCTAATTCGCATACTCTCTGTCCTCGTACATCTATCTATCCACCTCTGTCTACATAATGGTAGCCTCTTACTTCCGTTGATATTTGGCTGGCAGCTTTCCTTACACTTACTTAATTATGACACTAAAAATTATTAATAATAAAAAAGTGTTAAATTTGTTAAATTGTATGACAAACTTTTGAATGTAGTGTAATTTGATTCATTAACTTTTTATTTGTAATGTTGTATCTTTGTTTTTGTATTGTATTAGTTTTACTTCATGTTACTTTTAATTTGTTATCGCTAGTTTCCCGTTTCCTTTAGTTTCCCGCCAGTCATCAGTTTCCATGGAATTTCATTAATCGCCACAGCTTCCCTCCATGTTTTCTAGAGCGCATTGTTCCTTTTTAGCACGCATGTGCACCTGTGCACCAGTTATGTGCACCCCTGATTATAATGGAGATTGGAGATGCATCCATGAGCATTGACCCAATGGGGAGCTTTCAGCCCAATGGGTTTATGATGTGCATGAGGAGTTCATCAGTGCCAGCCACCTCGCCATCTGCTATGACATGCTCATGGAGGGATTATGGATCGGTTTGCACGATGAGATCCGGCTAGTGAAGCCTCAGGGATGCTGGCCGAGTACATCAACTTTGTCCTATAAATCTAAGGATTTTCTTTTACTGTGGGCGATGTAGAAGAGGATCACACCACCAGCGTCCAGCCCCACTCAACATCCATCATCGCTCCAGAGCCAGACGCAGCGCCCACACCCACCGCAGACCGAGAGACCCAGCCATGGACCCGCCATGGACATCAAGCCTGAGCCAAAGCCCACAAGAGAGACAGAGCCAGCTGCCAATTCCTCCCCGAAGCATCGCCTGAGGGCCTGGCTGACCAGGTGTGTGAGCCGGACATAATATTAGACAGTGGGTTTTTTATTGGACCTGAACTTTATAAAGAATGTTCGTCACCTCTGTCTTCATCATGGCCACTGGTCCTGCCCTGCCCTAGTGCGTAGGAACTACTACCTTACATAGGAACTTAATGAAATGTGGATATTCTGTATGGTGGTGCTGTTTACACGACTGCTAAGTAAATGTAAGTGTTCTGGACAGAAATCGGCATGCATATTTACCTAAATTTAGCAAACCAAAGGGTATTATGGGGAAAACCACAACTTGAAGGAATTCGGTTTACACTGACTGAACACAGATCAGGAGACGTCACGTCATGGCTGCATTTCTCAAAGGCATCTCGATCTCAGTAAGCGTAGGTTCACAAATATTATGTTTACTAAAGTCATGTGAATTAAAAGTAATTCCCCGTTTAAATGTTAAGTTGGCACAACTCATCATAGTAAATCAGCTCATTTGCAGTTTTGCTTTTGATTTATGCATTACACACATAGACATTGACTAGAGGTTTCTGAGTCTTTATAATTTTGATTAGTTTGAAATCACTTGTTAACAATGTTTCCAGCAAATCATTGTAACAATTAATTTCCCCAGACCACATAGGGGTGAATTAAGGTTGATTGGGATTTTTCCCAGTCATCTTAATAGGAAAAAGTGTCCCAATCAACCTGAATTCACCCCTCTAATTTATTATGATTACAGATTACACTTACATAAAAAAAGAGAACATCAAATAAAACATGTCATGTATTTGTCAATATGTAATTATTTGTTGTGCAACCTGAAGTCAAGAGCAGTTCATTAATAAATGTCCACATTAGGCCTATGTTGTCTACAAAATATGTGAAGGAATTCCTTGGCAAATTCAGCTTTTGTCCTCAAAGTCTGTCTGTGTTTTCGGCCAGTTGGCATTTGGTGGGGGGTGGGGGGTGGTGGACGGGGGGGGGGGGGGGTCAAACGTCCAGGACTATAAATAATATAAAAAGCATCAACACCTCACTTACATCTTCACTCTTGCATCTGAAGAAGACTCACACATCAACCCTGAACTTCAGCATCAATGGTCAGTAATATTCTTATTCGTAATACTTATCACATTGATTATCATTTTATATGTGTTAAAGGTAGTCGTTTAACTTCAAATTAATTCTTAATTTGTATTTTGTCATCTGATATTGATCAAGTGAAGGCAGAGGACTGTTGATTAATGTATCTGTCAGTAACATACAGTTGTGTTTTATATATGTGTGTGTTTGATGTCTTTAGAAGTTCATTGTGTTTCTGAGTGGACTCCTGCTGCACTTTCTGCCTCTTCACTGGACAGAAAGTGTGGAGGAACAGAAAGTGAACCTTACAACTCTCGCCCACATAATTGACGTCTTCGATCAGAAGTGAGTAAAATAAAGGTTTAAAAATATTATTTTATTTTATGATGTAGAACAAAGAGGAAGTTAATGAATTACATGTCATTAGTAAACCGTGTTTAGGCTGCCGGACATCATGAAACTCTTGTTAAATGGCTTCATTTGATGTTTTACAGCTATACGGAAAAAACTGCAGAAACTGGTCCCGAGCCGTTTGCTGTAGCCATCAATGTACCGAGGAATCAATGTCAAGGGAACTTTAATTCTTCGAACTTCCTGATTCATGAGAACGCAACGCGTGTGAAAAATTACATTTATAATAATGAAAGTAGATTTTACAATGGTGACAATGACCTCAAGGCTGCAGGATGTTTAAAAGGATCAAAAACGCAAAATTGCAAATGTGAACCAGTGTCTCGCCTGCTCCAAAATGGAAACTCATCAATTCCCAAACTCTTAGAACATGGAAATGACAGCTGCGTTGTCATCTACACCGTCTATTCTCCCTGTCAAAATATGTCAGGCAGTTATAACATTACACCAGCCCTTGAAACCTTGAAAAATCACAGTGGAATTAAAGCCTTTGTCTTCAAGAAAGCCTATGGGGTTGATGAAAATGACCGTAAATGTTCTGGTCTTGCACTAAACTTTACAGAGATTGTGGAATACTTTCACCTCTATCACTTTGTGAATAAATCTGTTATTCCTATATAACAAAGCAATGCCAACACCAGTGATGAACAAGCTTATCAGGGAATGAGTCTGATGTCCCCATCAAGTACAATGAACAAGTTCTCAAACATTTAATTAGTTACTGTACTCTAAGTATATGAAATGCAGCTCATTTAGGTTCTGGTAGTGTCTGAGGTAGCTGAAGTTTTTACTAGTGTAAAAAAAAGAAAAAGCTGAGGAGGGAAAATTGTTTAGTAGACTTTCTGAAAGACACTGGCCCTCATTTATCATTCTTGCGTAGAAACGGGCGTATATGTTGGCGTAAGATTATGCTTACACTCCTCTCACCGCCTGATTTATGAAGCTGTGCGTACCTTTGAAATCCAGGTGTACGCAATACCTGCGCTTGATAAATGCCGCGGCTGAAATCGATCGTCATTAGAATAACACACCCCTATATATTCAAGTCTCCCCCCCCCACGCCCTCATTTTACGCCATGGACACACGGAAGACGGCAAAGAAGAGAAACTTCGAGACCATCACCAGGGAAGTGGAAAGAAACTAAATTGATTTCTAGATTTTTATTATTAATGACGCTTATTCTTATTTAGAAGAAGAATGTCGGTATTATTTGTATTATTATTATTATTATTATTTAAAAGAAGAAGAATGTCATTTTTATTATTTTGTTAGTCTGAATTATTTTTTTGGTCATTGAAAGCCTTTCATTACTAAACCCAGTCCGTGCACACCTGCCGGGCCTAACCCTGGCCTAACCATCGTTTCAGAGAATAGTACAACGGCGAGCGCGTCGAGTAACGCCTCGTCCGTTTGGGGAGGTGCGCGCGCAGTCTGCGGAGACTCGCGCTGCGGAGCCAGGCGAAAGTATAAACAAGGCTTGAAACGTCAGGTAAAGCGCACAGGCTCGCAACTGAAGGAATACATATGCCTACAATTCAAATGCTTTGGTAAAGTCACACAAAATAAACATTGAAGTCCATGTTGCACAAAAATAAACACTGAAGTTTATAATAACTATGTTGTTGTTTTTTTACAGTGGGTCATAATATATCATATCTTTTAGTTTGTCAGTGCGTTGTGTGGTTTTAGAAATTGTTTTTCTGCGCATTCCCGCACTCGAAACGTGCGTACACCACCTCCTGAGCTGGCGTAGGATTTGAGCGTGCCGTACGCCAACGTCCATATTGATAAATCTCAAAGTCACCGTGGTTTTGGGTGTACGCCAGGTGTACGCTGGAAATTTGGTGTACGCACTTTTGATAAATGAGGGCCACTGTGCTTATGGTGTATTTAGGTGGCAACTGTCTTGTAATAATTTATATATATATATATATATATTGGCTTACTGCATGATGAAAAATAAATATTTGCTCAATAATTGTACAGTGGTTTCATTTCAGAATAATTCACAGACCATTGCAAACACACAACCCCGTTACACCTTCTTTAATTATTTCCTGAAGAAGGCACATTTATTAAGTGTTAACTCAATTAAGTCTAATTTTAAGTTTAAAGACATTTTAGATAATTTTAAGCTCTTTTCATTTTCTGCTAATTGTGGATTACAAACTGTTTCCACACATGATTTGTGTTGTGCGCCTCTGAACACAGAATGACAACATCAGCAAAACAAAAGCATTTAAAGATGGTTTTCTGTGCTGCAAAGTCAAATTAAATTAAAATGAAAGTATCTTAAATGCAATAATTTGAAATGGTTGTAGATGTAAATGTCTGTATTATTATATACAATCACAGCTCTTGGTGTCAACAACTGTAAGTTAAGCCAATAATTCAGTCATGAGTGATCACACTAAATAAGTTAACGGTGTATAAACATTTAACACATAAACTTTAGTGCAATATTAACTTGAATAGATCATATTATCAGTCCTACAAGTTATCAGGAACAAGGAATACTTTAACCATGAATGAATATTTTGTTTCTGTAACTTGCTTTTACTTCAGAGTTATAGCATACATGAGGTTTACAGTGAATAATATCTTACATTTTAGTATCATTGGCAATGCAGCCAATCACTTTATCTGGCTCTAGTGTGATTTCTTTCTATTCTATAATAACCCCTCAAATAAGGCACATTCATACCAATGCAAAATCATCTATACACACTTGAACTAACAGATACTTTTTACACATAAAAAGTACCAGAACTTTTTACACATATCAGGTAAAAAAAAAAAATGCTGTTGACTTTATTTTGTTGTGTTTTATTCTATTTTTGTTTATAGCAATTGGCTGCTCCAATGTCTGGGCTTCAATGGCAATTTGATGTAAACTCCTTGGGTCACACCAGTCTGTTCAACTTCTGAGGCCAGTAATTTGCCAAGTGTTGACGACCTTTGTAGTTTGAACTTGTTCTACTTAAACTTGTTGATATATGTGTCTGCGGCTAAATGGTGAAGTATATATATATATATTTTTTTTTTTGTTGTTGTTTCTTTCAGGAGCTAAAGGCCCCTGGTGTGAAGCTAGCTGTCCTTGCCCTTTTGGTGGTGGTGCTTCCTTCACTGAGTATTTTGCCGTTGGCACCTGCGTTTCCTTCACTTAGCGAGAGTGTTTGTGTGGAGTAGAATTTGGTGAGTGGTGTGGTCTTAGGATACTGACTCACTGCCTAAGCCTCAGCCTGAAAGTGTTTGTTTGTTTGTCTTTTTATTTTTGGTCTGGTGCACACTGAAGTGGTGTAAACTCTTGCCTCCTGAGTCAACAGTTTTTATATATTTAAAATAATTATTGTTGTGAAAATAAAAGTATTTTGTATTCAGATCCACGTCTCTTGTCCTCTGTGGTAGCGAACCTGTGTGCCTTATGAAATTTCCCCGTTCATGTAACGGGGTGGCGTAGTCTGCTCTTTATTTTGCTCTATTTTGTCCATAAGTGTAACTTTCGCCCTTCCACTACCCCGGCACACTTGGACACGCTTAACAAAAGTTCTACCACCAGATCATTATAGGAAACACAAACCCTGATTGCTGATCTATGTATTTATTCAGTAACATAAAGAATATCAGGATACTATTTAAATCGATTTCTGGACATCATAATGTTATTTTTTGCTACAATTGTTATTGCACACACACTTTTGCTACAACTGTTATTGCACACACACTTTTGCTACAACTGTTATTGCGCGCACATGCACACTCCTGGGTTTGGCCTGTGTGTCACTATGACACAGGAAGTCATGACTCAACACTTAAGTGTTCCTGATCACTAAGATGGACATAACACACCATATACCAATGTGATTTCAGACTTTTACTCATTAGAATTTGTAGAGGTGCCAATAGTTGTGAAATTCAAATATTTTAGAAACAATATTTGTTGTATAAGAATTTGACTTTAATTAAAGGTTAGATTTGTGTGAATTTTTTGAGTGAAACAAATTTTCCCAGTTTTGCTCATATTTACCAAAGGTGCCAGTATATCTGTGACTGTGGAGCCCACTGTGTCATTAAAAGGCACAATATGTAACTTTTTTGCTTTAAAAATAGCAAAAATCACTATATCTATGTTATATATTTTTTGTGTGTGTGTTCTTACATTATCCCGACTGTTTCCAACAACTTTCAAACCAGGAGAAATTTGTAATTTAATTCGAGAAACGTCCCGTTTCTTTATTTCCGTTTTGTCGCCGTCAATGGCGTCATATCCGCGTTGTCCCTGGTTTCCGCTCGTACTGCCATAGCAACCAGAGCCCTCTGATAGTAACCAAGGCGACAGACGCAGACAACTGTGTAGTTCGCAATGTCTATTTGCACGCTGTTGTTGTTTCGCTCAAACATTATGGACCATGGCAAGCAGACTTTGGATAAAAAGGAGAACTAAAACGAGAATCAATATCAGCGCGGTGTTTGAGATGCCGAGAGCTCCACGTCCGAGACTTCGACCGCTCCTACATGTACTTTATTAAACAGGTGAGCACATTTACATAAAACTAGTCAATGTTATATAGTTCAACAATGATAAAATGTTAGAATATGATCTGTATGTTATTCTAATGTTGATCTAGCTCACTGCTAGTCTCATACAGACAAACTAACACATACATTTCAACACATTCAAATACAGTTTAGTGTGATAGTGTAATGTTAGACAGAGTGAAGCAGCGCTGCGTTACCTCACAAGCTTAATTTGTCTAATAAACTGACCTGTGAGTAGTAATTCTGCACTCGTGTAGTTCGGCAGAATGAAATGTCCATATTCCTTTTATATCCGCGGGACTCGCGTCGCGTGTGGAGCTGCTAGCTGTCTCTTAGCAATCCCGACCGGCTTCATATCACAGTCATGATAAAAACATTGATGTATTCAGTCATCCATAAACATTATTAGATCGGTCGGCTTGACGTTGACGACAAGATCCATAATTCTTAGCAAATGTTGCGTCATCAAACTACGCCTTTGTTATTGTAAATAGGTTAGCGACCCCTAGTGGCGAAAAATTCCATACTGTCCGTTTAAAGACAAAAGTCTCTTACAATGTTGCCAGAAGCTCATTGTAACATTTTTTTTTTTTTTTACAACAAATAAAATAAATAAAAAATAATATAAAATAAATTCCATAAGTCAAAAAAAAATGAATGAAACAAACAGATGATGGGTCAGATGAGCTAATAGTCATGCATTTTGTTTCTCTTTCTCACGTAATGGAAGTTGATCTGGTGATATTTGGCTGGCAGCAAACGAGGGCTCACCTCATATGATGATGATCGCTGGGTGGATAGTCTGTGGTGGTGCTGTTTACAGCAGGACTGCTGGTAAATGTAAGTCATCAAAAGAGAAACATCTGACAACATCCTTATTTACTTTAAAAAAGTTTCCTGTATAATTTAGCCTTTTTACTTGTTTGAGTTGGCCAACTCAAACAAGTAAAAAGCCTAAATTATACAGGAAACTTTTTGCAAACTTTTTAAAGTGTAGCATGTTTACCAGCAACAAGTAGCCTATTACAGTTTTTCTTGATTGCTTACAGTAAACACTATAACCAGGCTTTTGTACTAAAATTTCAAAACTATAATGTCGATACAAACAGCAGGAAAATGCTGGGAGTGCTTCTTGGGTGTAAAAATATGTAAATACCTCCGGTGCTCTTCAGTAAAGGGTAGTGATGTTACATATGACACTGAAGCTTCGATGCGCGTATCACATAAGCGACACAATTTCTAGTGAAGCCCCGTATCGAGGCGTGTGTCGGTTTACTAGAGTCACGTGATCGATGACAAACGAAGCCTCACTTTCTGTCCAGTCACGTGCGTGTTTCGCTTCGGGTGTCAGAAGGCTCGAACTTCAGATCGTATTTAACGAGTCATTGTTGCCTCAGTCTGGTTGATATTTTCAATTATTGATATTGACATTTAAAACAGATGATCCTATCAGACAATGTCCTTATTCATTGTGTGTGTGTGTGTGTGTGTATGGAGAGAGAGAGAGAGAGAGAGAGAGAGAGTAGGCCTACATTAAATTTTATTGAATCATATAAGCTTATAAGCTATTATATTTTATTGTCACACTTAAATGGGAAAATGATTTCTTTTTTTAATGAACAAATCAAACACAAACATGTAAGGCATTTATTTGTGCACATAACATTGAAACTATGGAGTGTGTTGTGGTTCTTCATCTGCCAGAGCTTCTAGTACAGGCTTCTGGCTGCTTTATTTTAAATAAGCACCAGATGGCGCTGTTCTCGCCGCTGTTCTCGACACTCTCGAAGCTTTGAATCTTTTCCCGGAACAGTCAGGGGAAAGCCTCAGAGATTCATGAGGCTTCATTTCCCCATCCCTAGTAAAGGGATCCAGATATATCTTGAGAAAAAGATCTGAGGCACTCAGGAGGATGAAGATTAAAAAGCCTTTATTAATCCATGGCTAGTCTCATAAAAATGAAAACATGCCTACACGTTTCAGCCAACAAGGCTTTCGTCAGGGCTTGAAATGTTTGACAAACAGCTCACTTCCTTATTAAGACCAGTAATCAATAACAGCTGCTTAGGTTGAACAGGTAGGAAGTCACATGATTAAATGACTAGTGTCACAAAAAATTGCTTACAATCATTAATCCTGGTAAATTTAAATACAGAGAAAAAGCATATGTTTCTACAAAGATTAAACTAGAAAAAAAAAAAAAGAAATAATAAAACACCTTGAATAATTAAACTAATAAATTTAACTACAGAGCAAAAAGCATGCATTTCTACAAACATTAAACTAGAGAAAAAAAAAAACCTTACTACTAAAAATATAAAGCCACTAAACGTAAAAAAACAAACATTAAATTACAAAAAAGGAACAAAATCTAGTTCTCCATTTAGACCAGGAAAACATGTAGCTTTCAAAGTGTAAATCCAAAATGATTCTCTTTGCAAGAGTTTCTTTAGCCTATCACCTCCTCTAATTGAGTTTTCAATATGCTCTATGCCTATAATTTTAAGGGAGTTACAACTTCCATGGTTTGCATCTTTATAATGTACTGCCATCGGATATTGAGGATTTCCAGATCTTATTGCGTATTTATGCTCTGCAAGTCTTAAAAAAAATAATATCCCTTTTGGCCAATTTCAAAGACTTAAACGTATCTGTGATACAGAAGAAGAATTTGAAAGAAATGCTCAAGATATGTGCCAGAGATTTAAAACAAGAGGATATCAAAAGAGTACTATACTCAGAGCATACAACAAGGCAAAATGCCTCCCAAGAGAACAACTGCTAGTTTCGAAAAAGAGAAAAATCAACAAAGATCAGACAATGTATACTTTGTGACACAATACAGTAATCATGCGAACAAAATTAAACGAATTATTGAAAGAAACTGGGATTTATTGAAAAGCGATAGTGTTCTTAGGGAAGCCCTTCCAGACGCTCCAACCATCAGCTTTAGACGAGCACCAACCTTAAATGATAAACTTGTTCAAAGTCATCTTCTCCCTATACAACAAAAAACATGGCTCTCTACCAGAAAAGGTAACTATAAGTGTGGACACTGTAATTACTGCAATAATATGGTTAATGCTGATTTTTTCATTGACATCCCCTCTGGACGTAGGTTTAACATAAATTTGTTTATCAATTGCAATACTTCATATGTAGTTTACAGACTGGTATGCCCATGTGGTTGCTTTTACATCGGGATAACTAAGCGTAAATTGAAGGTAAGACTTGCAGAGCATAAATACGCAATACGATCTGGAAATCCTCAATATCCGATGGCAGTACATTATAAAGATGCAAACCATGGAAGTTGTAACTCCCTTAAAATTATAGGCATAGAGCATATTGAAAACTCAATTAGAGGAGGTGATAGGCTAAAGAAACTCTTGCAAAGAGAATCATTTTGGATTTATACTTTGAAAGCTACATGTTTTCCTGGTCTAAACTAGATTTTGTTCCTTTTTTGTAATTTAATGTTTTTTTTGTTTGTTTTTGTTTTTGTTTTTTTTTTACGTTTAGTGGCTTTATATTTTTAGTAGTAAGGTTTTTTTTTTCTCTAGTTTAATGTTTGTAGAAATGCATGCTTTTTGCTCTGTAGTTAAATTTATTAGTTTAATTATTCAAGGTGTTTTATTATTTTATTTTTATTTTTTTTCTAGTTTAATCTTTGTAGAAACATGCTTTTTCTCTGTATTTAAATTTACCAGGATTAATGATTGTAAGCAATTTTTTGTGACACTAGTCATTTAATCATGTGACTTCCTACCTGTTCAACCTAAGCAGCTGTTATTGATTACTGGTCTTAATAAGGAAGTGAGCTGTTTGTCAAACATTTCAAGCCCTGACGAAAGCCTTGTTGGCTGAAACGTGTAGGCATGTTTTCATTTTTATGAGACTAGCCATGGATTAATAAAGGCTTTTTAATCTTCATCCTCCTGAGTGCCTCAGATCTTTTTCTCAAAACTATAATGTCATTTATCAAAAAGCACACCCATTTCCCTAAACTATAAACACTATACCCCTGTTTTGACATGAGTCAGATTTGTTGAACTGTCACTGCAAAACTCTACACACAAATCCCTTCATTTCTCATTGCCTAGACCATGTTGTCATGTACAGTATAAAGCACTAGCATTCAAAATTGTTCACTCAAGTCAGCACAGCTTCAGCTCAGTTAGCACACAATTACCCAGGAAACACTAAGAGTCAAAATTGATCACACACCAATCAGAACCTTCAATAGATAGATAAAAGGGCCAGAAGCAGTTCAGTGGGTTTTGGAACAATGGATCCAGAAAGACATGAAGGAAGAGGATGAGAACACTGGAGTGGAGGAGGAAGAGCAGTAGGGAGTGGAGGAAGAGGTGAAGGAAGAGGATGAGAAAGGTGAAGGTGAAGGGCAAGGCCAAAGAGACAAACACTGCACTCTAGTCGTCCATGTCTTTGTCCATGGTATGACTATGAGGGAGGCTGGGAAACGAGTACAGCCAAACTTGAGTCGCTTCACCTTCGCCTCCATCATAAGAACCTTCCCTGAGAAGAACAGGTACAGTAGATGTCCTTCAGACCGCTCTCTACTGTAACTTTTGAGTGCAGTACACTGTGCTGTTACAACACATACATGTACTGTAGCTGTTGCACTATGCTACTGTAATACAGTTTTTCTCAATTGCTTGAACAGATTTCTTGAAACTATGCCTTGTATTCTCAAAACAGTAAACACAATTCCACAACGTCTCACCCAATCCCCCAAACATCCTATTTTCAGGTCAAAATGAAGCTCTACACTCAAAACCATTCACTCTTGCTGAAACACCAAACTTTGCCCTCACACTGGACACACAAGCCCTCAAAATCACACACACTACAACATAGTCTAACTCACTGGTGCAATAAATTCAAAACAACATTTCCAAAACTGGTAAGTTATGTTGCTTGTGGTTCCCCCCATCACAAACCTTTCACATGATGAACACAAAAGACACAACCAGTGGATACATTGGCACATTTTTATTCCAGTAATGTACTGTTTTATTCCTTAATTGGGTGAGACGTTATGGATTTGTGTTATTACAGTATTCATAACAAAAATATGAACACCACACAAGGGTTAATATAACTGCGTTATATTAATATAACTATACTATTTTCGTCTGAAAGAAGAAAGTCATATACTGGCTTGAGGGCGAGTAAATCATGGGGTAGCCTATTTTTCGTTTTAAAGTGAATACTGTACTCCTTTAAAGTGGCACATTTAGCTGATTTAGTTTACATACTCAAAATTAGAATTTTTTTTTTGCTGATTTAGCTGAAATTTAGCGAAAATAATCAAAAGTATGTTTGTGGTTTTGGCCAATTTGACATTTGGTGGTGAATTACTCACATAAGGAGAAGCTTAAACACTTGCAAAGACCGCAGTGCAAGTGAGTAATTATGCGGTTTCCATTGGTCTTGTAAATGTTGTTGAGGAAGATAGCCCAGGGTTCAGGATCAACAGTTAGACTCTTACTCAATGAACTGCTTCAGAAAGAAAATCAATTAAAGAAGGTGTGTCATGTAAGTATGCTGTGTGTTTGCATTTGACCATGAATCATTTTGAAATTGAAAATTAAATGAAATTGAATCAACTTTCTCTTATCTTCTGTTGACACACCATCACATAATGTCATTGCTGCACGGCCAACTCATTTTCTGCTCTATCCTTTAGGTAATTCTCCAATGGACAAACTTTTAGCCTGAAAAGAAATCACTACTTTCCATTTTGAGAGAAATGCTTATGTCAGTGTTCAAATGGTGGCATGGTAATGAATGATTTACAATTATTCCTCTTATCTTTCATAAAACTTTTTTCACAGCACACAATTCAGTTATTATCCTTGAACACCCGTTCTTTCATGTATGTTACATAAATCCATGTCTCATCACGTGGCCTTACACCGACTCATTGTAACAATTGCCAGATCATTCACAAGCACCAAGCCAAGTTTCAAACAGAACACAAGGCCTTGTTGCAACACCGACAATAATAACTTTATAACAAATGCTGTTTGCAAAAGACCCACAGCACACTTTTTAAATCCTGTTTCATTAATTATAGCAGGTATGTTATTGGCATGTTTTTGAAGAAAAAAGTTAATTCAAATTAAAAAATAAATACATTTTATGAAAGTGATACCATTTTCCTTGTGTGTACATTTCTATTGCTACTGACTTTTACAATGATCTGAAAAATTATTTAATATGCAAAACTGTTCAACTGTCCCAATCATAGCAGTGGGCGTGCCGTTTACTTCCAAGTCTTGAATGCGGCACGTGTAGCGCCTCCTTCAGGTCACCAGGACACCACGGCCTAATGGGCACCAAGGTAAGTCATACAAGAGGATACGTGGACCAGTACTCTAGATTCGTAAAGAGCAGCAGTGAGAGATCAAATGAACAGACAGACAACAAAGGTAAGTTACAATAATGTTGCAAGATTTATACCAAAGGGAAAAAACAATGAATGAAATGAATTAAATTGTCTCTTTTTCAGGAAGGACAGAAATGGCAAAAAAAAAAAAAAAAAAAAAAGCTCAGCTGACCAACAATGAAACCACAGATTGTCAATAAATGCAGGAAAAATAAAACAATTAAATAAAATGGTTTCTGGGTTTTCTCTTTTTCCTTGTTAGATTTATTAGTTATTTATCCCCTTTTTAATATCTTTCTTTTTCTTAAAGGATTTAGCCTATTTATTTCCTTTTAATCTCTTTTTGAAATCTAATTTATTGCAAACTATTTTAACTCTTATTTCAATATTTTCTTTTTACATATTTATCTTTTAGTTATAGTTCCTTATTTGAACTAACTTTAGGTTTCTTAATCGAAATCCACACTGGGTTAGTTTCCCTTTTTCTTCCCAGTTCAACTCAGAAATAAAAATAAAATAAAAATAGCAATTATATTTCAATTATTTCACACAATAAACCCTTCTCTCTAAAATAAAAATAAAACCAGGCAATGAACAAACGATCAAATATCTGTAGATTCAGTAGTGTTTTTTCCAAATACCAGTCTCTGAATTCAAAAGAGAAAAAATATCGTCCATACCCCAGTGAACGTTAGATGCAACAGGGGGATATTCCAGAAAGCAGGTTATGTGACATACCCGGGTAAGTTTAAGGGTAAGTTAGTGGATAACCTCAACTTTCGGTTCCAAAAACGGAGGTAACTTTCTGGGTATGTATGTAACCATAGGAACTTACTCTCTAAAGATAACCTGCTCGGTAGCAGGTTATGTTCCAGGGTTAGTTTGTTTCAGAGAGGTGACGGAGCATGGCGTGCCCTTTTGAAGACGATCCAGTGGATGTGGAAGCACAGATAATACTTTTCCGCCGTGAGGGTGATACAACCACGTATCGATGTGTTTTCGTATCCAAATGAATATTTACCGTTTTTCAAAAAAATCGTTAATTTATTAAACGAAGATAATGGAGTTAAATATTTAACTCCATTTATTTAACTTTTTTGCGACGGGGAGTTTTTTGTATACAATAGGCGATGCAGAGCATGTGGGAAAGGCAACTGTGTGTAGGGCTGTTCGTACAGTATGCATTGCACTCAAACGGTTCCTACACACTTTTGTGCAGTTCCCTGGCCATAAACCACTGAGGGTCATTAAAGAGGAATTCCACAGAGTGGTGGGTTTGTCCATTCTTGATGGAACCCACATTCCCATTAAAGCTCCTTCAGTCAATGAAGGAGACTATGTTAATAGGAAGTCAATCCATAGCATCAATGTGCAGGTGACAATAGATTTTTTGGGTGCTAAATGTTTGGGTGTTTAAACCATTAAATCACCCTCATTACTGGTCCCCACTAACTAGGTAATATGTGATGCAACCCCTAATGTTGAAGCCAAATGGCCAGGGTCTGTACATGATGCCAGAATGTTTAGGGAGTCATCATTGTGCCACAAATTTCAACAGGGTATGTTTTGCCTTACACAATGTTTTTTTTATTTTATTTTTTTTATGCAATTATACACTTTAACTACCTTTATATGACACTTCAATGGTTACTTGCTGGGGGACAGAGGGTACCCTTGTCTGCCCTATATGATGACACCCTACCCTGAACCTGAGCCTGGCCCACAGCAGAACACGGGTCAAGGTGGAAATGACCATAGGCATCCTGAAGGCAAGGTTTCAGTGCCTGCGTGGGCTCAGGGTCAGCCCAGAAAGGTCATGTGACATCACAGCTGCTTGTGTTGTTCTTCACAACATTGCCACACTGAGAGGTGAGAGGGCCCCCCCTTCTCTTGAAGATGGCCAAGAGGAACCCCCAGTGAACCCAGTAGACCAAAGAGATGGCAGGGTGGTACGAGACATGATTTGCCAAAATCACTTTAATTAAAACCAGTTAACAGTCAAGTGTTGTTCATTGTTTCTTTATTTCCTGTAACAAAATACATTTGTATTTATTGCTTTAGATTTCATTCAACAACAAATGACAGATTAATGTTCACATACTGTTTCCCACCTTAAGCTGGTGCTCCAGCAATTCAAGTCTGGCCTTTTTTAGGTTAAGCCTTTTCTCCTCCATTTGAAGCTGTATAAGGTCCATCTTCATGTCACTTTTTCTGTTTGCTTTTGAAGGTGGACCTTATACAGCTCTTTGGGCAGGCAACTAGAAAGACAGAATAATTAAACATGACTGAAAGTCTGTAATACAAACACAGACCAAATATTTAAATGAGGAAGGAGAACTGCAGAACATTTCTTACACTGCTAAGATTCTGTGTGGAGGTAGATGGACCCTCATCTGTATTAAAATCTCCTGCCATATTCTGTAAAATGACAATGACAATTTATTTATTCTCTTATGCAAAAAAGGGGGAATGCATTCTATGCATCATACCTCTATGGGCGTCCCCACATTTTCTGTTTCTGTCACAGCAGAAGTGGTCTCTTCATCTTCAGCCTACAGTGAAAATAAGGAATGCTTGGTCTAGCAAACAGAAACCTAAAGACAATACAACTGTGACAGAGTGTGGTGTTGCAGGAGGATCCAATAATACAATGTGGCCATCAGCAACTGCAACTCCAATAATATAATCATGCATATTCAAAACTCAATGTATATTCTTAAACAAATACAACTAATAAAGAAGGACATTAGGAACATCTAAGAGTACTAGTAATACGATTACAGTATACAGCATATGCAGTCAAAGCAGCATGCATACTGCACAAGTGAATCAATGACTGTAAAATGCATTCAAAATGCCTATTTCAAATGGTGACAATGTTGATAATTTTCTTTATTAAAACACTGACAAAAACATCAATAAATCATAAGTATTAATATGGTACACCTACATTTTACTAAGCCACTTGTCTTGGTAGCTGAGTCCGATGAACTGCCCCTGGAATCCCATCGACCACAGGTCGCCCTTTATTAAGGGACAGTGCCAGCTCCTCAGCTGGGGTGAGGGAAGGTGGAGGTGGACCCCCTCCTGTTTTACGGGCCTCAGCCTTCTTTCTATTGGCTACATAGAAAACTAAATTAGGCTACATTAAATACTAAATTACATGGCTGGAGAATGTTTTTGTGTTTCATTTTGACTTAGCTCACACTTCTTCTGGCTCCAGAAGGATTACACCTGATAAAACAAGAAGCCAACATACTAGCCAATTATGTGCATTACTACTGTAATATTAAGAAATGTATGGAGGCCAACAAGTAAATACTTGTCTATTTTTACTGCATGCCCCAAAGAATTTTTGCGTCACAATGAAAGGGGAAAATAGGCCATTTATAATTTTATAAACTCATGCATTTACTCAGTCCGTTATTTTTTGCCAAGCCAACTCTCTTTCTTTTGCTGATGCAGCAGTATTGCTTTTTTTTTTTTTGTTTATAATGGGCTTATAGTCTTCATAAGCAAGCATTAAAACCTCCAACTCAGTTTCACCGAAATATGTAGCTCGCTTTTTTTCTCCCTGGGTTTCCATGGTGACTCCTGAAATCGGTGATCCATTGAAAATGTCTTTATGTACTCGCCGTGTGTGCGCATTAACTCTGGGTTACCAATAGGAGGTTGATTAAACTAACTCTTCTCAGGTGTTTTGGAACCGACATACTCATGGTATGCGGGTTTGGGGTAAATCAACCCAGAGGTTATGATTTACCAAATGGTAAGTTAACCAAGCTTTCTGGAATACCCCCCAGGTCAGGCCTACCGTTGGTTGTGGTGAAAGGGGAAAACAGACTACGGTCTATTGAGAAGAGAAAAGATTTCAACGTCAGTTCACTCTGTCATCCTGCACAGTCATTTTCCTCCGTCCGGGGAAAACTAAGCAGAGGGTCCGATGAAATCATTCAAAGGTTTCACTTTAATCAGGATTCGCTGGGAGGCTCGCCATCTTGTTCCACAATGAAAACACTCAAAACTAACTCAAAATCACTCGTATAGTTCAGTTCAAATAAAATAAATATATCTTTAGACGGTTTGTCTAGTTTTACATCAAAATCACTGTTAATTTCTCTCAGAATTATCTCTGCCGATTTCTCTGTGGTTTTTATTTTTTTTTTTTTTTATTTATTTTTTTTTTATTGCAGAACTTACACATAATTACAAGCTCAGGGAAGTGAAGCAAGGTTGCATCTCTTACAATGAACAAACAATGATACGAAAAAAAATAAATAAAAAATAACCAGGATTTGCATACAGCACATTGTGTAATTATACATACAAGAAAAGAAAAGAAAAGCATAACCAGATTAAGTCATATCTTTGAATAAATCATCATAATGCATTAAAAATGTTGCACTTTTTTTTGTTATTTATAAGTCTAAGGGATGAAATAAAAGACTTAAGGTCAGCAAGAAAAAGAGGGAAGCTCAAAGGAGACTTAAGCCATTTTTGCTTATGGATGAAGAATTTTGCAAACAAGATAAGGAAATTAACAACATGCTCAAGGGACATCATCTTTGGGTTTTCATAATAAAAGATAACCTCTTTGAGAATGAAGGTGTGGGTCATCTTTGAAGGGCCAAAAACAAAAACACTCAATTTAGCCCAAAATCTATTGGTTACATTACATTCACAAAATAAGTGGGTGAGAGTTTCCTCAACAAAACCACAAAAAGAGCAAGACTCATCAATATCAGAGTATTTAGAAATGGATGCATTAACAGGATAGATTTTATGAAGGATTTTATAATGAATTTCCTTAACTTTGTTGGACACACAAAATTTACTAGGCAAAAGCCAGGCCTTTCTCCAAATTATGTTTGTTACAAGGGATCCCCAATAGAATTTACCCCTTGGAGTAACCTTTCTCTTCTTTGAAAGATTGTGCGAATATGTCTGTTGTTGCATTTTCGATCTAATAAATCTATCTCGCCCAAGCGTAAAGCCGGAAAAACACTATTACCTTTACTGAAGTTAAGGTGATTTTTGATTAATTGAATTAAGCCTGCTGGGATCGCTTTTATCAAGGTATTATATTCCTTTGGTGGAACTGGAAAGTTATGGAGATTCAAAAATTGCTTATAAGTTAGAATATTACCAGAATCATCAAAGACAGATAGAATGCAATTAAAATTATTGTTAAACCATCTAGGAAAAAAGAGAGACTTATTTCTAACGGTTATATCCGCGTTATTCCAAAGAAGAACTTTGTGGGGGGAAAAGCTATGGACAAAACACAATTTCCACGAGAGAAGTGTCGTGGAGATTTTAAACTGTATATTAAACTAACCATGTTTATAACATCTAACCTTATTTAACATCTAACATTGGAACAGGATGTACTGTATGAAACCAATGGAAAACTTGTGTCTTTGACTATGTGCGTATGTATGTAAAAATAACTTAGTTTTGGGAAATGAAACTAGACAGTCTGTTAGGATCTTGTGATTACAGATGAAGTCACCACAAGATCAGAGTTTGCTTTACCTAGTAACAGAGGGGTTTGCATATGAAGAACCAATCAAATAGTGGGGATATTATGTAATGCAGCCTGACATTTTGTCATACCTCTATACTATAAAAACTGTTGTATATGTGTTTTACGGTGGGATGTCTCAATGGAATTTGTCTGAGATCCTCCGGCCTTGATTCTTCTTGGGAGAGTTCTCTGAGAACTGCTCGAAGACTCTCCCGGCCGTTATTAAAGCATTTAGAGGACATTTGCTGAAAGTCTGTCTGTTCATTTCTGCTGCGCAGCAGGTCAGTTTAGGGAATCAAGTAAGTTAGAGTAAGAAACTCGGCCAGATGTCGACTGAAGACGCAAGAGCTGGAGTATAAAGGTTATTAAGTGTCGATTGTAGACGCTCTGTGTCGATGAGTAGACGCAACAGTTTTATTATTTATTAAGTGTCGATTAGTAGACGCTCTGTGTCGACAGTAGACGCAACAGTTTTATTTTAGATAGTTCAGATAGTCAGGATAGAGGAAATTCCTTTACAGAAGGCATTGCTGATGAAAGTTAGATAAGGAGATGGGTAACTTGCTTGGTAAAAAGTTACACTTTAATAGGAAAGACAGGCCACCGAGTTTGTTAAAGATAGTATTAGGAATGAAAAACCATAACGACACTGGATTCACAAGGCATCTTTTCAGCCAGTTTACTTTAAAGGTGTTTATAGTCTCAGCAAAATCCAGAAAATCAAGGCCACCTTCACCTCTGGAATTAGAGAGTACTTCTTTTTTCAATTTGTGAGGCCGATTTTTCTAAATGAAATTCAAATTTTTTTTGTTAATTTCCTTTATAGCTTTATCATTGATAAACAGAGAGAGAGCAGGGTATACAAAGCGAGAGAGCCCTTCCACCTTAGATAAAAGGACTCTACCGTATAATGAAAGATCTCTCTGAAGCCAGATGTTAAAGACATTTTTAGTTTTTGTCATTTTATCAGAAAAGTTTAAAAGATGTCTGGTAACTGGATTTTTAGTGATATGGATACCTAGATATTTTACACAATTTTTAACTGGGATCCCTTCCAAAGATGTCTCATCTATATCATGAATTGAGATAATTTCACATTTCGAAATGTTAAGTTTTAGACCCGAAGCACATGAAAATTGTTCCACTAATTCCAGAGCATTAGGTAACTGTTTTTTATCCTCCAAGAATAGTGTGGTGTCGTCAGCTAACTGTGAAATTTTAAACTCACGATCAAATATAGAAATTCCAATCAAACTTTAATTTTGGTTGATCCTTAGACAGAGTAGTTCAGTAGCTAAAAGAAATAAAAACGGGGAGATTGGACAGCCCTGTCTGACTCCACGATGAATGTCAAACCTTTTGGACGTATCAAAGTTAACTATCACTGAGCTGTTAATATCTCTATAAAACATGGTTACAGTATCAATAAATGATTTACCGAATCCAAATAACTCTAGAGTGCGAAAAAGAAATTTGTGTTCTATAGAATCAAAAGCTTTTTGAAAGTCAAGAAAGAGTATAAGACCATCAGAATGAATTAAGTTTGAATAATCCAGCACATCTAATACTAACCTTATATTATTAGATATGTGACGGCCTTTCATAAATCCCGACTGAGATTCTGAAATAATATTATTTAGACCAGTACTTAATCTTTTAGCATAAACAGAGGCTAATATTTTATAATCTAATGTTAACAGAGTAATAGGCCGCCAATTGTCAATTAATAAAGGGTCCTTGCTTGACTTGGGTATAAGGGATATAACTCCCTGTTTCATTGTAGAGGTCATCTCTCCCTGACTGATGCATTCCTTATACATATGAAATAAAGGTAGTTTAATGAACTCCCAAAAGTGAAGATAGAATTCTACTGAAAGCCCGTCAATTTCTCTGTGCTTACATCTCATCTCTCCGCGTGCTCTGACGTCATTCCCTCTTCTTCTTCTTCTTCTTTGGTGTTTATTGGCGGTTGGCAACCTAGCTTATTGGTGCATTACCGCCACCAACTGGAATGGAATATGGATCAAGTTATTTGCTTTTATACAAAATATAAATAAACATAACAACCAAACAAAACAAATAAACAAACTGGAAATAAAACATAACAAATAAACAAAAAACAAAACAAAACCGCTATATTCTTTTATATAAATTACTTTCTTTCACAAATTTAATGATTTCATCATACAACTTACTATCTGTTTCCCTTAATAGACCTGATAAAGTAAAGTCATGATGTTTTACTTTCTTCAATGCTTGAATAAGGTGACATCTCTCATTATTATATTTCCTACAATGGATTAATACATGCTTACCTGTTTCTTGTTGGCTACAGTGTATGCATTCCCCAGTTGGGTGTTTTCCGATGTTATATAGTGTACTGTTAAGTCCAGTATGACCTATTCTCATCCGAGTTATGATACTTCCTTCTCTTCGATTCCTGCTCTCCCTCCTCCCAGCACCAACTTGTTTTTGTATATTGTATAAATGTCTACCTGTTTCATTATCATCCCAATATACCTGCCATATTGATTGTGCATATGTTCTTATGAGTTCTTTTTGCTTCTGCTTTACTTAATGGGACCTGGAAATCTACTTGCTTTGTTCTTAAAGTTTGTTTAGCCAGAATATCCACCTTCTCATTTCCTTCCACACCAACATGAGCAGGAACCCAAATGAAACGTGTAGAAATACCCATAACTTTCATATTATACATCTTACAGAATATCTCATTGATAATATCCATCCTAACTAATGACCTGCCAGATCGTATACTTTCTAGTGATGAGTAGCTATCTGATGCAACGACCGTGTTTTTTATCTTCTTCTCCTCTATCCACTGCAGGGCCAGTAATATTGCCAACAGTTCTGTTGCATATACTGACAAATGATTAGTTAGTCTTTTCTTAATAAAACAATCTCTCATTGGAATATATACTGCTGCACCTGCAAATCCTGTTTCAGGATCTTTGGATCCATCTGTAAATAAAAACATGTCATTCCCTCATTTGTGTTACTCTCTCCTGATAGGTCGTCAGTGAACTACACATCATATTCTCTTAAAGGCAACATAACATTCAAAATACAGCATACATTTTTCATATTCACAACATGAGAAAAATAAGAACAAAAAGAAAACACTTTTGGATCATTAATGGAAAAAGTTTTAACTTTACCATTCTGAACTCAGTCATTAATTTACTTTTCTTTTAATTCAATTTACTTTTGGTTATTTCTTTTAGTAACCACTCTGGCTTACTATTTATTTTTTTCCTTTCTTAATTTTTATTTGTAATCACTCTGGGTTACACACGCCCATCAAAACAGATGCTTCGTCCTAATTCGCATACTCTCTGTCCTCGTACATCTATCTATCCGCCTCTGTCTACATAATGGTAGCCTCTTACTTCCGTTGATATTTGGCTGGCAGCTTTCCTTACACTTACTTAATTATGACACTAAAAATTATTAATAATAAAAAAGTGTCAAATTTGTTAAATTGTATGACAAACTTGATTCATTGACTTTTTATTTGTAATTTTGTATTTTTATTTTTGTATTTGATTAGTTTTACTTTCATGTTACTTTTAGTTTGTTATCGCTAGTTTCCCGTTTCCTTTGTTCCTATAGTTTCCCGCCAGTCATCAGTTTCCATGGAAATTCATTAATCGCCACAGCTTCCCTCCACGTTTTCTAGAGCGCATCGTTCACTTTTACCACGCAGGCGCAGCTGCACACCGGTTATGTGCACCCCTGATTATAATGGAGATTGGAGATGCATCCATGAGCATTGCCCCAATGGGGAGCTTTCAGCCCAATGGGTTTATGATTTGCATGTTTCATGGAGGAAGAGACCTGGAGGAGTACGCGGAGGAGTTCATCAGTGCCAGCCACCTCGCCATCTGCTACATCAAGCTCATGGAGGGATTATGGATCGGTTTGGACGTCGAGATCCGGCAATGAAGCTGAGGGGATGCTGGCCGAGTACATCAACTTTGTCCTATTCGCCTTATTATCAAACGCGGAAGTAAATATGGGTCCAATTTCCGTTTTTTGTGCGCCACTTCCATTTCCTCGCTTCCCTGGGCTAACTAATGATATCGATCGCGAAGGATTATGACGAGTTGACAGAAAAATGTTAGGCATGCCGTAGCAGATGAATACAATAAAAAACTAAAGCTCCGCCTCACTCAGTTCAGTTACCGGACCTGGTTGAAACACTCATGCATCTAGCTGGCAGAGTGGCAAAACTTCGCCGGCGCCTTCAGCACCGCCCTAAACATGGTCGAGCCAACGCTGGACTAATATATCTATGGAGGTATTTTGTCATGTCAAATGTATTAATAATACCATCAGAATGCAACCAAAGCACAGGATAGCAATAAGTAGATGGCTATAATTAATTGTAAATCATACAAAATAAATGCCATGATCACTAGATTTTATACAGGTGTTACTATAATGCTTTTGTTAATGGTGATCAGCAACTAAATATTGATAATGTGGAAGTTACTGCCTTTTGCCTTGGCATGACTTCTCACTTTTTGCTGACAATACAAAGGCAGAGTACAGTAACTTAAAAATAGTGGTCAAAAGTTTGGTCAAGTTTGAGCTCAAGATTTTTTTAGGTATATAATTTTCATTACTAAAACATCTATTTGCCAGGAGAATAAGGTGAATAAATCTATGGATTTTCTTTTACTGTGGGCGATGTAGAAGAGGATCACACCACCAGCGTCCTGCCCCACTCAACATCCATTACCGCTCCAGAGCCAGACGCAGCGCCCACACCCACCGCAGACCGAGAGACCCAGCTATTACCCACCATGGACATCAAGCCTGAGCCAAAGCCCACAAGAGAGACAGAGCCAGCTGCCAATTCCTCAAAGCAGCGCCTGAGGGCCTGGCTGACCAGGTGTGTGAGCCAGCCGTAACATTAGACAGTGGGGTTTTTAATGGACCTGAACTCTTTAAGCAATGGCTAATAGACCACCCATGAACATTTTCTGTCACTGGTCCCCTCCTACATTAATGAATGTTCGTCACCTCTGTCTTCATCATGGCCACTGGTCCTGCCCTGCCCTAGTGCGTAGGAACTACTACCTTACATAGGAACTTACTGAAATGTGGATATTCTGTATGGTGGTGCTGTTTACACGACTGCTAAGTAAATGTAAGTGTTCTGGACAGAAATCGGCATGCATATTTACCTAAATTTAGCAAACCAAAGGGTATTATGGGGAAAACCACAACTTGAAGGAATTCGGTTTACACTGACTGAACACAGATCAGGAGACGTCACGTCATGGCTGCATTTCTCAAAGGCATCTCGATCTCAGTAAGCGTAGGTTCACAAATATTATGTTTACTAATGTCATGTGAATTAAAAGTGTGTAATTCCCCGATTAAATGTTAAGTTGGCACAACTCATCATAGTAAATCAGCTCATTTGCAGTTTTGCTTTTGATTTATTCATTACACACATAGACATTGACCAAAAGCTTTATAATTTTGATTAGTTTGAAATCACTTGTTAACAATGTTTCCAGCATATCATTGTAACAATTATTTTCCCCAGACCACATAGGGGTGAATTTAGGTTGATTGGGACACTTTTTCCCAGTCACTGAGGGGCAGTCATGGCCTAGTGGTTAGGGAGTTGGACTGGTAACCCAAGGTTGCTGGTTCGATTCCAGAACCGGTGGGAAATGACTGAGGTTTACCCCTAACCCCTAATCGCTCCCCGGGCGCCACACAAAGGCTGCCCGCTGCTCTGGGTGTGTATCCACGTTGGCAGTGTGTGTGTTAACTACTCACTACTCTGCTCCTAATGTGTGTGCATTAACTTGGATGGGTTAAATGCAGAGGTCAAATTCCAAGTATGGGTTACCATACTTGGCCGTCACGTGTCACTTTCACTTCACTTTCAATTTCACTTTCACTTAATAGCAAAAAGTGTCCAATTCACCCCTCTAATTTATAATGATTACAGACACTAAACATCAACATGTAATTGTTTGTTGTGCAACCTGAGGTCAAGAGCAGCCTATGTTGTCTAAACCCACGAGGGGGCAAAACAAGACAGGATTGACTGTTAAAGACTAACAAGACTAGACTAAGACTCAGACAGCTAACTAAACAAATAACTAACAGCTAAGACCGGAACAAACGCTTTCTAGACAAGACTTTCAACAGGTACTCACGGTAGGTTTCACATTGATTAACAATGAACCGGCACAGGACAGCAAACACAAGGGGATTAAATAGGGAGACACTAAAGAGGGAAACAGGTGACACAGGTGAAGCAATAATGACAAAACGAGGATAACAAGGGGGACGGGGCAAGAGAACGAGACAACACAAGCACATGGCCCCGCAAAAGGTCATGTGTTTGCACATAAAACACGGGTCTGTCTTGATTCTGCCTCAAGACTAAAGAAAATCAAGGACACGAGTGCAGAATCATGACAGAACCCCTCCCTTAAAGGCCATGTTGCAGGTTTTTTTTTTTCATCGAATT
>JAJAQA010000022.1:31887927-32130427 GCA_021464565.1 Rutilus rutilus | reverse complement strand
TAGCCTACAGATTTGTATGCATGAATTGTGCATTTCCAATCCTCAAAGCAGTTAATAAAAAAAAAAAAAAAAAAAAAAAAAAAAAAAAAAAAAATTTATACAAAATACATCATGCTCTTCTTCGATAACCGAACAAACAATTCATTGTCTGTGGCTGTGTTTGTGAGTACGGGAAATATGCTGCGCATAACAATAGAAAACAAGGAGAAACGCACAGTCACATGCTCAAACAATCAACGGTGCGGTAAAGTAGGTTTTATGTTGGACATTCGTTAGACATTCGATCTTTTCTGCAGCATTAATTGATATGTAATGGCTTAATAGTCGTGGATGATGCTGTATCTCGTCTAGGTCACATTGTAAAGCATAATGTCAAAAGTGAATTTTAATATTATTCGATGATGTAATTGTTTTAAGAATTGGAAGTGAAAAAGTCCTCACAACTATCCCCACTTGGGCACTTCAAGTTAGGGAGTGTCTCAAAAGTGCCAAATCGGCAACAAAGTTGGTAAAGTATGTGCATTATTCCACAAAAACACTAAAAACGTGATCCTTTTACGTATGTAGTTGATGTTAGTAAATGGATTAAAAATAGATTAAGCCAATTTTAAATTAAATACATCTAGGCTATTTAACTTTGTGGTTGTTTTATGTAAATACCTCAAATGACCAACAATGTATTTATACACACATGCAGCATATAATACACAACTTAGATTGGTGAAAAATGATGATGTCACACCACATGTAATGTATTCACCAACCCTTAGAGCACACCATACACGACTTGGATTTGGAAAATGTCATTTAGTGTATTTTTTATGAATTTTTGAAATATGCAAATCTATATAACTTCCTGATCATGTGACCTGATGATGTCACACCACATGTAATGTATTCACCAACCGTTGGAGCACACCATACACGACTTGGATTTGGAAAATGTCATTTAGTGTATTTTTTATGAATTTTTGAAATACGCAAATCTATATAACTTCTGGTCATGTGACCTGATGATGTCACACCACTTGTAATGTATTCACCAACCCTTGGAGCACACCATACACGACTTGGATTTGGAAAATGTCATTTCGTCAATTTTTTATGAATTTTTGAAATATGCAAATCTATATAACTTCCTGGTCATGTGACCTGATGATGTCACACCACATGTAATGTATTCACCAACCCTTGGAGCACACCATACATGACTTGGATTTGGAAAATGTCATTTCGTCAATTTTTTATGAATTTTTGAAATACGCAAATCTATATAACTTCTGGTCATGTGACCTGATGATGTCACACCACTTGTAATGTATTCACCAACCCTTGGAGCACACCATACACGACTTGGATTTAAAAAAATGTCAATTTGTCAATTTTTTATGAATTTTTGAAAGACGCAAATCTATATAACTTCCTGGTCATGTGACCTGATGATGTCACACCACCTGGGATTTATTCACCAACCTTTGGAGCACACCATACACGACTTGGATTTAGAAAATGTAATTTCGTCTATTTTTTATGAATTTTTGAAATACGCAAATCTATATAACTTCCTGGTCATGTGACCTGATGATGTCACACCACATGTAATGTATTCACCAACCCTTGGAGCACACCATACACGACTTGGATTTAGAAAATGTAATTTCGTCTATTTTTTATGAATTTTTGAAAGACGCAAATCTATATAACTTCCTGGTCATGTGACCTGATGATGTCACACCACATGTAATGTATTCACCAACTGTTGGAGCACACCATACACGACTTGGATTTAGAAAATGTCAATTCCTCAATTTTTTATGAATTTTTGAAAGACGCAAATCTATATAACTTCCTGGTCATGTGACCTGATGATGTCACACCACTTGTAATGTATTCACCAACCCTTGGAGCACACCATACACGACTTGGATTTCGAAAATGTCATTTAGTGTATTTTTAATGAATTTTTAAAATACGCAAATCTATATAACTTCCTGGTCATGTGACCTGATGATGTCACACCACTTGTAATGTATTCACCAACCCTTGGAGCACACCATACACGACTTGGATTTAGAAAATGTCATTTAGTGTATTTTTAATGAATTTTTGAAATATGCAAATCTATATAACTTCCTGGTCATGTGACCTGATGATGTCACACCACATGTAATGTATTCACCAACCCTTGGAGCACACCATACACGACTTGGATTTAGAAAATGTCATTTCGTCTATTTTTAATGAATTTTTAAAATACGCAAATCTATATAACTTCCTGGTCATGTGACCTGATGATGTCACACCACTTGTAATGTATTCACCAACCCTTGGAGCACACCATACACGACTTGGATTTCGAAAATGTCATTTAGTGTATTTTTAATGAATTTTTGAAATATGCAAATCTATATAACTTCCTGGTCATGTGACCTGATGATGTCACACCACATGTAATGTATTCACCAACCCTTGGAGCACACCATACATGACTTGGATTTAGAAAATGTCATTTAGTGTATTTTTAATGAATTTCTGAAATACGCAAATCTATAAAACTTCCTGGTCATGTGACCTGATGATGTCACACCACATGTAATGTATTCACCAACCCTTGGAGCACACCATACACGACTTGGATTTGGAAAATGTCATTTCGTCTATTTTTAATGAATTTCTGAAATACGCAAATCTATAAAACTTCCTGGTCATGTGACCTGATGATGTCACACCACCTGGGATTTATTCACCAACCCTTGGAGCACACCATACACGACTTGGATTTGGAAAATGTCATTTCGTCAATTTTTTATGAATTTTTGAAATACGCAAATCTATATAACTTCTGGTCATGTGACCTGATGATGTCACACCACATGTAATGTATTCAGCAACCCTTGGAGCACACCATACACGACTTGGATTTGGAAAATGTCATTTCGTCAATTTTTTATGAATTTTTGAAATACGCAAATCTATATAACTTCTGGTCATGTGACCTGATGATGTCACACCACTTGTAATGTATTCACCAACCCTTGGAGCACACCATACACGACTTGGATTTAAAAAAATGTCAATTTGTCAATTTTTTATGAATTTTTGAAAGACGCAAATCTATATAACTTCCTGGTCATGTGACCTGATGATGTCACACCACCTGGGATTTATTCACCAACCCTTGGAGCACACCATACACGACTTGGATTTGGAAAATGTCATTTCGTCAATTTTTTATGAATTTTTGAAATACGCAAATCTATATAACTTCCTGGTCATGTGACCTGATGATGTCACACCACTTGTAATGTATTCACCAACCCTTGGAGCACACGATACACGACTTGGATTTGGAAAATGTCATTTCGTCAATTTTTTATGAATTTTTGAAATACGCAAATCTATATAACTTCTGGTCATGTGACCTGATGATGTCACACCACATGTAATGTATTCAGCAACCCTTGGAGCACACCATACACGACTTGGATTTGGAAAATGTCATTTCGTCAATTTTTTATGAATTTTTGAAATACGCAAATCTATATAACTTCTGGTCATGTGACCTGATGATGTCACACCACTTGTAATGTATTCACCAACCCTTGGAGCACACCATACACGACTTGGATTTAAAAAAATGTCAATTTGTCAATTTTTTATGAATTTTTGAAAGACGCAAATCTATATAACTTCCTGGTCATGTGACCTGATGATGTCACACCACCTGGGATTTATTCACCAACCCTTGGAGCACACCATACACGACTTGGATTTAGAAAATGTAATTTCGTCTATTTTTTATGAATTTTTGAAATACGCAAATCTATATAACTTCTGGTCATGTGACCTGATGATGTCACACCACATGTAATGTATTCACCAACCCTTGGAGCACACCATACACGACTTGGATTTAGAAAATGTCAATTTGTCAATTTTTTATGAATTTTTGAAAGACGCAAATCTATATAACTTCCTGGTCATGTGACCTGATGATGTCACACCACCTGGGATTTATTCACCAACCCTTGGAGCACACCATACACGACTTGGATTTCGAAAATGTAATTTCGTCAATTTTTTATGAATTTTTGAAATACGCAAATCTATATAACTTCTGGTCATGTGACCTGATGATGTCACACCACATGTAATGTATTCACCAACCCTTGGAGCACACCATACACGACTTGGATTTAGAAAATGTAATTTCGTCTATTTTTTATGAATTTTTGAAATACGCAAATCTATATAACTTCTGGTCATGTGACCTGATGATGTCACACCACATGTAATGTATTCACCAACCCTTGGAGCACACCATACACGACTTGGATTAAAAAAATGTCAATTTGTCAATTTTTTATGAATTTTTGAAAGACGCAAATCTATATAACTTCCTGGTCATGTGACCTGATGATGTCACACCACATGTAATGTATTCACCAACCCTTAGAGCACACCATACACGACTTGGATTTAGAAAATGTAATTTCGTCTATTTTTTATGAATTTTTGAAAGACGCAAATCTATATAACTTCCTGGTCATGTGACCTGATGATGTCACACCACATGTAATGTATTCAACAACCCTTGGAGCACACCATACATGACTTGGATTTGGAAAATGTCATTTCGTCAATTTTTTATGAATTTTTGAAATACGCAAATCTATATAACTTCTGGTCATGTGACCTGATGATGTCACACCACTTGTAATGTATTCACCAACCCTTGGAGCACACCATACACGACTTGGATTTAAAAAAATGTCAATTTGTCAATTTTTTATGAATTTTTGAAAGACGCAAATCTATATAACTTCCTGGTCATGTGACCTGATGATGTCACACCACCTGGGATTTATTCACCAACCCTTGGAGCACACCATACACGACTTGGATTTCGAAAATGTAATTTCGTCTATTTTTTATGAATTTTTGAAATACGCAAATCTATATAACTTCTGGTCATGTGACCTGATGATGTCACACCACATGTAATGTATTCACCAACCCTTGGAGCACACCATACACGACTTGGATTTAAAAAAATGTCAATTTGTCAATTTTTTATGAATTTTTGAAAGACGCAAATCTATATAACTTCCTGGTCATGTGACCTGATGATGTCACACCACCTGGGATTTATTCACCAACCCTTGGAGCACACCATACACGACTTGGATTTAGAAAATGTAATTTCGTCTATTTTTTATGAATTTTTGAAATACGCAAATCTATATAACTTCTGGTCATGTGACCTGATGATGTCACACCACATGTAATGTATTCACCAACCCTTGGAGCACACCATACACGACTTGGATTTAGAAAATGTAATTTCGTCTATTTTTTATGAATTTTTGAAATACGCAAATCTATATAACTTCTGGTCATGTGACCTGATGATGTCACACCACATGTAATGTATTCACCAACCCTTGGAGCACACCATACACGACTTGGATTTAAAAAAATGTCAATTTGTCAATTTTTTATGAATTTTTGAAAGACGCAAATCTATATAACTTCCTGGTCATGTGACCTGATGATGTCACACCACATGTAATGTATTCACCAACCCTTAGAGCACACCATACACGACTTGGATTTAGAAAATGTAATTTCGTCTATTTTTTATGAATTTTTGAAAGACGCAAATCTATATAACTTCCTGGTCATGTGACCTGATGATGTCACACCACATGTAATGTATTCAACAACCCTTGGAGCACACCATACACGACTTGGATTTGGAAAATGTCATTTCGTCAATTTTTTATGAATTTTTGAAATACGCAAATCTATATAACTTCTGGTCATGTGACCTGATGATGTCACACCACTTGTAATGTATTCACCAACCCTTGGAGCACACCATACACGACTTGGATTTAAAAAATGTCAATTTGTCAATTTTTTATGAATTTTTGAAAGACGCAAATCTATATAACTTCTGGTCATGTGACCTGATGATGTCACACCACTTGTAATGTATTCACCAACCCTTGGAGCACACCATACACGACTTGGATTTAAAAAAATGTCAATTTGTCAATTTTTTATGAATTTTTGAAATATGCAAATCTATATAACTTCCTGGTCATGTGACCTGATGATGTCACACCACATGTAATGTATTCACCAACCCTTGGAGCACACCATACACGACTTGGATTTGGAAAATGTCATTTCGTCAATTTTTTATGAATTTTTGAAATACGCAAATCTATATAACTTCTGGTCATGTGACCTGATGATGTCACACCACTTGTAATGTATTCACCAACTGTTGGAGCACACCATACACGACTTGGATTTAAAAAAATGTCAATTTGTCAATTTTTTATGAATTTTTGAAAGAGGCAAATCTATATAACTTCCTGGTCATGTGACCTGATGATGTCACACCACCTGGGATTTATTCACCAACCGTTGGAGCACACCATACACGACTTGGATTTAGAAAATGTCAATTCCTCAATTTTTTATGAATTTTTGAAAGACGCAAATCTATATAACTTCTTGGTCATGTGACCTGATGATGTCACACCACCTGGGATTTATTCACCAACCCTTGGAACATTTTTACAGGTTTTCAAATATTATTATTTTTTTCCTAATTGATATTAAAAGAGGAATTTGACAAAGCTGTGAAATTAGATTGATTTCACAAGTAATGACCATTCACATTAAGAATCATATCATTGAATCATTGTCATATTTTCATAGAGAAAAAAGAAATTAAGTGCATACAGTTAGCTCATGACATCCCTTTATTGAAGAAAACATACAGAAGTTAAACAATCAAGAGTTTTATTTAATTTTCATCTGTTTCTTTAAATATTAACAAATGTGACCTTATGGTATTGGGATTTTGTAATATCACCATTATGTAGGCTAGTATAACAGTGAAAAAAGTAGTTGCATGTCTTATAACTGTAAAACCAAATGCTATATTTCAAAAAGCACCAGAGTTTTTACTAAAATGCAATTTTGATGTTAATAACATACCAATTACACTTATACACTCATAAATAGGTTTTTCTTTGTACAATAATAATTTCTTCCTCCACAAAGGATTAATGCACAATTTGGAATAGTAAATAAATCAAGGTTAGAAACAAAAACTTTTTTTTAATGACAATTGGTTTGGGAATTTTGGTTGTGGAAATTGATTAAAGATGATGGTATCTTTAGTTTTATAGAACTTACAAATATTTAGCTAATATTTAATTGTATGCAATTCCCAGAGAACTTTTGAGGCTTATTGGATTAGAGACACTTGGAGTACTTCCCAATTTAGGCTGAATAATAAACATTTTTTAAGTTACGGATGTAATAATTGCCTATGCTCCATTGTCTAAACAAAATATATTCTTGATGTTACAAATACATTGAACTCTCTGTTCAAGAAACATGTTTTAGATTGGAGTAAATTATAGATGACACCTCATAGATATTCTATAACGAACAAAGTTAATGAGTTTTCATATAAGATACATAACACTGAGTAGTAGGCCTACACTCATTCGACACTTGTGCTTTAAAGTTGATGTGGAAGACAATTGTATATTTTATGCCCATGAGCCACTCATATTGAAGCTGATATTGTTTTGAAGAAAGTGATATTTAAATGTTTTACAATTGATATAGATAGGGTTAGGGATAGGGTTTATATGTGATTTCATAACTATTATGGCTTATTACTAGGCCTATAACCAAAGTGGATTGAAAAATAAATATTTTTAAACAATTTAAAATTGACATTTACATATATGGAAACTATTTATAAAAGTAAAACTTTAAAATCAATACGAACCATGCAACTGTTTAGTATTATTATGTATTTAATGTTTAAAAAAAATAAAAAAATCCATTGCCACTATACATTGTTTTGATGTTTTCTAAAAAAGAGAAAAAAATGTCTTTGATACATCAAACAAACAAATAAAATAAATTAATATATAAATAGAAGGACATCTCTATTCATATAAGATGTGACGTGATCTATCATTTTGATATCACAATGTTTATTTATAATGCTTCATTCTCTTTCTCTAAAGTAATGACTAAAAATGTTAGATTTTTTGTTTTGATAAAAAAAAATTATATATATATATATATATATATATATATATATTGAAATATTGAAATATTATTACAATTTAAGACAGCCGTTTTCTATGTGAATATACAGTAAAGTGTAATTTATTCCTGTGATCAAAGCTGAATTTTCAGCATCATTACTCCAGTCTTCAGTGTCACATGATCCTTCAGAAATCACTCTAATATGATGATTTGATGCTCAAGAAACATTTATGATTATTATCAATGTTGAAAACAGTTTTTTACATTTGTATTTCATGATGCTATGATGAATAGAAAGTTCAAAAGAACAGCATTTATCTGAAATCTAAAGCTTTTGTCACATTAAACACTACCCTTCAAAAATTTGGGGTCAGTAAGAATTTTAATTTTATTTTTGGGGGAAAGAAATAAAATAAATCAATACTTTTATTCATCAAGGATGAGTTAAACTGATCAAAAGTTACAGTAAAGACATTTATAATGTTAGAAAATATTCTATTTTAAATAAATGCTGTTCTTTTGAACTTTCTATTCATCAAAGAAGTTTTGAAAAAAATTGTACACAACTGTTTTCAACATTGAAAATAATAATGAATGTTTTTTGAGCATAAAATCAGCATATTAGAATGATTTCTGAAGGATCATGTGACTGAAGACTGGAGTAATGATGCTGAAAATTCAGCTTTCATCTGAGGAATAAATTACATTTTAAAATATATTAAAATAGAAAACAGTCATTTTAAATTGTCATAATGTTTCACAATAATACTGTTTTTTTTTTCTTGTTTTTTATCAAATAAATGCAGCCTTGGTGAGCAGAAGAGACTTCTTTTAAAAACATAAAAATTCTAACCGATCTAAAACTTTTGACCAGTAGTGTATATATAAGAACAAAAAGTGTTAATGACAGCAAGCAATTAAAAAATTGTGTCAGAAAAAAAAAAAAAAAAAAAAAAAAAAAAAAGCCTAAAATTAAATTTCACAAAAAAACAGAGATTTAATGGAAAAATTGTCTTGGTCAAAGGAGCAACTCAAAATGATGATGGGCCATGTCACATATTTACCATATAGGCTAACTGTTTACCTGTTGTTTGTCCCTTTTTACTGCGTCCTGCACAACACACAGAACCATTCCGTTTCAGAACTACTGCACGGTAGCTGTAGGCCTACACATAAAATGTGAAACAACCTACAACACCTGTCACATTGAATCTGCAAGAGAGCAAAGTCATGATCTAAAACTTCACTGTTTTCCCAAACCAATTGTCATTAAAAAAAAGTTTTTGTTTCTAACTTTGATTTATTTACTATTCCAAATTGTGCATTAATCCTTTGTGGAGGAAGAAATTATTATTGCACAAAGTAAAACCTATTTATGAGAAAACGGTCAATGACTGTCAGCTACGGCTGCCAAACAAAAACCGTAAAAATAAAGTAAAATATCCTAATTTAAATGAAATGCAAAAAAATTTTACAGAAATTTTCCTTAAATGTTTTATAGAAAAACACTGTTATTTTACAGCTATTTCCTGAATTATTACAGTCAAACACCTTCCCTGTAAAAAAATCCTATAAAATAACAAATGACTGTCAGCTGCGGCTGACATACAAAAACTGTAAAATTAATGTAAAATATCCTCATTTAAATAAGTGCAAAATACTTTTACAGAAATCTTCATAAAACTTTTTTAACAGAAACACACAGTTAAAACACATTTATTTCACATTTATTTTCTGATTTTTTTACTGAAAAACATGCAGTTAATTATATGCATGATTTGTTGTGACTATACATCACTACATCAGCAACTACACAGTTACTGTCTGTTAAATAAAGCAACATGCAGCACATCATCAGTGTTTCTCTGCTCATCCTGGACTGAAGCTCAGGCTCTACTCTTCAACACAATGGTGACACACAAAACACACCATACAGAAACACTTTAAACCCCAACAGATCATTAAACACTACCAGATCTCTCAGGATCTCAGCATCTTCACTTATTACAATCCAGACTTTATTTCTTTCATACTAACATTCTTACTGAGAATGAACAGAGGTTTAGAAGTTGAAGCTTTATTGAAAAGATTAAAGTTTGATGTCACCATGATGGAGATCAGTGTTTGCTTTAGTTGGGCTCTTGACCTTTTAGTGTTTGACTTAAAATTTTCTCTGGCTGCTTTAACTGTGTGTCTTTGATGCATATTGGTAATTGTAGCAATCCAAGAGAAACTCAGATCAGATGATGTTGGTCACTTTTTAGTGAATCATCATGTAGTGTCCTGCTTTGTTAATACACCTGAATGAAACATCTGATTAAATGGTTAAATATTAGTTGTTCATTTTGCATGATAAAACTGCTATAGCAGATCCTGCAGTGCTGTGATACTCAGATTTTATGAAGTCATTATACAGAAAATGTTTTGACAGGATTATATAGACTCACTCAGACATCAATAATCAGCGTATGAATCACAACAATGGTGACAATGAAAAAAAAAAATCTGAATTACTATAAAGTCACAAAAAGGCTTTGTTGGTTGTCACCATTGTTGAGATTCATATGTTGATTCTTGATGTCTCTATACTACTAAAAAAATGAACCAGCTCAAAACTTTTTCTGTATAATATATATATATATATATATATATATTTTCAGAGTGTTATAATACTGATGCCACAATATTTTAAGGATTATGTGAAAAATTATGACATTAATTATAGACTTTGTGTAAATCTAAACTCAATCTACATATTATGAAATCTAAGCTAATATATTCAGAGATTTGACTGATACATCAGTGAATCAGATCATCATATGATGACTATAACATCATCAATGAATGAATGATTAAGATCATCTGATATTCCTCCTGCATTTATTGCTATAACAAATGTGTATCAAATACACAGTTAAAGCAGCCAGAGAAAACTAATGTTAAAAACTCAAGGGTCATGAGCCCAACTAAAGCAGACACTGATCTCAATCATGGTGACATCAAATTTATTTTAAAGTTTTTTACACTTTATTTAAATTAGCATATTATACTTTAATTTTATGTTTTTTGTTTGGCAGCCGCAGCTGCCAGTCATTTGACCTTTTTTTTACGATTTTCTTTTACAATGAAGGTATTTGATCATAATAATGCAGGAAATACCTGTGAAATAACACTGTTTTTTCGGTTTATTTAAATTAGAATATTTTACTTTAATTTTAAGGTTTTTGTTTGGCAGCCGCAGCTGCCAGTCATTTGACCCTTTTTTTACAATTTTTTTTTACAATGAAGGTGTATGATCATAATAATGCAGGAAATACCTGTGAAATAACAGCGTTTTTCAGTTTATTTAATTTAGGATGTTTTACAGTTTTTTGGGGAGCTGACAGTCATTTGACCATTTTGTCATTTAACTGTTTTGTTACTGTTAAATTACAGATTAAATTTAAGAAAACAGAAAAAATACTGTATGAAAAATACAATCAATTTTCTGTATAAAAAATGTGAATTACTGTAATTTGTCATTAATGTCATAAGGTCCGTGTAACGCTTTGCAGTTCTTTGTTCAATTTGAAATTTAATAATCAGAAATGAGAAAATGGCCTCTTTATTCGTTTTTTAAAAAAAACGAAAAAACGAGATTTCGGCTTGATTTTTCGTTTTTTGGTTCACAGGCAAAAAAAACGAATAAATGACTTCAAAATTCGTTTTCCACAACTGGGCGGCCTGACACGCCCCCTTCCGCCGATTGGTCAATCAAATCTGAGCATGTGACGTCATCAGTTGTCGCTCAGGTCAGGTCTGTTCAACAAAATAATAGTCCTCTCTACTATGGCTACAGATTCTTAAACTGCAGGTCCTATTGGGCTTTCTTCTGTGCAACTTTACGCGTTTCACAGAAATCATTACATCAGAGATATTAATTATTAGTCTGCCACCAGCCTGTTTTATTTAGCTGTGTGTGGTGAAGCTGCGCTTGACAGCGCCGAGCGGGAGAGGCTCACTGACCAATGTCCAGTCAGCAGTCAGAACTTTTCTTTTAGACGCTCCGTTTTGCCACGGGATGGTGATTGCAAATACTGTAATGCCAATCGGCTGAGGGTGGGTACCGATGATGGTGAAATACATTTTTAATGAAACTGTAATCATATCCGCGACCCGCGAGAATGAGACAGGTGATTGACAGAACGATAGCGGTGGCTAGGCAATTAAAGGCGCAAGATAACTTATGTTAACAAAAACATAAATAAAAAAAGTGTTTAATATAAGTGACTTTGTCTTTGTTTTATTGTTTTTGTTGTTTTTAATCAAATAATTGTGAACCACAAACTGAGCCTTCGTTTTAAAGGGCAATTTCCAAATATATTTTATTTATTTGTTATAATATGGGTATTTTAATACAGCATAAATAAAAACAAACACACGTAATATGTATGCCTATAGGCTAAACACCACAGTTTTTTGGTTTTGTTTGTGTGAACTTTCATCCCCAACCATATTTCTTCATGCTCCACGCTCAGCACCCCTACTTCCCATGGTAGGCCTAACTGTAATTAACATGTAAAATCTTTGGTATATGTAATCTATATGTAATATTTAAAAACACTTTACAGTGTGATGGAAATAAACTTTTCTTAAAGCGTGTTGTATACTGTAATAGACAATTGTCCTGCAGAATGATGAGGTTTTTTGTAAGAAAAACATTGCGAGCAAATGTCGAATTGTTGTTTGAAATATAAATCAACAACGTAAGAGGCTTTAGGCTGTCTGATGAACTCTGTATGAACAAACACACAGCTTTGCAGTAGGTGGCACAGAAGCAGCATCTGACCCTGCATTTTTAGATGTACATTACACACTGTCTAATGCAGCTCAAAGGAGGCACTGTGAATTTGCATAGCAATTTAATTCTAAGCGGCCATTAAATGTGAAGTGACAACATGAAACACTACTTTCAATATATAAAAAAGCAAGTCAGCCTGATAATGATTGAATACCAATTTACTCATTTAGGCTCACAATAAGCAGATTACATAATTATACCATGAAAAAAAAAATATATAGGCTATATATATATGTGTGTGTGTGTGTGTGTGTGTGTGTGTGTGTGTGTGTATGTGTGTAAAGGTATGTCACTTACTGGTGGAACCCAAACAGAAGTCCAGTTCTGGCTGCAATCAAACAATAAAAACGAGAAACAATGCATGCCATCAAGAACATTTATTGATTCCACAGGAACTTGATCCAGTTTCCCCCATTTTTACTAATAACTACTTTGTGTTAATTCAGAGGACAGTAAGGCAAACTATTAAGCATGAACTCGAACAGGATCAATTAGAGAAAAAAGAGATGAAATGTCAGGATACTGCATAGAAAACGTATGGAGTTCAATTGCCTTTGCAATATTTTGCATTTATATATTTTTGTATATATTTTATAGTTTTCAGATGATTTGATATAATTTAATTGATTAGTTTGTTAAATACACATACTTTATCTGTTTGATTATTGTATTATATTTAATACAATATCTCTTCAGTTTAAACCATAAACGCATGCTCTCCATTCAAGTGGACATCTGAAAATCTCTTTGAAAATTTTGTAAAATGAAAAATAAAAAATAAAATCTTGTTTTCCATGCCCTAAGAGCAATAAAAACACATAGGAAAAAAAAGATCCTGACTGAGGTTATCATAATTCATGCATGAAATGGTTAAACACTTTTTTTATTTGTGTTTTTGTTAACATAAGTTATCTTGCGCCTTTAATTGCCTCCGCTATCTATCGTCCTGTCAATCATCTGTCTCATTCTCGCGGGTCGCGGCTATGATTACAGTTTCAGTAAAAATGTATTTCACCATCATCGGTACCCACCCTCAGCCGATTGGCATTACAGTATTTGCAATCACCATCCCGTGGCAAAACGGAGCGTCTAAAAGAAAAGTTCTGACTGCTGACTGGACATTGGTCAGTGAGCCTCTCCCGATCAGCGCTGTCAAGCGCAGCTTCACCACACACAGCTAAATAAAACAGGCTGGTGGCAGACTAATAATTAATATTTCTGATGTAAAGATTTCTGTGAAACGTGTAAAGTTGCACAGAAGAAAGCCCAATAGGACCTGTCCTGCCCTGTACAGTTTAAGAATCTGTAGCCATAGTAGAGACAAAGAGTATAGAAGCCCAAGAGGCGAAACTCTGTTGTGTTATGGGTAACAGTCTGTAGATGGCGCTGCGGAGGCGAATCCGCCATTATGGACTGAAAGCTGCTGGAATCGTTAGCGCCAGTCAATGGCAAAATCCATTTTAGTATGTGTTAATAGTTCATGTGTGCACTGCTAGATTGCACATCTTTTTTGTACCTTTCCGCCTGTAATAGGACATTCATAGTTTTTTTTTTCTTGCCATTGAAATGTTCACTGTGTAAAATATTAACTGTCTTTAGAAATGTTCATTTATAAAACAAATTTTCTATACTCTTTGGTAGAGAGGACTATTATTTTGTTGAACAGACCTGAGCGACAACTGATGACGTCACATGCTCAGATTTGCTTGACCAATCGGCGGAAGGGGGCGTGTCAGGCCGCCCAGTTGTGGAAAACGAATTTTGAAGTCATTTATTCGTTTTTTTGCCTGTGAACCAAAAAACGAAAAATCAAGCCGAAATCTCGTTTTTTAGTTTTTTGGAAAAAACGAATAAAGGGGCCATTTTCTCATTTCTGATTATTAAATTTCAAATTGAACAAAGAACTGCAAAGCGTTACACGGACCGTCATAATACCTAAAAAACCAGCTGCATTTTTATTTTACAGATATTATTTGTAATTTTACAGTGTTTTGAGTACAATTTAAAATGAAAGAAAATGATCGTCAAAAAATCACAGTTATTTTCTGTAAAATTATTTACAGTGTATGTTATTAACATCAAAATTGCATTTTAGTAAAAACTCTGGTGCTTTTTGAAATATAGCATTTGGTTTTACAGTTATAAGACATGCAACTACTTTTTTCACTGTTATACTAGCCTACATAATGGTGATATTACAAAATCCCAATACCATAAGTTCACATTTGTTAATATTTAAAGAAACAGACGAAAATTAAATAAAACTCTTGATTGTTTAACTTCTGTATGTTTTCTTCAATAAAGGGATGTCATGAGCTAACTGTATGCACTTAATTTCTTTTTCTTCTATGAAAATATGACAAAACATGTATTTCTTAATGTGAATGGTCATTACTTGTGAAATCAATCTAATTTCACAGCTTTGTCAAATTCCTCTTTTAATATCAATTAGAAAAATAAAAAAATAGAAAACTTTAGAAAACCTGTAAAAATGTTCCAAGGGTTGGTGAATAAATCCCAGGTGGTGTGACATCATCAGGTCACATGACCAGGAAGTTATATAGATTTGTGTATTTTAAAAATTCATTAAAAATACACTAAATGACATTTTCCAAATCCAAGTCGTGTATGGTGTGCTCCAAGGGTTGGTGAATACATTACATGTGGTGTGACATCATCAGGTCACATGACCAGGACGTTATATAGATTTGGGTATTTCAAAAATTCATTAAAAATAGACGAAATTACATTTTCTAAATCCAAGTCGTGTATGGTGTGCAACAAGGGTTGGTGAATACATTACATGTGGTGTGACATCATCAGGTCACATGACCAGGAAGTTATATAGATTTGCGTATTTTAAAAATTCATTAAAAATACACTAAATGACATTTTCGAAATCCAAGTCGTGTATGGTGTGCTCCAAGGGTTGGTGAATACATTACAAGTGGTGTGACATCATCAGGTCACATGACCAGGAAGTTATATAGATTTGCGTATTTCAAAAATTCATTAAAAATAGACAAAGTTAAATTTTCTAAATCCAAGTCGTGTATGGTGTGCTCCAACGGTTGGTGAATACATTACATGTGGTGTGACATCATCAGGTCACATGACCAGGAAGTTATATAGATTTGCGTATTTCAAAAATTCTTTAAAAATACACTAAATGACATTTTCCAAATCCAAGTCGTGTATGGTGTGCTCCAAGGGTTGGTGAATACATTACATGTGGTGTGACATCATCAGGTCACATGACCAGGAAGTTATATAGATTTGCGTATTTTAAAAATTCATTAAAAATACACTAAATGACATTTTCGAAATCCAAGTCGTGTATGGTGTGCTCCAAGGGTTGGTGAATACATTACAAGTGGTGTGACATCATCAGGTCACATGACCAGGAAGTTATATAGATTTGCGTATTTTAAAAATTCATTAAAAATACACTAAATGACATTTTCGAAATCCAAGTCGTGTATGGTGTGCTCCAAGGGTTGGTGAATACATTACAAGTGGTGTGACATCATCAGGTCACATGACCAGGAAGTTATATAGATTTGCGTATTTCAAAAATTCATTAAAAATAGACAAAGTTAAATTTTCGAAATCCAAGTCGTGTATGGTGTGCTCCAAGGGTTGGTGAATACATTACATGTGGTGTGACATCATCAGGTCACATGACCAGGAAGTTATATAGATTTGCGTATTTTAAAAATTCATTAAAAATACACTAAATGACATTTTCCAAATCCAAGTCGTGTATGGTGTGCTCCAAGGGTTGGTGAATACATTACAAGTGGTGTGACATCATCAGGTCACATGACCAGGAAGTTATATAGATTTGCGTATTTCAAAAATTCATTAAAAATACACTAAATGACATTTTCTAAATCCAAGTCGTGTATGGTGTGCTCCAAGGGTTGGTGAATACATTACATGTGGTGTGACATCATCAGGTCACATGACCAGGAAGTTATATAGATTTGCATATTTCAAAAATTCATTAAAAATACACTAAATGACATTTTCCAAATCCAAGTCGTGTATGGTGTGCTCCAAGGGTTGGTGAATACATTACATGTGGTGTGACATCATCAGGTCACATGACCAGGAAGTTATATAGATTTGCATATTTCAAAAATTCATTAAAAATACACTAAATGACATTTTCTAAATCCAAGTCGTGTATGGTGTGCTCCAAGGGTTGGTGAATACATTACAAGTGGTGTGACATCATCAGGTCACATGACCAGGAAGTTATATAGATTTGCGTATTTCAAAAATTCATTAAAAATAGACAAAGTTAAATTTTCTAAATCCAAGTCGTGTATGGTGTGCTCCAAGGGTTGGTGAATACATTACATGTGGTGTGACATCATCAGGTCACATGACCAGGAAGTTATATAGATTTGCGTATTTTAAAAATTCATTAAAAATACACTAAATGACATTTTCCAAATCCAAGTCGTGTATGGTGTGCTCCAAGGGTTGGTGAATACATTACATGTGGTGTGACATCATCAGGTCACATGACCAGGAAGTTATTTAAGCCCCTTTCACACAGAGATTCCGGAAAATACACGGATAAAGTGACCCGGGATTTGACCCGGGTTCATTTGATTTTGGTTCATTCACACTGCCAGTGATTTTCCAGAATCAGAGAGCGCGTTCACACACAACCCGTGTATGTCCCGGAAAGACACGTGACATCGATGTGACTTTTAATGTCTCAGCAGCGTCTTCAGTTTGCGTATGAGCTGCGATTTCTCTCTCGGGAAACCACGCTTGTGCATTTATTTCTCTGATTCGATCATAAAATTGCGCATTTCGTACCGTTTCACAGCTGGCGAACGATCCCGGCTTCAGCGTCATCACTACGACACGGCATTATTACGGCTTTTGTTCACACAGCGCGCGTTCCGGGACTGAACACGGCAATGTTACTAGGTCCCCAACCCGGCATCGATCCCGGCATTAAACCCGGGTCATGTTTGCGTTCACACAGAAGGCGTTCCGGCAATTTGCCGGCAATTTCCCGGGTTCAATGCGCTGTGTGAAAGGGGCTATAGATTTGCGTATTTTAAAAATTCATTAAAAATACACTAAATGACATTTTCCAAATCCAAGTCGTGTATGGTGTGCTCCAAGGGTTGGTGAATACATTACAAGTGGTGTGACATCATCAGGTCACATGACCAGGAAGTTATATAGATTTGCATATTTCAAAATTTCATTAAAAATAGACAAAGTTAAATTTTCTAAATCCAAGTCGTGTATGGTGTGCTCCAAGGGTTGGTGAATACATTACATGTGGTGTGACATCATCAGGTCACATGACCAGGAAGTTATATAGATTTGCATATTTCAAAATTTCATTAAAAATAGACAAATTGACATTTTCTAAATCCAAGTCGTGTATGGTGTGCTCCAAGGGTTGGTGAATACATTACATGTGGTGTGACATCATCAGGTCACATGACCAGGAAGTTATATAGATTTGCGTATTTCAAAAATTCATTAAAAATACACTAAATGACATTTTCCAAATCCAAGTCGTGTATGGTGTGCTCCAAGGGTTGGTGAATACATTACAAGTGGTGTGACATCATCAGGTCACATGACCAGGAAGTTATATAGATTTGCGTATTTCAAAAATTCATTAAAAATACACTAAATGACATTTTCCAAATCCAAGTCATGTATGGTGTGCTCCAAGGGTTGGTGAATACATTACATGTGGTGTGACATCATCAGGTCACATGACCAGGAAGTTATATAGATTTGCGTATTTCAAAAATTCATTAAAAATAGACAAAGTTAAATTTTCTAAATCCAAGTCGTGTATGGTGTGCTCCAAGGGTTGGTGAATACATTACATGTGGTGTGACATCATCAGGTCACATGACCAGGAAGTTATATAGATTTGCGTATTTTAAAAATTCATTAAAAATACACTAAATGACATTTTCCAAATCCAAGTCGTGTATGGTGTGCTCTAAGGGTTGGTGAATACATTACATGTGGTGTGACATCATCAGGTCACATGACCAGGAAGTTATATAGATTTGCATATTTCAAAAATTCATTAAAAATACACTAAATGACATTTTCCAAATCCAAGTCGTGTATGGTGTGCTCCAAGGGTTGGTGAATACATTACATGTGGTGTGACATCATCAGGTCACATGACCAGGAAGTTATATAGATTTGCATATTTCAAAAATTCATTAAAAATACACTAAATGACATTTTCTAAATCCAAGTCGTGTATGGTGTGCTCCAAGGGTTGGTGAATACATTACAAGTGGTGTGACATCATCAGGTCACATGACCAGGAAGTTATATAGATTTGCATATTTCAAAAATTCATTAAAAATACACTAAATGACATTTTCGAAATCCAAGTCGTGTATGGTGTGCTCCAAGGGTTGGTAAATACATTACAAGTGGTGTGACATCATCAGGTCACATGACCAGGAAGTTATATAGATTTGCGTATTTCAAAAATTCATTAAAAATAGACAAAGTTAAATTTTCTAAATCCAAGTCGTGTATGGTGTGCTCCAAGGGTTGGTGAATACATTACATGTGGTGTGACATCATCAGGTCACATGACCAGGAAGTTATATAGATTTGCGTATTTAAAAATTCATTAAAAATACACTAAATGACATTTTCCAAATCCAAGTCGTGTATGGTGTGCTCCAAGGGTTGGTGAATACATTACATGTGGTGTGACATCATCAGGTCACATGACCAGGAAGTTATATAGATTTGCATATTTCAAAATTTCATTAAAAATACACTAAATGACATTTTCCAAATCCAAGTCGTGTATGGTGTGCTCCAAGGGTTGGTGAATACATTACAAGTGGTGTGACATCATCAGGTCACATGACCAGGAAGTTATATAGATTTGCGTATTTCAAAAATTCATTAAAAATACACTAAATGACATTTTCCAAATCCAAGTCATGTATGGTGTGCTCCAAGGGTTGGTGAATACATTACATGTGGTGTGACATCATCAGGTCACATGACCAGGAAGTTATATAGATTTGCATATTTCAAAAATTCATTAAAAATACACTAAATGACATTTTCCAAATCCAAGTCGTGTATGGTGTGCTCCAAGGGTTGGTGAATACATTACATGTGGTGTGACATCATCAGGTCACATGACCAGAAGTTATATAGATTTGCGTATTTCAAAAATTCATTAAAAATACACTAAATGACATTTTCTAAATCCAAGTCGTGTATGGTGTGCTCCAAGGGTTGGTGAATACATTACATGTGGTGTGACATCATCAGGTCACATGACCAGGAAGTTATATAGATTTGCATATTTCAAAAATTCATTAAAAATACACTAAATGACATTTTCCAAATCCAAGTCGTGTATGGTGTGCTCCAAGGGTTGGTGAATACATTACATGTGGTGTGACATCATCAGGTCACATGACCAGGAAGTTATATAGATTTGCGTATTTCAAAAATTCATTAAAAATACACTAAATGACATTTTCCAAATCCAAGTCGTGTATGGTGTGCTCCAAGGGTTGGTGAATACATTACATGTGGTGTGACATCATCAGGTCACATGACCAGGAAGTTATATAGATTTGCATATTTCAAAAATTCATTAAAAATACACTAAATGACATTTTCTAAATCCAAGTCGTGTATGGTGTGCTCCAAGGGTTGGTGAATACATTACAAGTGGTGTGACATCATCAGGTCACATGACCAGGAAGTTATATAGATTTGCTTATTTCAAAAATTCATTAAAAATTGACGAAATTACATTTTCCAAATTCAAGTTGTGTATGGTGTGCTCCAAGGGTTGGTGAATACATTACATGTGGTGTGACATCATCAGGTCACATGACCAGGAAGTTATATAGATTTGCGTATTTTAAAAATTCATTAAAAATTGACGAAATTACATTTTCCAAATTCAAGTTGTGTATGGTGTGCTCCAACGGTTGGTGAACAAATTCCAGGTGGTGTGACATCACCTGTTTCTATAAGATAAAATGAAATTTTGGGAGTACAATGTAATAACCATGTACCCATTCATAGTGAATATCCCATGCACAGCTTAAAACTATCTAAGCCTATTTGACAAAAAAATAGGTTGTCCACTTAATTCACATCTTTACATTTTATTAGTATGCTTTGCGTGGTTTCGCACCTTGGAATGCTTATTTGTGTGTGTGTGTGTGTGTGTGTGTGTGTGTGTGTGTGCGTGTGTGCAGTTTTGAGACAGTCCCTTAATTTGCTTGGCGAATGTCTAACGAATGTCCAACATAAAACCTACTTTACCGCACCACAATCAACAACGTCGCTCTAGAGGTGCGTTGTGGACTGCGAAGTGGACTTCACAGGGTTTTCCGCCATCTTAAGTTAGAGTCTAATCCGAAGGGAGCGAACATGTTCAGTTCGAAGGGCACTGCGCACGGCATAGGGAATAAGGGAACATCGATACATCACTTCACAGGAAGTGGAGAGCGATGATCACCCAACTGTCATTTCGCGCACCACGTCATCACCAGTCAGAACGGTCATAACTAACGATGGAGGAGTTTACGTATGTGTGTAAGTATTCATACATTTCGCCATTGTTATACAAATGACAGTATTTTTAACGGTTATTGTTGTGAATATTACATATACTATTTTTGATGATTATAATTTACCTCAGTGAATGCAGCCAGCTTAGCTAGTTTGTGAGGTAACGTGATTTTATTTTAGGTAGTTGTAAAATAGTGCAATATAATTGTAAATATATAATATAATAATAAAAATTAAAATATGAATGTAGTCCTATATATATTTGTTATATCATAATCTGCGCGACTCCGTCGTTGACTTTCTTTGATGACATTTGCTGGGCGTTTCAAATGAGCGGTTATTGTCAGTGAAGTCCACTTCAACTGATATACTGTGCTCAGGGAGTAGGGGAGCAGTGAACACTGCATATGGACCCTGTCGAATGGAACGCACGTTAGATGTGTAAAAATGATCCACCTGTTTCCGGGGGGCGCTACTGTAAAATAGAACGTGGGTGAAACTTCCGGTTAGGTGGCGGAAGTAGTAAATCAACGGTATTTTGTGTTACATAGCGGAGAGGTTAGGTATTTTTCGAGTAAATTTTTCTACTATTTAAAGTCGCAAACATTAATGAGAGATGTCGTTACGGAGCTCAGGGACAACATGTGCTGTTCGTGGTTGTACATATAACCGCACTAAACTAATTCAGTGGCTGAAACGTGAGTGTTTTGAACATAAGCCTAAAACTAAATCTGAGTGTTCCTGTGAACGATTATACAGTTTCCATCCCCTCCCAAAAGACGACGAATCAAATAGAATATGGAGGAAGAACTTAAACTTAAAAACACCCCCAAAACACCTGTTTGTGTGCTCGTTTCACTTCGTGGACAAGAAGCCAACAGTGGATAACCCGTACCCAACGCTCTTTCTGGGTTACGAGAAGCAACCGGAGAAGAGACGCCGACCTAGGATCCGACATGTCACAACAACAACAACAACAACAGGTAACTTAACATTAATGTAATGTCAACTAGCTTGTTTTTTTTTTTTTTTTTTTTTTTCTTGAATTACTTATTATTAATATATGAAAACCTGTGCCATGACGGTAGACAGGTAGCCTGATGTTTTTGCCTCGCATAAACTTTTATTGTGACGAGCTTGGAGGGCACAATGGTACACAGTGACAGATGCTAATTTAATTTCCTCTATTAGTTAACATTTAATGTTACAGAATATCTATATTGATGATATTAAACGCAGTCTAGATGTTTTTCAAGACTCTAATGCCCCCTAATTGTTTTTTTTTTAATCGTCATTGAAGGACTAACCAGCTAAATATGTACTTAATGTATTCCCTGCAGATGAGCCTGATGTGATGCAGGTTTCTGGGGACCCAGATCCTACCTCACAGACCTTCCATGATGCCCAGACACAGTGGTCAGACCCAACAATGGAGGACCACACCTACTCCAAAGCACCTACCATCACATGTGATATGTCAACTGCCCCATCCACTGAGAGGACACTGCCTGTTGCAGATGTTATTTTGAAAGACAATACTGACTGTCTGCTGTACACAGGGATTCCACTTCTTGAGTTCAAAACCCTTGTGTCTTGCTTGCAACGTTTTGCCCCCACATCGTCAGCATTTTCAGCAGAGGACCAAATTCTCTTGACATTAATGAAGCTTAGACAGAACTTTGTTATTGCCGATTTAGCTAGACGCTTCAAAATGTCACCTGGTCAGGTCAGTAAAACACTGACATTTTGGATAGATGTGATTGCTGAGCACACCCAGGATCTCATTCCATGGCTGCCGTGGGAAACAATAAAAGCCACTTTGCCGCAAATTTTTAAGGACAATTTCCCCAACACAACTTGTGTCATTGACTGCACAGAAAGTGTCTTGCAGAAGGCTAAAAATCTGGACTCAAGAACTGAATCTTATAGTCACTACTATGCAAACAATACTGTCAAGTATCTGGTAGCAATTGCTCCATCTGGTATGGTTATGTACATTTCAGAGGCTTACGGTGGCAAATGTAGCGATAGATTCATCACACAGAACTCTGGGTTTCTCGACCATTTGCGTGCTGGAGATGAGGTGATGGGGGACCGTGGCTTCACCATCAGAGATCTGCTAGAGGAACGGAATGTTCGTTTGATCATGCCAGCTTTTACGCGCAAGAAATGCCAGCTGACAAATGAGCAGGTCACTCGCACAAGACGCATTGCTAATGTCCGTATCCACATTGAGCGAGCAATCAGACGTCTTAAGGTGTACAAGATCCTCTCTCAAACTGTGCCTATTAATTTTGTCCCTAAAATCGACAGAATACTAAGAATCTGTGCAGCACTCGTAAATCTGCGAGGAGAGCTTATTTCTAGAACATAGACACAATATTTTACACAATCAGCTTGAGCTTAAATCTTCAATTCTCTCTATAACTTTATCAACTGTATAAACCAATACACAACTTTTACTTGCACTGATATACCAACACTTTTTCTTTTAGTTGTTGTTTCATAGATTGCTATTTTCTTTTTGCTGTGTAAATTTGTTTAAATTCTTAATATTTTTCAATCTCGTAATATTCTGCAAAAGAGAGAAGTTTGTGTACTTTCACAGTATAGTATTACTATTTTTATTTAATGAAATGTTCTGAATACCACTGTTAACCAAATGTGCAAATGACACATTAATTTATTCTTATAAATAAACTCAAAAGCCAATGACTAAGTGTGTAATATGTTTTTATTCAGTGTGTATTTTTTTGTTTTAATTGTGGTTTGTTTTCCTCACACAACTGTAACCATGGCTTTATAAGTATTGATGATTAATAATATTATTATAATATTGAGAACAGTGTAAACATTCCCCTAACTACGCATTAAACATCTGCAGGTATGTTGGACAGAGATGTATTTTCTTGTCAGCAAAATCATCAGCCAATCCAGGTAGCATGTGTACAAAGAAGAAGTTCTGCAGATGTTGCACTTGTGCATCTGTGTAGTGCTTATCAAATGGCATCTCCAATTTGATGTCCTCACTTGGTGTCCAGATGACTAGCTTGCAGCTTTGTAGGCCCAGACACATCATGGTCAGTTGTGTCTGAAAGGATTAAGAGTACATGTTTGTAAAAATAATCTGTTTAATTAATGCATACAGGTGCTTCTCAATAAATTAGAATGTCGTGGAAAAGTTCATTTATTTGAATTTGGGGGTTTCATAAGCTGTAAGCCATAATCATCAAAATTATAACAAATAAAGGCTTGAAATATCTCACTTTGCATGTAATGAGTCTATATAATAAATTAGTTTCACATTTTAAGTTGAATTCCTGAAATAAATTAACTTTTCCACGACATTCTTATTGAGAAGCACCTGTAAGTTTAAAATACAATGTTAGTCTAATAATAGAGCTACTTTCATATTAAAAAGTATATTTCTAAATATAGAAAATACATTTATTTAAAAACAATAATCTTTATTATTAAATTATTAAAGAATCACCTGGAGGTAGTATCCATCCTTTCCTTTAGGACAAATCAGGTACTGTCCATCACCTAAACATTTGATGTCACCATTTGGCCGTCCTAGAAATTCTGCCAGTGACATGGAGCTCTTGAAGGGGCACTTGATCTCCAGGGCCCGGTTTTTCAAAAGGTTTAATCCGGATAAAATTGATCCGGATTTAGTAATCCTTTTTTTTGCGATCCGTGATCACGTAATCCATCTTACTTTTGAGCCAGTTTTTCAAAGCAACATCGGATTGGATCAATCTGATCCGGATAGGAACTTTTCAGGATCACCAAATCTGGATAACCAGTGCTCAAACAGGATAGGAAATCACAATGTAGAACTATAGATATGTAAAGAGCAACAAGTAGAATAGCCAGTGTGGGGTCAATATAAGTTTATTTTTATTTGAAATGAAAACACACACATTTAAAAAAAAACTAAAAACAAGAAAAACCCCACCCCATCTTCTTCCAGCAGTCCGCTCATTCCATTCTTTGCATTTTTTTGGTTATTCTGTAATCATTGCATGCATCACTAATAAATATTCTAAAAACAAAAATATTTTCGATTGTGATGAATGACTAATATATCAATTTGTGACAGAATAAAATTTATTGGTTTTGGTCAATTTTGACAGCTGTTTGGGGGATTATTTTATGAGGCCAAACTCTTTCTACTTTGCTGTAGGCCTATACTGAAAGGCTGAATACGTTAAAGCCTACCTAATCACTGTAGCCTGACGGATGAACAAATAAAATTAAAACCTTATGAATAAATAGGATATCTTGTAAGATACTGCATGATCCAAATATAGTATTATTTGATACATTTTTAAAGTTTTCATTACATTTTGGGCATGAAATCCACGCTGAATCCACCCTTCTGATGGGATCAGTTTAATCCAGATTTTTGGGATCAAAGTGATCCAAATCCTAAAAAAAAGTTCTGAAAAACCCAAACTAAAGGTTTGATCCGGATCAAAACCAAGATTGGATTACGTGATCTAATCCGATTATGTAATCCATTTTTTCTTTTGAAAAACCCATTTTCAAGATTTGATCCAATCCGTTATCCAAAATCCTAGTGGATTACTTTTGAAAAACCGGGCCAAGGAGTTGTGCTGAGTCAAGGATCCCATCTGGGCTGGCTCCCAACCAAGGATGGTCAGGGTGCACGACCAGGCCTCTCTTCTCCACAGTATGCCCTCTGCTTTCCATGAGTGTGATGACATTTATCTCATTTTCTTTGCCATGCAGTGTTGCTGTATTGCCGGTGAATGTTGGGTACAGATGCTCATTTAGAAATTTTTGAGGATCTGTGGTGTTTCGTTTTGGGACCCGTTTTGCTGTGCTGGCTGTTAGACGAAGCTTTCTAGCATCATGCCATGACTGTGAAGCACTTTGCATCCTGGTTTCTTCCATCAGTGTAGCTGCTTGTGTAGGGGACACTTTAATGTAGGCCTCATAAAAATGTGTGCATTTTGGACATGTTAGTGTTGTGCTGTGTTCAGTATGACAGAGTGTATTACTGTGGGTTGGATCATGTTTGCTGTGGCCTGCCTTGTTGCTGTCTACATCTGCTCTATAACTTAACTGAATAAGACCATTTGTCTGGAGCTGAAACAGTGGGGCCATCACTGATGAATTACTGTGGGCTATGAACTCTCTGTGGTTCTTAAAAAGTTGGGGAGGCATTGTTGATTCTTGCATTGTTGATGTGCCTGGATAAATGTGGTATGGCCTATGATGGCTAAAATTAATGTTCTTCACCTTCCTCATTCCTACATTCTTCTTCGCACCTGAATTCCACTTCCTTTGCACATCAGTGCATGCCATCCCTGTCTTTCCCTGCCTGACTGCATTTTCAACCTAAATTGAATTCAATTTTATTATCCAACAATATTAAAATAAATATTTTAAGTCAAGGCTACTGTGAAGCAACATATACAGAACATGAATGACACACAGTAAACATTTCAGTTTAGTACATTTATTAATTAATTAAAAATATACAATAATACATTTTGTGCCCTTAATTGTCCTAACTTTACTGACCTTCCTCAAAAGTGCTGCTGCATGACTACAAGAGCGTCCTGGCCCTGCAATACATGAACAACCCGCTGTCTGTACTTCACCTGTCACTGAAACTAGCACCCAAGCCTTATGATGTGTTACGTGCAGGCTCTGGCTCGGCTCAATGTCAGCTTTTAGATACGCAAGGTCGTTTCCGACGTCCTTAAACAACACTCGCCCGACTTTATCACTGTGTAGATATTGATATGCCTCTGAGCTTTTCAGATTGCTCATCGCCTTACCATCACAGGCTACTGAATCTACAAAATAGCTAAAAATGTTACCATACGTGATACGAGGCCACTTCTTCACGTCATCCTCCCAACCATCTACCGCGGATGGTAAAGGTACTGTTATATCACCCCTTTTAATTTCGTTGAGGTTGTGTTCCCACATCATTAAGTTTGGATCGCTAAATCTTGAATGACGGTCAACTAATGAATGAATGAGTGTCAACTCCCGCTTGTTTACTTCGAACCGGAAGTCGCGCCCACTTTTGACGCAATGCCTCATGGGACGTAGGAAACTTGTGGATAAAACAAGTGGAAAGCGCGAGCGCGCCGCTGTCTCCTTTCCACAAGCGCTTGTTCTCCTGTGGCGTCTGTCGTTGCTATGCAACCGTGAACTGCGCTCTCCATGATGACAAGAGCTGTGTCTGAAATCGCTCCCTATCCACTATATAGTGCACTATTTAGGGTGTCGGCCATTTTGTAGTGGTGTCCGAGTTCTGAGTGAACGACATCATTCCCTACATTCTTCACTACTTTTACCCACAATCCTCTCTGAATTCGAGTGTACATACGATGTACACTTGCTGAGACACTAGGCGTTTCTCAATGTCAAGGAAGGATCCTCGGAAGCCAGAATTTCGAGGATGCTACGTCATCGACATCCGTCGAAGGACTGTTCCAATGTCGAGGATCCTCGGAATTTCCACCAAGGACTGAGTCCTTCGTTTGAAAAATATCCCATATACAGGAAAGGATGCATATGTGTAGCCTTCGCGCTCTTCACGCTCTCAAATCACCCACAATCCTATGCGCGCAGCTTTGCTATCTAGTTCAAAAAATTCTAAATGTTGGACGTTAACGGAGTCGGAGCGTTAACGGGTCAATATGCTTTCAAATGTAAATATATTTACGTTACCAAACATTTGTTTTAAAAAATAATTACATCCATTATGTTATGGGTCAAATTGACCCGCACTTTTTAAACACACTTACCAGTCAAATAATCAATATGATTAAAAAGGAGTTTATTGATTTAAAAACGATTATATTGCCTGAGTGAACAGAACTGCGTTCATAGCAACGCTCTGTTTTTCATTTTCACTGATGTAATGACGCACTGACGTGCACTTGCTAGCCTGTTCCATTTACGTGTTCATTTTCACATTCAAAATGCACTGAAACTTCATTCATGTCTCAGATCAACTCATTCTTCCAGAACACTAGAAAAGGTTTTACCCAAAAAACACAAGTTAAATAAACAAAAAACACAAATAACAGGTAGCATTATAACATATTTCTGCTGTTTTCTGTTGTTCAGAATTCACAGTATTTTATGTCACATGGTCATTGTTTACAGTAGCCTACAGTACACATTTCCCCCCCCAAGTTTCCCCTTTTTACAAATGGTGATGAAACTGCAAGATTAATACCTGTATGTGTTCAGCTACATCTAATTGTTTTGATAGTATTTAGTATTTATTTTTAGATTCTGAATATATTTTAATACGGTATTACTGTAGAAGTGTTGCAAATGTCTGTGTCATTCAATGTTGTATTAAGTCAAGTCAAGTCAAGTCATCTTCATTTATATAGCGCTTTTAACAACGTAGATTGTTTCAAAGCAGCTTCACAGAGATAAGCGTATAATTTAAGGTAACAAATATTGTTTTGGCTTTATAGCAGAGTTAAGTTATTTTCCATCTAAAGTTAGTTTTGATTGATTTGCTTCCGTCGCAACGATCATTTGTTATTAAATTAGGGGCCGCTAAGACGACACCATTCTCTCTACACAGACTTTAAACGCGAACCTGTGAGAAACGCTGATGGCGTTCACATGCACATTTAGAATGGGTTCTATAGTTATGTGCATTTGAAAATACGCAGGTTTGGAATTCCCTACAAGCCAAACCTAAACAAAGTACTTGTCTTTCCTTATAAATTTTGATAAAGAATTTTATTTTATTTTGTTGCTTTGGGGTAGGAACGCGAAACAAATTTTCCCGACAACGCCTTATCTGTATAGTGGTAGAGGGATCCTCCATAGGGAGAGACTAGTTGGCACTTCAGCACTGCGTTGTCATCGGTCCAGGCGAAGGTCCTTCGTCAGATCTGGATACGGCCTGGATCCGGCAGGCTGCAGGAAAACCTCGGGATAAACACAGACACTAAAATTAGCGTAGATGCCATTCTTCTCATGATGTAACGAGTACATCAGGAGTTATGGGAAGTGTTCCCGGTTCCGGCTGACCTAATCTATGCAGCCTAACATTAAATTATAGAAGTCTATAATGTATTATGTGAAAGCTAGGTCAAAGAGATGTGTTTTTAGTCTAGCTTTGAACTGACAGAGTGTGTCTGCTTCCCGGACAATGGTAGGAAGACTGTTCCAGAGTTTTGGTGCTAAATAGGAAAAGGATCTACCGCCAGCAGTCGATTTTGATATTCTAGGTATTAGTAACTGGCCGGAATTTTGAGATCGCAATAGACGTGACGGACTATAATGCGTTAAGAGCTCACTCAAGTACTGCGGAGCTAAACCATTTAGTGCTTTGTAAGTAATCAGCAATATTTTAAAATTGATGCGATGTTTAATAGGGAGCCAATGCAGTTTTGACAGAACTGGGCTAATATGGTCATACTTCCTGGTTCTGGTAAGAACTCGAGCTGCTGTGTTTTGGACCAGCTGTAGTTTGTTTATTAAGCGTGCAGGGCAACCACCCAGTAGAGCATTACAATAATCTAGCCTTGAGGTCATGAACGCATTAACTAATTGTTCCGCATTTGTCAATGAGAGCATATGGCGTAATTTAGATATATTTTTAAGATGGAAAAATGCAGTTTTACAGATACTAGACACGTGACTTTCAAATGAAAGATTGGTATCAAAGAGCACACCCAGGTTCCTAACCGACGACGAAGACTTAACAGAGCAGCCATCGAGTGTTAGACAGTATTCTAGGTTATTACGTGAGGAAGTTTTTTGTCCAATAATTAGAAACTCTGTTTTTTCAGAGTTAAGAAGTAGGAAATTACTAGTCATCCAATTTTTTATATCTGCTATGCATTCCGTTAATTTTGTGAATTGATAAGTTTCGTTAGGTTTTGAAGAAATATACAGCTGAGTATCGTCAGCATAACAGTGGAAGCTAATTCCATGTTTCCTAATGATATCTCCTAATGGTAGCATGTACAGAGTGAACAGCAGCGGTCCTAGTACTGAGCCTTGTGGTACGCCATACTGAACTTGTGATCGATGAGACATCTCATCATTTACTGCTACAAACTGATAACGGTCAGATAAGTATGATTTAAACCATGCTAGTGCATTTCCCGTAATGCCAACATAATGTTCTAATCTATTTAAAAGAACGTTGTGGTCAATGGTGTCAAACGCAGCACTAAGATCGAGTAACACTAATAGAGAGATACAACCACGATCGGATGATAAGAGCAAATCATTTGTGACTCTAACGAGAGCAGTCTCGGTACTATGGTATGGTCTAAATCCAGACTGGAAATTCTCGCAGATATCATTTCTTTCAAGAAAGGAACATAGTTGTGAAGATACTGCCTTTTCTAATATCTTTGACAGAAAAGGTAGATTCGAGATCGGCCTGTAATTGACTAATTCTGTAGGATCAAGTTGCGTTTTTTTAACAAGCGGTTTAATCATAGCCAGCTTAAAGTTTTTGGTACGTATCCTAGAGACAAAGATGAATTAATGATATTAAGAAGAGGATCTATGACCTCTGGAAGCATCTCTTTCAGTAGCTTAGTCGGTATCGGGTCTAACATACATGTTGTCGATTTAGATGATTTAACGAGTTTAGTTAATTCTTCCTCTCCTATAGCAACGAATGAATCAAATTTTTCCTCAGGGAGACTACAATGCACTGCCTGATGCGATACTGTAGTAGACGGTTGCATAGTTATAATTTTGTCCCTGATATTTTCTATCTTATAAGTGAAGAAGTTCATAAAGTCATTACTGCTGTGTTGCTTGGAAACTTCGGTGCTTGAAGCTTTATTTTTCGTTAGTTTAGCCACCGTTTCAAATAAATACCTAGGATTATGTTTATTTTCTTCTAATAGGGTTGAAAAATAAGCAGATCTAGCAGCTTTTAAAGCCTCTCTGTAAGCAATCGAGCTCTCCTTCCATGAAATGCGAAATACCTCTAGTTTTGTTTTCTTCCAGTTGCGCTCCATTTTTCTGGCTGCTCTCTTAAGTGCCTGAGTGTGCTCGTTGTACCACGGCGTTGGACTATTTTCTTTAATCTTCTTTAAGCGCAACGGAGCAACTGTGTCTAAAGTGCTGGAAAAGAGAGAGTTAAACGTTTCTGTTGTAATATCAAGTTCTTCTAAGCTATCTGGGATGCTGAGATGATGAAACTGATCAGGAAGATTATTAATAAAGCAATCTTTAGTGGCAGAAGTGATAGGTCTCACATATTTGAAACACGGAGTTGGCTTTGCAGCCTTGGCTAAATGCAAATTACACGAGACTAGATAATGATCTGAGATGTCATCGCTCTGCTGCAGAATTTCAACGGCATCAACATCTATTCCATGTGATAATATTAGATCTAGAGTATGATTACGACGATGAGTAGGTCCTGACACGTGTTGTCTAACTCCAATTGAATTTACAATGTCTTTAAATGCCAATCCCAATGCATCTTTTTCATTATCGATGTGTATATTAAAATCACCAACAATTAGTACTTTATCTGCAGTCAATATTAATTCTGATAGAAAGTCCGCAAATTCTTTGATAAAGTCTGTATGGTGCCCTGGTGGCCTGTATACAGTAGCCAGCACAAATCTCAAACGTGATTTATCGTTTACACTATATATTTTTACATTAAGCACCAATGCTTCAAATGAATTGTATTTAAAACTTGATTTCTTAGTGGTTTTGAAACTATTACCATAAATTACAGCAACACCACCCCCTTTGCGTTTCAGACGAGGCTCATGTTTATAACAGTAGTCTTGCGGGGTTGATTCATTTAAAGTAATGTAATCGTTTGGTTTTAGCCAGGTTTCTGTCAAACACAGCACATCTAGGTTATTATCTGAAATCATATCATTAACAATGAGTGCTTTTGAAGTAAGCGATCGAATATTCAGCAACCCAAGCTTTAGCATTTGCTCGTCTGTATTATAGCTGTTTTTTATTTGTTGAACATCAATTAAATTTTTAACCTTAGATGGGTTAAAACGTTTTTTGGATTTCCAAATTCGGGGAACAGACACAGTCTCTATATGATGATAGCTAGGTAAAAGAGGCTCTATGTGATAGGATTTATCTGACCTGGGTGACGCGAGGCCGCTAGCAGACAGTCGGTTTAGCCAGTCTGTCTGCTTCCTGACCTGAGCCCCAGATTGTCATGTTTGAGCTCTAAGACTATGAGCCATATTACTAGAGAGAAGAGCAGCACCATCCCAGGAGGGATGAATACCATCTCTTTTCAACAGGTCAGGTCATATTAATGCATTCAGTGACTACATCTTCCAAACTACATATTTCACTTAGACACAACCACTGCCAAAACTCAGAGCCCATTTTTATACACTCTTTTATATGCTCAAAACTGTTAAATATAATTGAAAGATCTTATTAACATTGAGATCTTTCAATTTAAATGAATTAATTTCTCACTTAAACACAAAGACCAACAGAACTTGATGTACTATACAGGCTTATTTGCACATGCTTACATGTTTTTCCAAGACTGTGTTATTTATTTTAAAAACCTAAGCTAGACTGAAATGTGCAATATTTCTACCGTATACCACAATGATATATATTCTGAATATTCTTTTTTTTTTTTTAATAAATAAAAAAAAAACAGAAAAATGAAGATGTAACTAAACACCTACACAAGTCTTAAGGTGATGATACACAGGGCAACTTTTTGGGCAATGTTGCTGGGCAATGTTGCTGTCATCAGGCAACCAGATGAGACACAGGGCCCACGACTGATCTATATTATCCAGATATGAATGTATTGCCCATTTTCAATGGGAAAGTGCCCAAGCAACAATCGCTCAGCAAGATTGCCCAGCAACATTGCTCAAAAAGTTGCCCTGTGTATCATCACCTTTAGTCTTTCATTTTCATCAACATCTATACAAAAGGAAATCATGTTGTACATTAATGTAAACATGAAGCATGTAACATAAATTGCATTGAATTCTGAACAGCAGAAAATAGTGCATATTGCTGCCTGTTGTTTGTGTGTTTTTTGTTTTGTATATTTTATTGTGTTTGTTGGCTAAAACCTTTACTAGAGTTCTGAAAGAATGACTTAATTTGAAACAGAAATGATGTGTTTTGGTAGTTTTAATGCGTTTTGAATGTGAAATTAACTGCAGTGAAGCTGGAAGTTGGTTAAGACAGTGGATTGAAGAGCTTTGAAAAAAGTGATAATTATTGAGAAATACATACATTCTAATTTAATTTAATTAGAATATAACATTCTAATCTTGTCGGATAACAGATTATGATCGGGTTACAAGCATCACCTGTCAGTCAGGGGAAAAATTTAATGATGCCCAGTATCAAGTGTAATTAAAGTCCAAAGGGAAACAATGTTTTTATTTTATTTTTATTACTGCCGATGTCTGAGAGACCACAACCCATAAGATTGGCCTTTCATTACAGAAAAGAGGGTCTCCACTTTGTTGCTAAAGTGAAAAATGTGTACCGTAATTGCTGCTAATGTACAGTATCAAATAATGTTATATCATTTTATAATTGTACTAAAATGTATACCTTTTTAAAAAGAACTGCGACATGTTCAAAATTGAAACCAAAGGAAGAAATATAAGCATTCCCCTGACTTACTGCGGTCGCATTTTATTTATCTAGAGTCTAGATCATGTACAGTTTAACTTGTGTGGTGACCTGCAATTGTTACCTTAAAGCAATATTTCTGCTCTATTCAGTTTTGTCAGTTAGGAAGTCTTTAATTTTAGATAAAAGCAAAGATGATAGAAACTAGATCCAATTACCGAAGATATTTGTTTGTCAAATTGTAAAGGCCCATCTAAAAGCACACCCCATATTCCGCACATGTGTAGATATAAATGCAGATAAGCTCCTCAAATCGATGCTGGGGGTCTTAAAATGATCAGTGGGGCGAAAAGACAAAACGTTTTGAGCAAGCCAAGATTTAACCTCATCTAAGCATAATGAAAGAGAAATTAATGAGAATTTAACAGTTAAAAAGATAATGCAAGTAATTTTCAAACCAAAGTAGTACACTACACAACTGCGTGAAAATGTAAAATATTGTTAAATACAACTATAACATTGTTTAAAAACAAACCCTATAAACACTAAAAGGGCTGTATTATGCAAGCCAGGCCAGTAGTTCGCCTTGCCAGAAAAAAAACAAAACAACGGCGAATACTCATGAACATGTGAACACCCGATGATAAGTACGCATGTGAACATGTTATATACTTGTGGATGCCCAGCCTGATCTCATGAAAATGCATCTCTATAGCATGCATTGTTTATCGTGCAATGTTTTACGTGAAAATTAGTTTTTTACATGCATATGATACGCACTTTATTGCATGTAATACACACACACACCCTACAACACTAATCCTAACCAAACATATAATACATATTACATATTACACACCACTACTAAATCTACCCTAAACCCACCCATGCATATCATATGCACACATAAACTCCTTTCCGTGTATAAATTGCACAATAAACACAATGTGTGCTATAGAGATGCATTTAGTGTGACCGGGTTGGAATGACGTACCAATTTCACAAATTCCCATTTATGTTGTTTACGCAGATGGGAAAGGCATCGTTTTCAAAAGCTTGCATTGTCAGGCCCCCAAAATGGCATTTTCGTTGAAATGAACGGCCAAAACGTTTTCTGTTTTCAGTTGAAAATTATGTCATGTAAACAGACCCTAAAGCGTTTATTATTTATTGCACTTTAGTTTTGTTAATTGTTCATTTAAGTTGGCCTATTTATTATAGTTATATACACAGTTTTATTCTGGTTTACTGTGTTCACAGAAGCACTGCGGGTGCTTGATGTGACGGTGTGTGAATCCTCATGTTCTGTTGTTTATGCTGCTATTTGCACATGTAAATCTACATGTTTGAGGTATTTGAATCGGTCACAGACTATTATCTATTCTAATTCCATTTAATTCTAATCTAACCTTCAAATCATGTCACTTAACTGATGATGACTGGTTAACAAGAATCAGCTTTCAGTCAGAAAACAAAATGTTAAATGAACATCCCTACTTCATATATTTCAACTGAACCAACTAAAAATGTTCAGTGCAGCAAGTCTACGTAACATTTTGAGATTGATCTCCAAAATCTTTACAGTGTGTTTGTGATGGCAAGAAATGTACAAAGCAGCCAAACAAGTATCGTTCTATACCATCCAACTGGGGACGCGAAGTTCATTTTAAATTAATAAAATCATTATTCACTGTATAAAGTATGCTTTACACTATACTAAATATAGGTCACCTGAAATCGTTACCTTAAAGAGCTATTTCTGTTTGATTAATCCCATAAACCCTAAAGGGACTGCATAACCAAGCAGAAAGTATCTATGAAGAGAGAAAATAAGCGTTAAATAAAAAAATAATATTATGAATGAAAAAAGGCATAATATATAATATACTATATAATATACTACATATATATAGTTACATAATGAAGGCAGACTTCACTGCCAGTTCACTTCACTGTTCACACACACACAGCTCCATTGCAGGCTATTGTGAGTCCACTGTTGTATAGGTAGAGATTGTTCAGAGTTGAGATTCCATCTTGGCATGTTTAAGTTTTTTTTTTTTTTGTTGTTGCATATTTGAAGTTATATTATGAAAAAAATTTGTATTTCATTTTTGTTTCTTCAAAATGACCAGATGCAGCAAGTCAACTCAAAAGTTTGATCTTAAAGAAGGGTCCACTGTTGGATGGTAACGAGCGACACATGTTTGGTTGCATTTAAATTGAGCAATATTTCAAACACTGACTATCTCTGTACATCAACATCCTAGAAACAAAGGAAACAAAAAAAATAAGGACATGTCTGTTGATTTTTTTTAAGAGTAGAAATTATGTTTTATTTAATAGGCAGCCAATACTATCAGTCGCATTATTAATATCTTAATTATATAATAATAATTGCATTATAATTATAACATTGAGTTGCAGATCCCCTCTTGGCATATATATATATATATATATTTTTTTTTTTTATAAAAAAATGCATATTTGAAGTTATATTATGAATAATATAATATATATGGTAACCCTTTATAATAACTGCATCCTATTAATCATTAGTTAATCAATAAACAGTTAAATAATAAAGCAGACATTAATAATCAGTTTATAAATACAGCTTTAAATGTTGTATTATTGATTTAGAAGCATATCTATAATGTGTTTAATAATTTTATTTTCATACTTTATTAATTATCAATTTATCATTTCTAAATTCAGTATAGCATTATTTTAAACCAGTTATTTAGGTGTTGTCAGTGATTAATAAGATCACTTAGAAAGATCACACCGCTCAGAGGCCCCGCGCCCATCATCGACGTCATGCACGCCGTGAGTCCACACACACACACACACACACACACACACTCTCACACACACACCCCACTCAGAGGCCCCGCGCCCATCATCGACGTCATGCGCGCCGTGAGTCCACACACACACACACACACACACACACTCTCTCACACACACACCCCGCTCAGAGGCCCGGCGCCCATCATTGACGTCGTGCGCGCCTTGAGTCCACACACACACACACACACTCTCTCTCACACACACACCCCGCTCAGAGGCCCGGCGTCCATCATCGACGTCATGCGTGCCGTGAGTCCACACACACACACACACACACACACACACACACACTCTCTCTCACACACCCCACTCAGAGGCCCCGTGCCCATCATCGACGTCATGCGCGCCGTGAGTCTTAGACTTAGACTTAGACTTAGAAAACTTTAATGTCCTCAGAGAGGCAATTTGTTGTACAGTACAGACATATTGACACATAATCCACAACATAAACATTATCCACATGCACAATATCATAAATAAATAAAAACTACTTCACATTACTTCACATATATTCTCAAGTCATACCCCTCCCCACACCTTATTTGATTGGGTTATTGCCATGGGAATGAATGAGTTTTTTGCTCGATTGGTTCTAACTTTGGGGTATCTATATCTACGACCTGAAGGGAGAGGCTTAAACTCCACTGAAAGTGGATGGGTTTTTATCCATGCAAACCTTGTCTGCCTTCTGTGCCAATCTCATCAGGTATAGTTGGTACAGGTCTACCTGTTGTTTCCCAATGATTTTTCCACAGGTTTTAACAATCTTCCCCAATTTGTTCCTATGGGTGATTTTTGAATGTCCATACCAGCATACTATGCAGTAGGAGAGAATACTCTCAATAAAGGACTTATAAAAAAGAGTCAACATTTTATTATCAACATTAAAATAATTAAGCTTTCTAAGAAAATACAAACGTTGTTGACCCTTTTTAAAAACAGCATCAGCACACTGATCCCAGGAGAATTTACTATCAATGACAAGACCAAGATACTTGTACTCCGTCACCATCTCTATCTCCTCTCCTTTTATTAGAGTCGGAGTGGGTGAGGGTGCCCCATGTCTAAAATCAAAAACCAACTCTTTAGTCTTAGATGCATTCAAATACAACTGGGAGGCTTTACACCAGTCAACAAATTCATGCAACACTAGACCATGTTCAGTTTCATCTCGCTCCAATAAACTAATCACAGCAGTATCATCTGCGAATTTAATTATATAACGTCCAGGGTAACTACTGCGACAACAGTCAGTGTACAATATATATAATAGTGGTGACAAAACGCTACCTTGTGGTGTCCCAGTTGAAGTGAAGCGGACCCCAGATAATGTTTTCCCCACCCTTACTCTTTGTGGCCGTCCACTCAGGAAGTCCAGGATCCATTTTATTAGTATTGAATTTAGCTGGAAGTTGTCTCTAAGTCTATTTCCTAAAATTTGTGGGTGGATTGTATTGAACGCTGATGAAAAGTCAGCAAATAAAATGCGAGCATGTGTTTTACAACCCTCCAGGTGTGTATACAAATAATTTAAAAGCACTAAAATGGCATCGTCCGTCCCCCTCCCAAATCTGTAGGCAAATTGTAGAGGGTCAAGAGCATGTCTACAGGAATTCATGATGTATGTTTTGATGATCTGCTCAAATGATTTAACTACAAGAGAGGTGAGGGCGATGGGCCTATAATCCTTGGGTGAGGATGGATGGGAGACTTTGGGAAGGGGGGTCACAACTGCTGTCTTCCAAAGCAGTGGAACCACCTGGGTGTCTACTGAGCGTTTGAAGAGGGAACAGAAAATTCCACTTAATTGTGCCGCACAGTACTTAAGCACTCTGCCTCCTATGTTATCCGGCCCCGGACTTTTTCGTACATTAATCCTCTCAAACACTCGCTGAACCATCTCCTCCTCGATGATCAAAGTACTCTCCGTCCCAGCATCGTCCGTCACAATCTGTTGCCAGGCAGAGACCTTATCGCTATCATTTATTTCAAAGCGGGTAAAATGTTCATTTAGGTTGTTGGCCAAAACAAGGGATGCGGTGTCATCCATATGGTCAATGTTTTTTTCTGTCTTGAAGGGGGCGTTTGCCATCAGCTTTATACCTGTCCATGCAGCCCTTGAATTCCCCGCAGCCAGGGTGCTCTGTATCTTATCCTTGTACTGACACCTGGCCTTATAGATCTCCTTGTTGACCTTCCTTTGCATATCTTTTCTGTTTTGTAAGCTTCCTGAAGCGAAGACTCTCTTTTTCTCATTTAGTATGTACTTTAGTTCTTTCGTCACCCACGGTTTATTGTTTGGGTACACCTTGATGATCTTAGTTGGAATGACTGCACTCACACAAAAGTCTATGTAACCCGAGATAGCCTCTGTCTGTTCGTGCAAGTCAGCTGAAGAGTCCTCGAAGATGGCCCAGGATGTACACTCCAGGCATCCTTTCAACGTCTCTATACTGTCCGCATCCCACACCTGGATCTGCTTTTCCACAGGCTTAACCCTTTTCAAAATCTGTTTATAAATAGGTCTTAGAAGGACTGTGTTGTGATCTGAGCCACCCAAGGGGGCCCTGGCGCTGGATGAGTATGCCTTGGGGATGGAACCGTAGCATAAGTCAATGATTTTATTTTTTCGTGTTGGACAGGTGACATACTGTGAATAGGTAGGCAACGTTTTTTTGAGGGTACAGTTATTAAAGTCCCCCATTATAAACTTGGGCGCATCTGGTGAGATTTTATCCAATTCTTGGGTGATATTAAAAATAATGTCTGCTGCCTTATTTATATCTGCTCTTGGGTGTATATAGACAACAGTCAAAAATATTTGTGGGAATTCACGGGGAAGATACGAGGGGCGCATAGAAACTGATAAAAGTTCAATATCGTAAGTGCAAATCTTTTTTCTTACCACAGTTGTTTTGCACCATCTGTCGTTTATCATGATGCACACGCCCCCTCCGTGTTCCTTGCCTGTAGCCTTGCTGCATCGGTCCAAGCGTACTATACTAAATCCTTCAGGGCAAACTTCAGAGTCTGGCACAGTATAATTAAGCCAGGTTTCAGAGAAGGCTAAAATACAGGCTTCCCTGTATTCATGCAGGTAACGAGTGTTTGCTCGCAACTCGTCTGCTTTTCCTTTTATCGATTGGACGTTAGAGAGAATGATAGTTGGAAGTGGCACTTTTGTTTTCCTCTTCCTGAGTCTTTGGTGCACTCCTCCCCTCTTTCCTCGTTTTCTCTTGTGTTCCTTGTCATTGACAGTTCTTATTATCTCCGTGGGTATGTTAACATCAGTATGATTCCAAAAGTCCGCGTAGGCGCTCAGTTGTAGAAGAAAGTCTCTGCTGTAGCGTACATGTGATTCCGCGTTGCTGGCCGGTTCACCTGCCACGCTGATAACAAACAGTATCGACCCGACTATTAAAGCCAGCTCCCATACTCGACTCATAGTGACTGATGGTAACGGTCCGTAGACAGTGCATCTAATGATGGTTTGTACCGAAAATGATCGCACAAGCAACTAAAAAAAAGAAACAAACACAAAGGCAAAGGACGAGACAAACAGCCTGTACTACTGGTCGCCACTGTGCAGCGCCCCCCTCCGGCCACACACACACACACACACACACACACACACACTCTCTCACACACCCCGCTCAGAGGCCCCGTGCCCACCATCGACGTCATGCGCGCCGTGAGTCCACACACACACACACACACTCTCTCACACACCCCGCTCAGAGGCCCCGTGCCAATCATCGACGTCATGCCCGCCGTGAGTCCACACACACACACACACACACTCTCTCACACACCCCGCTCAGAGGCCCGGCGCCCATCATCGAAGTCATGCCCGCCGTGAGTCCACACACACACACACACACACTCTCTCACACACCCCGCTCAGAGGCCCCGTGCCCAACTGGGGCAAAACAAACAAAAACTGGGCTTGATTTGGTTGTTCTAAAGGCTTGTAAAAATGTTTTCCTTTTAAAGATCCCATGACATGCTACATTTTGTAGGCTTTAATATAGGCCTTAGTGGTCCCCAGTACTGTATCTGAAATATTTTTCCAAAAATTCAGCCTTGGTGCAGAATTACAGCCACTACAAGCCAGTCCCATAATGAGCTTCCTTCAGACGGGCCGTTTCGGTGTCTGTAGCTTTAAATGCTAATGAGGAGGAGAAAGGCGGGGCAAGGTGGAGGGTGGGTGTGGCCTTGACCAGCTTGCGGCAACGGTACCATGCATGTTTGCGTTGGATATTGCAATGGCACGTAGACACGCAGTCGTTCAAGCATTTCAGTTTGACCCAGAATCTGATCCAGATGGAGAAGCAACAGATGAACTCATCGGCTCCAGCAGGACGTTTCCGAATGGTTAGTTTAAAATATTATAGTACTGGATACCGTACTTTATTCGGATTGTTACATAATTTGTTTACATTATATTACTTTTAAGATGTATGAAATATAAATATATATATATATATATATATATATATATATATACATCCATTTTCTTCCGCTTATCCGGGGCCGGGTCGCGGGGGCAGCAGTCTAAGCAGGGATGCCCAGACTTCCCTCTCCCTAGACACTTCTTCCAGCTCTTCCGGGGGGACTCCGAGGTGTTCCCAGGCCAGCCGGGAGACATAGTCCCTCCAGTGTGTCCTAGGTCTTCCCCGGGGTCTCCTCCCGGTGGGACATGCCCGGAACACCTTCCCGGGGAGGCGTCCAGGAGGCATCCGGAAAAGATGCCCGAGCCACCTCAGCTGGCCCCTCTCGATGTGGAGGAGCAGCGGCTCTACTCTGAGCTCCTCCCGAGTGACCGAGCTTCTCACCCTATCTCTAAGGGATCGCCCAGCCACCCTGCGGAGAAAGCTCATTTCGGCCGCCTGTATACGGGATCTTGTCCTTTCGGTCATGACCCAAAGCTCATGACCATAGGTGAGAGTAGGAACGTAGATTGACCGGTAAATCGAGAGCTTCGCCTTGCGGCTCAGCTCCTTCTTCACCACGACAGACCAGTACAGCGACCGCATTACTGCAGAAGCTGCACCGATCCGTCTGTCAATCTCCCGTTCCATCCTTCCCTCACTCGTGAACAAGACCCCAAGATACTTGAACTCCTCCACTTGAGGCAAGAACTCTCCACCAACCTGAAGTGGGCAAGCCACCCTTTTCCGACTGAGGACCATGGCCTCGGATTTGGGGGTGCTGATTCTCATCCCAGCCGCTTCACACTCGGCTTCAAACCGTCCCAGTGCATGCTGAAGGTCCTGGTTTGATGGGGCCAGCACGACAACATCATCCGCAAAGAGCAGAGATGAAATCGTGTGGTCCCCAAACCTGACCCCCTCCGGCCCCTGGCTGCGCCTAGAAATTCTGTCCATAAAAATTATGAACAGAACCGGCGACAAAGGGCAGCCCTGCCGGAGTCCAACATGCACTGGGAACAAGTCTGACTTACTGCCGGCAATGTGAACCAAGCTCCTGCTCCGGTCGTACAGGGACCGGACAGCCCTTAGCAAAGGACCCCGGACCCCATACTCCCGGAGCACCCTCCACAAGATGCCGCGAGGGACACAGTCGAATGCCTTCTCCAAATCCACAAAGCACATGTGGATTGGTTGGGCAAACTCCCATGAACCCTCCAGCACCCTGTGGAGGGTATAGAGCTGATCCAGTGTTCCACGACCGGGACAAAAACCACACTGTTCCTCCTGAATCCGAGGTTCTACTATCGGCCGGATTCTCCTCTCCAGTACCCTGGCATAGACTTTCCCGGGGAGGCTGAGAAGTGTGATCCCCCTATAGTTGGAGCACACCCTCCGGTCCCCCTTCTTAACCCTCTGGGGACCAAAAACGCGCCCGCGCGTTTTGCTCGTTTTTTTTTTTTAGCAATGAAAATAAACACTAAATGCTCTGTTAATTTTGATCTTTCATTTTCGTGTAATACATCAATCGATCCTGTTCAGTTTCTATTTTTTTTCTGTATACTCACAATAAAAATAAAGTGTTTTGCTTTTTGACAAATAAAGAAAAATTAAGATGATGCAATTTCTGCCTTCTCTCTGTCAGTAAACTCCCGTTTGAAACGCGTTCGAAAATGATCTATAACTCCGCAAAAATTCAGTCAAACAGGCAAACAGACCCATGGGCATAAAGCTTGAGATCGCAGCTTTTAAATGAAGTAATTTATATAAAAAACAAATATTCTTAGTTTCTGTAATCTGTATAAAAAGAGAGCGACTCCAGTCGAGCTCATTACGAGCCATTCAAAAGTAATTTGACCACTCCCCGGAGAGCGCGTGCTATTCAAACGCAAATTCTGAGAACCATTTCAGTCTGTGAAACGCCCACATCAGCTGTAAACAAAGCGCGTCGCGAGTGAGACATTATAGCCTTTTTGGAGAAAAGTTTCCACAGTGCTGATGAGGAGAAATATCTCCTGATATGAGCAGCAGATCGCGCTGAGGAGTGAGGTAGGCTGTTTTCTTTTCTCAAGTGTGGAATAACGTTATGGAATAACGTTAGTGTAGGCCTATAAACCGCAAAAAGATGAATCGCATTTCTATAATATGACTCGCGTTTCTGTGAGATGAATGAAGGGTACATATTTGTAAAGAGTGTTTAGCCTGAATATGAATCGCGCGTCTGTGTGTGAAAGAATAAACTGCTTTGCCATAGCCTACTGAGATGAGTAAAAATCGACTGAAATATGTTGAAATAAAATGTATTTGTATAAGCAACGTAAATTAACATTTATATGCCCTGATATTTCAATAAAACAACGTTAGTCAGGCGTTAGTCACACTATTTTTGTCAAAAATAAAGTCATAGACTAAGATGTTAGATGTTCCAATGTTGGCTATATTCAAACTAATGAATACATATGATAAAATGTAGGCCTATAATCTTTTTTTTCTTTCTTTTTTTTTTTTACAAAGAAAGAGTACACTTGAAATATTGTTGAAATTGTAATTATTGTTGTAATTGTAACATTTTTAATAAAATAGCTAAACATATTTACAAGATAGATGTAAGCGAAATCTTAAATGGTCAATATAAGTATTCTTCTAAATACATTGTCCTTGCATTGTGGCTCAGTCAGTGTCACACCTGAATGAATGACTATTCAGAGTCATTATGCAGAGTGGGTGGGACATCCCAGGTGTAAACTACTCCTTCACGCCCCCCTCGCATATTGGCTTTCCAAGCAAAACCTGTTTTACACCATTTAAATCAATGTATTTTTTTTTTGTGAACGATAAAGCAAGCATAATTTTGAAGCCAGTACTCAAAGGTACAACATCAATTAGACAAAAGTCTTGTGGACACATATTTAATATGTGTTTTGTGGTCTTAATTCAGCCACTTTCATTTTTATTTTTTCCAATAACCACGCATAAACATTATTCTCTTAAAAATACAAACATCTACATACACGTTGCCCGCATATTTTGGTAGCCCTGTTTGTGCTATATAGAGTGATTTTACACCTTTGCCATTAACATGTTTATAAATAACTGAAAAAAGCACAAATTTCAAGGCATGTCAGAACATCTCAAGGGCTCCAAAAACACCTTGGTCCCCAGAGGGTTAAAAAGAGGGACCACCACCCCGGTCTGCCAGTCCAAAGGTACTGTCCCCGACCGCCACGCGATGCTGCAGAGGCGTGTCAGCCAAGACAGCCCCACAACATCCAGAGACTTGAGGTACTCAGGGCGGATCTCATCCAACCCGTTGCCTTGCCACCGAGGAGTTTCTTGACTACCTCGGTGACTTCAGCTTGGGTGATGGACGAGTCCGCCTCCGAGCCCTCAGCCTCTGCTTCCTCAATGGAAGACGTGACGGCGGGATTGAGGAGATCCTCAAAGTATTCCTTCCACCGTCCGGTGATATCCCCAGTCGAGGTCAACAGCTGCCCCCCTCCACTGTAAACAGCGTTGATAGGGCACTGCTTCCCCCTCCTGAGGCGCCGGACGGTTTGCCCGAATCTCTTCAAGGCCGACCGATAGTCCTTCTCCATGGCCTCACCGAACTCCTCCCAGGCCCGAGTTTTTGCCTCCACAACCACCCGGGCTGCAGTTCGCTTGGCCTGCCGGTACCCGTCAGCTGCCTCAGGAGTCCCACAAGCCAGCCAGGCCCGATAGGACTCCTTCTTCAGCTTGACGGCATCCCTTACTTCCGGTGTCCACCACCGGGTTCGGGGATTACCGCCTCGACAGGCACCGGAGACCTTACGGCCACAGCTCCGAGTGGCCGCGTTGACAATGGAGGTGGAGAATAGTGTTGTTTTTGGCGGCCTGTTTTAATTTTAGTTTTAGTCTAGTCTTTGTGTCAAGCTGTCGGTTTAGTTTTTATTAGTTTTAGTCACGTTCATACTCTTTTTAGTCTAGTCTAGTTTTAGTCGACGAAAACTGATGACATTTTATTCTAGTTTTAGTCAATGAAAATTGTATTTTAGTCTCTATTTAGTAATGCAATTCTATTTAACCCAGTCAATATAGTATTTAAAACAAGGTTATCTTTAGGGCTGTGACGGTGGCAGTTTGTTGGTAATGGACGAACTACCAGCGGTGGTTGGGGGGGTTGTTTAAAAAAAATTAAAAATAAAAACTTGTTTTATATTTCCACACAAAGATGCGTGCTATAGCCTACCACAATGCGATGTGAGACACGAGCAGGAAAGAGACCATCGATCTCTTTTCTGATATCTTCATGTTTTCAACTTGATGTAAATTGGTCTGAAGAGCGAATTTTATCCTCCACAAGGGCGAGATATTTAGGCTATGTTTGAGATTGCGCTGCCAGAGAAAGTGAAACTAAAAATCAACCGCACGTGTGAAACGCGCTTTACAACTAAACTTGACGCACCTTACCATGTCTATAACAAGCACAAACTATAGAATTTGACATGCAAGTACAAATGTAGGCTATCTGTCCTACAGTGTTTTCTACTTTACCACAGTAAAGAATACGAATATAATAGGCCTTATTAAAAGCGAACCAATGAAGAAACGTTTATAATCCCATTAGAAAATGGGTGAGACGTGAGTGAAGATTTGGGAAAAGAAACAAGAGATTCCATGCAGGGATGAGTCACGTTTTTTGAATATTCGATTAGTTTGTTTAATTATAGAATATCGAATAGGTTGTGCGATTATTCTTTAAAATAAACTCCATGTTTTCTGTGCTGATGCGGTGGTGACGCGTTCATAACCAGAGGGTGACGCTGCCAATAACACACACAACAGCTGTCACAAAGAACCGGCAAAAGTAATGATTATGAATGTGTCAAATATATCAATGAGACATTTTAATGGAATAACTAATGGAATAATATTGTTAAATTTGCTGATAATCGGGTGACCAGATTGCAAACCAGAATTTAAAGCCGACAAAGCTATGGGTTCACGCCATAGACAGAATAAACGGGTTCACGCACAACTCTCTCATTCGTCGTGACGTTATAACATTTCGTCTCGTCTCGTTTTGGTCAACGAAAATGAAGAGACATTTTAGCATAGTTTTTATTTTGTAAACCACATTTAGTCTCGTTTTTATTCGTCAACGATATTGCATTATACATTTATTTTAGTTATCGTCACATGACCAGCATTTACGTTGCGTCTCGTCTCGTTTTCATCAGGTGATAAAGGTTCGTTGACGACAATATTTCGTCATAATTTTCGTTGACGAAAGCAACACTAGTGGAGAACATGGTCCACTCGGACTCAATATCTCCAGACTCCCTCGGGATCTGGTCGAAGCTCTGTCGGAGGTGGGAGTTGAAGATCTCTCTGACAGGGGATTCGGCCAAACGTTCCCAACAGACCCTCACAGTACGTTTGGGTCTGCCGAGTCTGTCCAGCTTCCTCCCCCGCCATCGGATCCAACTCACCACCAGGTGGTGATCAGTTGACAGCTCCGCCCCTCTCTTCACCCGAGTGTCCAAGACATACGGCCGGAGGTCAGATGAAACAACCACAAAGTCGATCATCGACCTCCGGCCTAGGGTGTCCTGGTGCCATGTGCACTGATGGACACCCTTATGCTTGAACATGGTGTTCGTTATGGACAAGCTGTAACTAGCACAGAAGTCCAATAACAGAACACCACTCGGGTTCAGATCAGGGGGGCCGTTCCTCCCAATCACGCCCCTCCAGATGTCACTGTCGCTGCCCACGTGGGCGTTGAAGTCTCCCAGTAGAACGATGGAGTCCCCAGTCGGAGCACTTTCCAGCACCCCTCCCAGAGACTCCAAGAAGGCCGGGTACTCTGCACTGCCGTTTGGCCCGTAGGCACAAACGACAGTGAGAGACCTATCCCTGAACCGAAGGCGCAGGGAAGCGACCCTCTCGTTCACCGGGGTGAACTCCAACACATGGCGGCTGAGCTGGGGGGCTATAAGCAAACCCACACCAGCCCGCCGCCTCTCACCATGGGCAACTCCAGATTGGTGAAGAGTCCATCCTCTCTCGAGGAGTGTGGTTCCAGAGCCCAAGCCGTGCGTGGAGGTGATCCCAACTATCTCTAGTCGGAATCTCTGAACCTCACGCACAATCTCAGGCTCCTTCCCCGCCAGAGAGGTAACATTCCATGTCCCTAGAGCTAGATTCCGCGTCCAGGGATCGGGTTGTCTAGGCCCCCGCCTTTGACTGCCGCCCGATCCACTTAGCACCGGCCCCTTGCGGTCCCTCCTGCAGGTGGTGGGTCCACGGGAGGGTGGCCCCACGTCGCTCCTTCGGGCTGAGCCCGGCCGGACCCCATGGGGGGAGGCCCGACCACCAGGCGCTCGCATACGAGCCCCAACCCCGGTATATATATATATATATATATATATATATATAATTATATTGTGGTATACATTTGAAACAGACTTTTACACATTTGTTCATTGTGTACAGCTCTATAAATAAAATTTGTATTTTTTTTTTTTATATGTTTTCTGATAATTCTAAAACCCGTGATAATTGCTGTGTTAGCAGTTTAAGCTGGAGATAGCATGGGGGAAAAACAGTTTTTTGTGCCTAACGTTAGATGTTCTAGTACACAGAGATCTGTAACGTCTGTAATTTATCTTATTAGAATTACATCAAGCTCTGCGATCTTGAAATGCGGATATCACGCGCGCCATATAACCAACAGGAGAACGGTTATCCAAATAACAAAGAAGTGTACAACACTCGCGTTACAGTGTGTGTATTCACACACATACTTGATGCTGTCTACCTTTACATTAGCGCAAGCAGTGTTCGAATTATACCGTAAGCTTCGAGGGGTACCGCTATTTCGACTGGTGACGTCACTTTTTTGCCCATTTTATAGGCTTACACAGGAGAACCACTAATCTATATGCGACATTCCCTGAATATTAGTGCAGATTCCCTCTTGTTAAGACAAAATTGCACAAAATGATAAATTGCCTCATTAAATCTTACTTATTAATTAAATATTAATAAATCGATCATGTTACATTGAAAAGTTAATTCAATCAACCAATTATGTACATATTAAGTTAAGAGTATTATCAATCAATCATGACCATTATCTTCTTCCTTCGCGCGAACGCGCAGCGGTTGTTGTCCTGACAACGAGTCTCGAGAGCAGCTGACGCTCGTTACCGTCAGTCAGCGTCTTTTCCCGTAGTGTCTACTCCATAAAATACGTTTTGGTTGATTTCTTTACTGACAACATCGTTCATATATGTAAATGATTACAATTAAAACACAAAGACTTGACAGCATTACAGCCCGTTGTCATTCACATCACAAGTGGAACGGAAGAGAAGCATTTTCTGGAAGAAAAGTTCATTAGGCGAGGTGGAACCTTGGTTATATTGAGTTGCAGTATTATTGTAGTAGGCTACTACTTCAGTTGTTTTGCAGTAAAACTGCAGTTGTACTACAGCTATACTTCAATAGTAGTGCCGTTTTTTCGTGTCCAAAAAACTGCATTTTTCTACATGTAACAAAAACGGCAGTATTCTAAAAAAATTGCAGTAAGTGGGATGTTTTGAAATGAATCGCGTTGGTTCGTGTGTTAACGTGAAATATTAAAATACAAAACGATCTTTTAATAATTGTTTCACTTGCTGTAGTGGTGTATGTTCGGGAGTGAAGAAATCGCGCGCCACTCTAACTTATGTTGTTCGGGGCGAGAGTGAAGACCTAGTATCTCGCGCCTAAATACAGATAGAGCTAGCTTCTGCAGCAGTTCAAACACACATTTTGAGCACGTTTCCCAGGCACGGCGCCAGGATTTTTTCTCTACTGGTGCTAATGGGGAGCTGGACCGATACGTGGGGGTGCTAAGAAAACAATCGATTTTCATTACTTAAGTTACTCTATAATATAGAGGTTCTCGTTTTTTCAATAAAAGCAGCTATGATACACAGCAGTGATGCGCGGGTTGATCCAAAATGAGCGGGTGCCTGCGGTCACCCGCGGTTACGAGTCATCCAAAAATATTTTTAATGATATTCGGGTCGCGGTCGGTCGGGTCGTTTGAAATAAAGATGCCAATTAAACCTTTGTAATTTATATAGTACTAGACACAATTTTCTATGAAATACATAGGCCTACACTTTATTGGCAAAATAACTGCCGCAAAGATGACGCACGAGCTCAGTCTGCCGGTAGAGATGGAGGCGGCAAGAGAAAAGGTGAAGACTGGGGAGTGGAAGCTCTGCAAATACACAAATAGAAAGAGCAAAGTGTGGGAGACATTTGCCGAAATAATGAAAGATGATGACCAAAGTGCTGGCTTTGTCATGTGTACTTCTTGCGATGCTATTTACACATTTGAGAGCCACGAAACTGGCACGACCAACCAGGCACTGGTTATCCAATCACTGCTTAACCTAATAAAAAATATTGACTAATATAGCCTACTGTTATATTATCTGTGCGTATACATAATATAGATTTTAATAGCTTGATGCTCTTTAAATATTTTGTTGCATTGTAAACAGTTTCGGTGCATAGGACGGAGTGGACCTCTCCGCGATCACTATCCATGGTTCTGACCAAAGAAGAGCGCTTTGGAATCTCCATAACGCATCATACGCATCATGCGCTACGAAGACTCTTAAGGTATAACTTAACTAAAGGTATACTACCACTAAAGGTATATCATTGCTAGGCGTCTTCAGGGCTAAATTGTATCTTAATTTTGATCAATGTTTTATCAATCAATTGCCCGTATTTAATAAACAAGAAGCAAATATATAGCAGACAATGTAATAAGGCGCCGGCACGATCACTTGCATTGCATGTGAACTGGAGGGCGCCGAAACTCAGCTTGTGCCTCACAGATTTGAGAAATATAGGCTATTACAGAAAGCTTGAAATGTCTACTTTTAAACGAAAATATTCAAACCAAAAGAAATAGGCTAATTAAATTAATATAAGGGCGATTTGTCCACGAATGGTTTAAATGAACAACTACTAGTCGACTAGAAAAAAAATTAGTCGGAGGCAGCCCTTATTCCACATATTTTGGAAACAGCAGGCCATTCTGGGTTGAGCGAGCGACCCTGCGGAATGAGTGAGCAGAGCGGGATATTCAGAAATGCGCTCTCCGCTCACGAGCTCTGATCGGAGCTCACACCCCCCCGCACCCCTAGTTCATACGTCTATGGCCCAATGACGCTACGATGAGCATTTACTACTTTTAAAAAATGCGGGTCAGGAAGCGGGTCGGGTACAATATTTTCTTTTTCTTTTTTTGCGGTCCGAGTTGCGGGCGGGTTAGTTGAAAACGTCGGTCGGGTGCGGGTTGTTTATACTTTGACCCGCGCATCACTGCTGCTCATAACATTTAGCACAAAGTACAACACATGATACATGGGAGTCAAAACCATAAGCAAAGATTAATGTTGATTCAACCACTTACTCTTAATTTTTCACTGACACATCAGCGCCTGCGCCCCTACCGAGTACGTACGTTTTGACAGCTAGTGAAGTGATATCAAAAAACCATGGTAAAGAACAGAGGCTGAACGTACCAGAAAAATGGTACAGCCCGATGGGGAGTAGGGTTTGAAATCGTATTTCATTAGATTATTTCTTGGATTGTTGATATGTGGTGGTAATACATACTGCATTTAAATACATACTATTTTGGATAGGCTAACATTATATTAAAATTTTTTTTTAAATCAGTATCCCCCAACTATTATTTTCATCCCTTTTGGGAGGTACCAAGTCTCATCTAGGGGGGTCGGACCCCCCCAATACCCCCCGTAATTCGAACTATGAGCGCAAGTAACTGCATAGCTAATGTTACAGCCTCATTCTACGTGTAACAAGCTAGGTAGCCATAAACAGTAAAGCAACACACTTATATATCATTAGTTGACTTAGCCTACTTGTCCGAGGTGTGTAGCTGAGCCAAAGAGAGTTGGTACTGATCCAGACGTTCAGCAAGCCCAGCTCTGTATTGACCCAAGTTGAGGAAAGAGTCGTCGGTGAAATGTTTGCCGCAGACATGCACAACTTTGGGAAGTTGAGTCAGCGCATTTCCAGAGAAAATTAAATTAATCCACTGGTTCTTCTGGGGCTTGGATGAAGGACCTAAAAAAAGCTTCGGTGTTCATTTGTACATCCAATTATTGAGCAATTATTATGCTTTGATCGCTCAAAAGTCATGATATCTCTCGTGGACAAACTAAAATCGCACGCGCGCGTTCCTACTTCCTAGCTCATTTTCTCATGGGCGGGAAATATTCTCTGGGCGGGAAAAGCAGAGAAAGGGGAGGTAACATTTCTCCTTATAACGCCATAAAGAGGAGATTCAAGATCAGCCCGGTTGAGCTTTCATTTTCTCAAAGGCAGAGAAAAATAGCAAAAGCTCGATTTACACCGATTAAAATTTCTAGAAACTTGGGGACCATATACAGGCTAGGGGAAATCATATTAAAGGGTTACTTCACCGTTTTTTCATATTAAACTATGTTATTCCCTTAACTAAGACGAGTTGATACATACCTCTCTCGTCTCAGTGCGTGCACTAAATCGCTCTGTCTTGCGGCGAAACTTTGTTAGCACTTAGCTTAGCCCAGTTCATTCAATATGGGCCAAGCAGAGAAGCTACCAAACACATCCACGTTTTCCCCATTTAAATACAGTTACTCGCGTAGTGTAACTCGACCTAGGACGGTGACACAAAACAAAACGTTGCGCTTTTCTAAGCGTGTAAAATGGATAACTATATTGTATGGCGGAATGCCATAGCAAGTGCTTGGAAGCACTTCGACTTCGGCGCAGTAATATCTAGAGGGAGCGGGGGCCGGTGAGAGGATTTTTCACGAGTGAAGATATTACTGCAGCGAAGTCGAAGTGCTTCCAAGCACTTGCTATGGTATTCCGCCATACAATATAGTTATCCATTTTACACGCTTAGAAAAGCGCAACGTTTTGTTTTGTGTCACCGTCCTAGGTCGAGTTACACTACGCGAGTAACTGTATTTAAATGGGGAAAACGTGGAGGTGTTTGGTAGCTTCTCTGCTTGGCCCATATTGAATGAACTGGGCTAAGCTAAGTGCTAACAAAGTTTCGCCGCAAGACAGAGCGATTTAGTGCACGCACTGAGACGAGAGAGGTATGTATCAACTCGTCTTAGTTAAGGGAATAACATAGTTTAATATGAAAAAACGGTGAAGTATCCCTTTAATGTTAAAAAACCTCAGAAAGTGAAAATTTCATGTCATGGGACCTTTAAGGTGTTTGGGGTCAAAATGACCCCACATTGAAAATGAATGGGAAAATGAAAAAAAAAATACTTTTTTTTATTTTGTTTGTCAAAAAAATAAAAGTAAATCCATTATAAATCTGAAAATTTCTACATGTAAACCAAGGTCTGGTCCTAGAGCATAAACACAAAGTGGAACGAACTTTCTATCTCATACACACACACACACACGTATGTGACTGCAACAGAGCATTTTTATAGAAATTGGCAAATAAAATCAACTAAACTGGCATAAATCTGAAAAATTTCAAGAATTCATCTTGTTCAAAAAAATAAAATAATTGTTGATAAATAATTTTCTGAAATAGTGTGTGTGATTACAGTCATGTCATAGTGGTGACTTGTAATGTTTCTGCAAATGTATGTATAATAATTTGCAAAAAGCAGATAATTCAAAATATATCAGAAAACAACTAATTCTAACTTTGACAAAGCTACAGATTTTTAATGTATTTCAAAATGTTTAAATAAATATTCACAAAATATATATCAAAGTTGTGAGGAGAAGTTGAAGCATCAAGAAAAATGAAGTGTAAATGAATGAGTCTCTATGGCCCTCTATTGGATACATGTGGTCATTGCACTTTAATTCCTTAACTATAAGAAAAAAAGTTTTTCGACTAACCTGTAGATGGCAGTATTCTATACCTAATACATAGAGCAATGTCCAAAAACTATTTAGATTTAATTAAGATCATCATCATTTAAGGTGATTTTTTTTCTTTAAATCATTTTTCATGAGCCAATTTATGGCCTAGTTATGTAATTGTGCAGTAAATAGGTGAAAAACTTCAAAATTTCCACAAAAACACAGCATAAATGTATAGTTGAGAAGTAAATAAAAAAAATAATATATAGTTTTTCCATATAAAAAAATGTATATTTCCTCATGCAATCGCTCTTTAAAAGTTTGGAGTCAGTCTGACCCCAAACATCTTAAGTGTTATCCTTTTTTAACAGTGATTAAGGGTTAAACACACGCCTTTGATTTAATAGAAAATTTAGAGGCCAATTTTTTTTGTCATATTTTGTACAAAACAAAACCTGTTCAGTGCATTTGCTTTACAGTGAACCTAAACTTATTTTGAAGCTGCTGTCACTGCTTTATGGAGAGAACAACCGTAGATCTGTGTTCATGAACTACAACTCTCTTTATCAGGGGTTCATTTTATACATCTTTCTCCATATTAAAAACCACTGTGTCCATGTGCTTCCGTCAGGAGTGTGTGTGTCCGGCTGAGCTTGAGTCGTGTCTGGTTCTCTCCTCTGACCTCTGACCTGTGTGTTTCAGGGCTACTTCAAAGTGCTGGGCAAAGGCAAGCTGCCGAAGCAGCCGGTGATCGTGAAGGCCAAGTTCTTCAGCCGGCGGGCCGAGGAGAAGATCAAGGGTGTCGGAGGAGCGTGTGTGCTGACCGCATAAACACCTTTTCTTAAATAAAGCTGATGAAACTCTCTCTCCTGCTTCGTCTCGCATCACTGACCTCCACCTGTGCTGAGCTGAGCTCCTGTGACGCTCTAGAGCTCCGACTCTCAGGGTTTCACATGGACAGCGACTGGTGGACCAACACTAGAGTAAATGGTCTTAAATTTAACATTAACCCTTTAGCTGTCACCTTCCCACTAGCAGAATGCTTGGCGCTCCCTTTTTCCCCATCATATATTTGAGTAATCATAAATTGGGTATCACTTGAAATCCTGTGAATACCATTTTGAAATTGGATTTTGCGCAACTGATACAGTACTCTAAATTATTTTAGCGGCTCCTAGTGGCTGGTGTCTGGTTTTGGAAGTGGCAAACAAAGTTCTATCACTGAAACATTTCCAATAGTCTCGGGTGTATTTTCAGGCCAGCAGTCGTACAGTCACACGGTGTCTGCAGAGAGTGACAGTGAAGTGAGGGCATCCTTCATCTTGATTCCCAGAATGTTATCTTTCTAGGCCAATGATGGTGTTTCAACCACACGTGGAACATTCTTAGACTTGTTCATCATCCTGTCACGTCCCAACACTCTACCATTCCAATACACTTCCACATTAGAATAAGAATTGTGTGTGCTCTTTTACTGTCATGTGATGGTCACACACATCTTAAAGATAACATTTCCTCCACAATTCAAATTACAAAATGCATTTTATCTGTTTAATCTGATCTTTTCAGAATCTTTGGAAAGGTCTGAGACAAGATTCCATATTTGGTGACTGTTAAGTGATGGAAGGGACTTTGTGAAATTTATTTTAATGGTTTTGTTTTCTCCTGTAACAATGGATTTTGGTGTCACCTGGTGGATTTTTTTATTACACCTAAACGAAATCGGTAACGCTTTACAATAAGGTTTCATTAGTTAAAAGGATACTCCACTTTTTTGGGGGAAATAGGCTCATTTTACAGCTCCCCCAGAGTTAAACAGTTGAGTTTTACCGTTTCCGAATCCATTCAGCCGATCTCCGGGTCTGACGGTACCACTTTAGCATAGCTTAGCATAGATCATTGAATCGGACAAGACCATTAGCATCTCTCTCAAAAAAAAAAGACCAAAGAGTTTTGATATTTTTCCTATTTAAGACTTGACTCTTCTGTAGTTACATCGTGTACTGAGACCGACGGAAAATGAAAAGTTGCGATTTTCTAGGCTGATATGGCTAGGAACTATACTCTCATTCCGGCGTAATAATCAAGAAACTTTGCTGCCGTTCCATGAGTCCAGCAGGCGTAATGATATGACGCTAAAAAAGTGGAGTATCCCTTTAATATGAACTAATAATGAACTGCACTTCAACAGCATTTATTAATCTTTGTTAATATCAACATTTAATGGACAACTTTTTACAGTTTTTAACTATTTTTATTAACATTAACAATTACAGTAACAAATGTATTGTTCATGTTAGTTAATACATTAATGTTAACAAATTAAACCTTATTATAAAGTGTTACCACAAAGCTGCATAGGAACTACAATTACTTCACATTTGTGAGACAGCTTGTCTACCTGGCTTTGATTTAATAGCAATTTTAGATTACAAATTTCTTAAAATGTTTATTTTATACAAAATATAAATTTTTCGTTCCAGTACATTTGTTTTACAGTTAACTTAAACTTATATACGTGCTTTTAGCAATAATCTGCAGAGTGTCTTTGCAATACAGACCTGTTGGTCTCTTTTTAAGGCATTCACGAAGCACAACCGTTTAAGTGTGGACAGTCTATTTTCACGTCTGCTCTAAATGGGCAGGGACAGTTAAAGGTTTAAAATGTGTTATGAACTGCATGGGCTCCACAATAAGAAGAGTTATTATGGAGCGAATTATATACGAATTAAACAAACAAATCCAGCATTTTGCAAACAAACTCGATCTACTTCGCAAAGGAAAACTGGACAGACAGAAAGCAATGTGCAAGTACAAAGGTCAGTTCGGGTGAAAATGCAGTGGAGTAACACATAAATAAATGAGCCAATATAATACTTAACAAATACAAAACATCCAACAAATTGCATGTAACCTTTGAACAAATACCAAGTCTAGTGCATACAAATGCATATCTGTCTGTTATGATTGTGAGACACTTGGCTTTTTATGAGATCTCTCGGCTCGATTTTCTCACAAATGCAGTTGAGCAACTTCCCCTTCGAGAACAGCAGATGGCGCTAAGCTAGCGGATTTATTGAGCCACTTCTCAATATGCGTTCTTGTCTGTACTTGTGTTCTTGTGGACTTGTGAAACGTCATCAGTCGCTGCCCAAGTACTGTCCCAATACACAAGTTTGCATTTCAGCAAGAACTGTTAAAAATCCCGGAAGTGTTCTCGACACGCCCATTTTACCAAGAAACACCCATAGTCTCCTGGGAGAAGCTCTGATCTAAAACTTGCCTTTGCCTACAGCTGAGGAAAATGACCCGTGAACAGGTGTGTTTCTGTCTTTATCTATAATTAACCTTCTTAAGGTTATCTTTTGCAAAATGTTTATTGCATATCTAGACAGAAATCCACATGAGCACTTAATACTTCACTCTCTCTAGGATAGGGGAATCTATAAGCTGAAAGCTCTGCTCATGTATTTATATTTCTAAAACACAATACACATGTGTTACTCCACTGCATTTGAACTCAAACTGACATTTGTACTTGCACATTGCTTTCTGTTTGTTTGCGAGTCGAGTTTTTCTTTGCCAAGTAGATCAAGTATGTTTGCAAAATGCTGGATTTGTTTGTTTAATTATGGCACATAATTCACTCCATAAGTTAACATCACTGATATTGGCTGAGAAAGAAAACTGTGGTGTGCACCAGTTAAGGCTGCTCTGCTCAAAGCTCAGTGTAAATATGCTGTATCAGCCGGACTTCACGATGCCTGCTCTGGCCGCCTCAGACTCGGTGTTTCCTCCAGCTCTCTGTAAACCCCTCAGAAGTGCTTCTGTGCCGCTGTGCTGTGTCCGTTCCGCACTGGTTTCTGGAGTGGTTTCAGTGGTTTTTACTCTCAGCAGCTGATCATTGAAAACAAACATCCTTGATGTAGTTGCTTAGGCGAGGGGAGAGATTTAATAGTTTTTTTATTCGCTTTGGTACTATTTCCACAAGTTAGGTGTTTATATTCCAAACTCTTAATGCTAATATCACACAGATCATCAAAAGTGCACTTTATTCAAACATTTCATCATGTTTTCAATTGTCAGTACAATACTCAAAATCCCAAAGTATCCTTTTCACAACACAAAATAAGAGTTTCATCTACATATGTTTCATTCACAGTCACTGCCTTTCATAAAGCTCTCACTATCAAACCTGTGATTTGCATCTCTTCTTGTTCAGTTTAATACATTTGTCTATTATTTAATCCAACTGATCTTAATCTTTAATCAATGAATAATTTGGTACACCTATAGATTTCTATAGATATTGATTCTATACAGTTTCTACAGAACTTGTTTGCAATTTCTGATATAGATAACCAAATGTAATTAATTATTTTTAGATAAGTGATTTGTTCAAAGTGTGTGTGTGAGAGTGTGTGTGTGTGTGTGTGTGTGTGTGTGTGTGTGTGTGTGTGTGTGTGTGTGTGTGAGAGTGTGTGTGTGTGTGTGTGTGTGTGTGTGCGTGTGTGTGTGTGTGTGCGTGTGTGCGTGCGTGAGTGAGTGAGTGTGTGTGTGTGTGTGGGCTTGAATAAAGGGTTTAAACACATTAAGACACATTTGCACACAGTCTTTATTAAATGTAACTGATTACACATCCAGCATTTATTACACACACATGTTAATCCAGTGACAGTGAAACAGTGAAGTGGACAAAGATGGCTGGAGATCTTCATTAAAATAACAGAAAGGCAGGACAGGATTATGAAGTCATGATCTAGAGTATGAAGATCTGATTCCAGATATTACCAACCCCAGTCAAAGATGTATATTACTGTCAAATGATCCATTTTTAGCTCATAGGCTAAAGGCTAAACTAGTTACAACCACCTGTCAAGGGTCTTTTGTACCCTAGGGGTATGCTTGGGAAAAATTTTATATTTTGAATTTTGTAATCTTTTTCCAGCTGTGTCTGTAGGGCTGCAATCGATAATGTCTGCACTTTGCCATTGTTATCAGGTCCAAAGTAACCCTTCCCAAAGAGCTGGGGGTTCTTCAGACAACAGGTGGCTCTCCAGTAATACTTTGAGACAGTCACTTTTTTTAGTTTTATGTTGGTCTCAGGAACTACACCAGTCACCACATAAGCCTCAGTACAGGACTCCAGATCAGTAATAACAGCCTTCTCATGAATCTTCCATTGACCCCGATTGAAGTCTGAGTCCTGTGGAGCGGCGTTGGTCAGGGTGGAGGTGGCCAGCATGGAGATATGGTCGTACGTGTGCTGAACTGGGTAGAGGTGACCTCTGTCATACTTAGGCTTGTTAGAGCCCTGTCCTTCATAGTCACTATTCACAGCCTGATTTTTTATGGTTTTGCGACCTTTAGGTGCCATACATGGCTCACCATTAGCATCATCCAGCTAAAGGACATGAGAGAAAGAAGAAAAAAAATCAAACTGTTTCAGTCAAAATTCACATTAATTATTGTCATTTCAAATAAATATACTGGTCCCACTTTAATTTAGGTGTCTTTAACTACTATATACTAACATTTGAATTAATAATTTGATACAATGCACTTATTGTTAACGTACAAGTTTATCATTGAACTTATATTTTATAAAATACATGCATGTAATTACATCTATAATGACACTGTTAACCTCTTAAACCAGTAAACCTGTGCTAATATCACCGTCATCCTCCTCAATAACAGTTTTTACTGGACAACATCAACATAATAAGTACATTGTACAAGTCATTTTTTTTATGTAACTGCATAGTAGTTAAAGACACCTAATACAAAGCATGACCAATATACTATAATAATATACAGTTGAATAATTACCTGAGGTTCAATGTACCAAACATCACACCTCCCAACACTTTTGCTCTCCTTAAACTTATACGCAGAGTAGATGGGGATCCTCCATGCTGTGCTGTACAAAGTTGCATAAAGATACTTTTGCTTATCGTTCTCGTCCCAAACACACTGGCAGATCTCCTGGACTGGGAGCGCTGTGCTGCTCGATGGTAATGTGATTTGAGGAGGATCATTCTTCAAAAAGAACTGACTGCATTTACCAAAACCCGGCACAAGCTCACTCAGAGAGAGGCAAGGCAACAGAAGAAGAACAAGCAGTTTCATGATGAACTCAAACTGTGAGAGCAGAAACTGAATCTGTGGATTTCTCTGTGTCAGAAGAGGCGAGAGTGGAGAATAGAGATGTACTCTGTGTTTTATAGAGTTTAAGATACAAGGGGAGGAGATAGAAACACACGTTTGTAGGTTCTCTAACGAGAGATACTCTCGTACTGCGTAGAATACGCTAGGGGAAAATCCTTTTCCACGAGAATACTGAAGCCAAAAAATTATCCTTAATTTTGTATTAATGTAAAACGCGTTGCGGCAGCATACAGACATAGGCGAGGCAGCTCGCGCGCCTATTGGCTGGTCTGCTGGCAACTGCTTAAGCCTATCGAGCGAGACCTAGAGTGACGTCAGACCCAATGAGGGCGCTTCGCGCCCTCTGTGTCACGTCCCGCCGAAACGGGCGTGGCTTAGGTCTATAAATACCGCTCGCAGGCATTATATCTCTGATTTTTCACCCTTCAGCGAAGCAACTCACATCGCTGGATCCGAGAAGAAGCCGCGCTGTTGAAGAAGCACTTCAGCGGGACGAGTCGACGAAGCTGCTGGCCGCGCCGCCTTCATCGCCTTCCTGCTGCGCTATCCAGCGCCGATATCCTTTTATTGCACTGTGTGTGTGTGTTCGCCGGCGCGACTCACACCATCTAAAAGAGCTGCGTCTTTTTCAAGATGCCTTCTTGCGGCTCGTGCAAAGCCACACTCAGCGACGGGGACCGTCATGTCATCTGCGCTTCCTGCCTGGGTCAAGAACACGCAGCTCTCGCGCTCGCTGATGGCGGCTGCCATCACTGCGAGCTGTTGCCATTAGCGACTCTGAGGACTCGCTTGGCACTGTTCAGCGAGACTGCACCCACACCTGCTGTTGTGCCGCGCCGTAAAAAGCGCCGCGCTCAGCGAATCCCGGAGCCCTCTCTCAGCCGCCGCTTCTGTCGAGGACGCTGATGAGATCGACGCGCTGCTGCGAGAGGGGGATTCCTGCTCTCTCATAGCATCAGGCAGTGAGGATTGGGCGAGCTCTGAGGATCCCGCCCCCCCTGCCCGTGCTTCTTCGGGTAAGAGAGCGAGCATTGAGGCGGAGCTCATGCGCGTACTCACTCAGGCCACGGCGAGCCTCGGCCTCGAGTGGATTACGCCTGAGCAGCCTGCTCACAACCGGCTGGACGGCTACTTCCTGCCTGGGGAGCGCGTTTCACCTGCATCCAAGCCAGCGCCTTTTCTTCCTGAGCTTCATGAAGAAGTCGCTAAGTCTTGGGGCTCCCCTTTTTCGGCCAGGACACGATCCTCTGTCTCTTTGGCGTTCTCCGCTGTTGACGACGCAAAGAACAGAGGCTACCACTCCCTGCCGCCGGTCGAAGAGGCTATTGCAGCGCACTTATGCCCGCCCTCCACTGGACGGCGTGCTAAGATGGCGCTGCCCTCAAAAGCCTGCCGCACGACGTCAGCCCTGCTCCGCCGCGCTTTCTCCGCCGCCGGGCAGGCCGCGTCAGCGTTGCACACCATGGCCACGCTTCAGATATACCAGGCCGATCTCCTCCGTAAGCTGGATGAGAGAGGACCTGACACAATCTGCGTGCCGGACCTGAGGAGCGCTACAGACCTCGCTCTCCGCGCTACCAAGTCGGCAGCACAGGCCATTGGACGGAGCATGGCCTCGCTCACCGTGTCTGAGAGACATCTGTGGCTGACGCTCTCGGACATGTCTGAGTCAGAGCGCACCGCGTTCCTCGACGCGCCGCTTTCCCCTGCCGGCCTCTTCGGAACCTCGGTCAAAGATTTCGCCGATAGGTTCGCTGAGGTGCAGAAAGCGACCCAGGCCATGAAGCACTTCCTCCCGAAGCGCTCTAGTTCTGCAGCAGGCCGTGCGAAACCGTCTGCTCAGAGCTCACAGCCTAAGCCTCTGCCCACCGCCTCCGCTTCACAACGCCGCCAAACCCAGAGCTCGAGACCGCGCTCTCGCTCATCCGGTCGCCGCCCCGCCCCGCGTGGCCCGCGGCAAAAGATTGCGTTGAAGCCAGAGGCCCCGAAATCGTCCTAGCACGCCTAGGAAAGCGACGGTGTCCAAGTCCCGCTGTGGCCGGACTTCCACCAAAGCTTGCCGCTCGTCCAGTTCCAGGAAATGTGACTGGTCCAGCGTATTTAGCAGCCAACAAGCCGGTTCCATTGCCCGCTTGCCTGCACACAAAAGCCGTTTTTACGGCTACCCAGATAAATCCCTTAAAGAGTGCATTTTCTGGTGTCCCGGCCACGGCCGAAGGTGTTTTATGTGTAGAAAAAATGCCCACTACTCAGTGCCCATTCCTACACACAAGCACAGCCCTTCACACAGGGCTCGCGCACATAAAATCGACTCAGATCGATTGCGCTTCAAATGTAGCATGCGTGCCCACTACCCAGTGCCCACAAACGCTACTTCCCACATGTCTCCCGGTCCCTGTAAATACAGGACCAGTATGCATATGCTCTGCTCACGCAAGCAATGCTGTAAAGGTGGTGTATGTGCCCGCTGTTCTGCGCCCATGCCCACACACAGACATGAAACTAGCCCAGCCCTCCCCCTCTCAGTTAAACACTACAGAGGAGTCGAGCGCGGGCATTCTGCCCGCTGTTATCAGCGCGCCCCCTGCCTCAGATGTCATGAGCGCGACGTTTATGTCGCAGCACACAAAAGCCGCTGTATCGCGAGCCGATCAGAGCGTGCTTCGCATCCAGCCCCTAGCTACTCGCGCACCTGCGTGGGAAAAGCTTCCCGGGGTTTTGAAATGGGTGCTGAACATCATAAAAGAAGGCTATTCGCTGCAGTTTCGCCGACGCCCTCGCCGCTTCATGGCGCGCGTCGAGACCACGGTAGAATCAGAAGTAGTTCATCTACTTCGAGCCGAGATTCTGAAACTGTTGAGCAAAGGGGCTATAGAACCCCTATCTCAAGCTCAAAGCGAAGGGGGGCTTTACAGCAGATACTTCCTGGTGCCCAAGAAAGACGGGGGTCTCAGACCCATACTAGATCTGCGGCAGCTGAACAGAGCGCTTCTGAAGCGCCAGTTCAGGATGCTCACAACCAGAAAAATCCTAGCGCATGTCCGCCAAGGGGACTGGTTTGTGTCAATAGATCTAAAAGACGCGTATTTTCAAATACAGATAGCGTCACGTCACAGGCAATTTTTGAGATTCGCCTTCGAGGGCCAGGCATATCAGTACACAGTCCTGCCTTTCGGCTTGTCCCTGGCACCCCGTACATTTACGAAGTGCATGGACGCAGCGCTCGCACCCCTCAGACTGCGGGGCATACGAGTGCTGAACTATCTGGACGACTGGCTGATTCTAGCCCAATCTCACTCAGAGCTCGTAGAGCACAGGACCATTTTACTCGATCACCTCGAGAATCTCGGTCTCGCAGTGAACTGGGAAAAGAGCTCGCTATTCCCCAGACAGATTATATCTTTTCTGGGAATAGAGCTGAACTCGCTGCTAATGACAGCACACCTGTCATCTCAGCGCACGCTGGACATTCGGCGCGCAGCCGGCTCGTTCCGCTGCGGCGCGATAGTCCCTCTCAAAACATTTCAAAGGATGCTCGGTCTGATGGCCTCAGCATCTTCAGTTCTCCAGTTGGGCCTTCTGCGCATGCGCCCACTGCAGTTCTGGCTCAGAAAGAGAGTACCACGGACAGCGTGGGCCTCCGGTCGCCTTCGCGTCAAGGTCAATCAAGCGTGCATTGCAGCCTTGAAACCTTGGAAGGCAAAAGACTGGTACCAATCAGGTGTAAGCCTGGGGACTTCCTCGAGAGTGATGGTGGTGTCCACGGACGCATCCACCTCGGGATGGGGAGCGCTGCTCGAGGGCAGACCGCTTTTTGGCCAATGGTCAGAGCGGGAGAAGCTCTTACATATCAACTGCCTCGAAATGTTGGCAGTGAGCAAAGCGCTCACGCGCTTTTGTCCCCTCATAAAGGGACACCACGTGCTAATACGTTCAGACAACGTCTCAGTGGTGTCCTACATAAATCGCCAGGGCGGCCTCAGGTCTCTGACTCTGTACAGGCTAACCAGGCGCCTCCTGATATGGGCCCGCAGCAACCTGCTCTCGCTGAGAGCAGCGCACGTGCCAGGGCTCCTAAATATAGGACCAGACAGACTGTCCAGGAACCAGGTTCCGACAGGGGAATGGTCTTTGCACCCACAGACAGTCCGGCTGCTGTGGGAGAAATTCGGCAGAGCGGAAGTAGACCTGTTCGCGTCTCAAGAAAACGCTCACTGTCCAGAATTTTTCTCGAAGAGCAAGGACGCGCTGACCCACGAGTGGCCTCGCCGTCCTCTCTACGCTTTTCCCCCCGTCTCCCTCCTGACTCAGGTGGTAGAACGGGTCAGGGAAGAAGGATGCTCAGTGCTGCTTGTAGCCCCACTTTGGACGAGCCAACCTTGGTTCCCAATTGTGATGCAGTTAGCAAGCACCGCCCCGTGGCCAGTGCCTCTGAGGAGGGATCTTCTCTCTCAAGCCAACGGCTCGATCTGGCATCCTCACCCAGAGCTGTGGTCCCTCCATGTGTGGGCCATCAACGGGTACCCGCTGACCTCCCACAGGGAGTGTTAAACACTATCACACAGGCCAGAGCTCCGTCTACGCGACGTCTCTATGCCTCAAAGTGGTCAGTGTTCTCCAGCTGGTGCACAGCTCGTGGTGTGTCACCCCTGCATTGCGGTGTGACGGAGGTTCTCTCCTTCCTACAGGAGCTGTTGGATAAGGGCAGGTCCCCTTCCACGCTCAAAGTCTATGTAGCGGCCATAGCAGTGTTCTCTCCGACCACACTTGGCCAGTCTATTGGAAGGAACGATTTAGTCATTCGCTTCCTTAGGGGAGCTAAGAGACTGAATCCTCCCAGACCTCCCACAGTCCCTATATGGGACCTTTCTACGGTACTGGAAGCCATGAAAGGTCATCCATTCGAGCCCTTGCAGAAGATTGATCTTAAACACCTGTCTTTCAAGACGGCGTTTCTTCTGGCTCTCGCTTCTGTGAAGCGCATAGGGGACTTACACGCGCTCTCAGTAAGCGCGACGTGCATGGAGTTTGGGCCGAATGACTCTAGAGTTATACTCAAACCTAAGCACGGTTATGTTCCTAAATCCCTCAATACACCGTTCAGAGCACAGGTCATCTCCCTGTCTGCTCTGCCGGTCACTGAAGGAAATATGGACGAAAGCTCCCTTTGCCCAGTCAGGGCGTTAAGAGCTTATGTGTCTCGCTCGTCTGTTTTCAGACAGACGGAGCAGCTCTTTGTTTCGTTCAGCGGGCGTTCTAAGGGACTAGCCGCTTCGAAACAGACCCTATCCAGATGGGTAGTAGACGCAATAGCGCTAGCTTACACAACCAAGGGCATGCAGTGCCCGTTGGGTGTCAAAGCGCACTCCACGAGAAGCATGGCTTCATCGTGGGCATGGTCAAGTGGGATTGCCTTGCAAGATATTTGTATGGCGGCAGGCTGGGCCTCTCCGTCTACATTTATAAGGTTTTACAACCTAGAGGTTCCCACACTACAGGCCAGACTACTGTCGGTCTAGTATGGCCAAATTTCATAACTGGCGCTGTCAGTTATGCAGCTATTGAGTATTGCAATCCTTGCTCTATGCTGCCATAGGGAAGACGGTGGCTACCCCCCCCCCCTCTCTTCCAGGATTCCCTGTGAGTCCCCTGGGTGATTATGTACTGTATGAACTCCGGGCTGTCGCCCTTGAGTCTATAGTATCAGATCCCAGCACGCACGGCGTTTTACAGTAGGTTCCCCTAGCGTATTCTACGTAGTACGAGAGAATCTCTCGTAAGAGAACGTACTCGGTTACTAACGTAACCTCGGTTCTCTCTAGAGAGAGGAACGAGTACTGCGTATCCTGCCGTGCCTGCACGCGCTCTGGTTGCTTCGACTATGAAAAACCAGAGATATAATGCCTTCGAGCGGTATTTATAGACCTAAGCCACGCCCGTTTCGGCGGGACGTGACGCAGAGGGCGCAAAGCGCCCTCACTGGGTCTGACGTCACTCTAGGTCTCGCTCGATAGGCTTAAGCAGTTGCCAGCAGACCAGCCAATAGGCGCGCGAGCTGCTTCGCCTATGTCTGTATGCTGCCGCAACGCGTTTTACATTAATACAAAATTAAGGATAATTTTTTGGCTTCAGTATTCTCGTGGAAAAGGATTTTCCCCTAGCGTATTCTACGCAATACTCGTTCCTCTCTCTAGAGAGAACCGAGGTTACGTTAGTAACCGAGTACGTTATTCATTCAAGAGCTGGGAGAAATTTTCTCTTTGCCTTTAGTCGTTTTATTCACATTAAAGGTGTAATCATTAGCAGGTTTATTAGACGCTGCCACTTTAAGACCGAATGCAGATCTAATAATACACATTTTCTCCCAACTATTCCACAACTAACTCCCATTTAAGACAAAAACTGTGTTAAAGTGAATCTCCAAACCGGTCATTTAGCAAAAAAACAAGGGTTAGGGCAGAAATCTAGGGTAAGGGGAGGTATTGGGACAGGCCCTAGGTGTCCTCTATCACTTTTTAACGGACACCCTGCAGCCAATCAGAATCGAGTATTCACCCAGACCATGGTATAATGCTGTTTACACTCAAACGCATGAGCTCTATCTTATGAATTTTACACACATTTAGTGTTTGTTTTCAGCTAATTAGTCATTATATATGGGCAGTCACATTTGATTAATGTAATTATCAGGTTCAACAATTACAGAGTGAATCTGTTTTTAAAAAAGCATATTAGGACTGAAATAAAACTGAACATTTAACATAATAACATGATTACATGTGTTAAAAGAGCTTTTCTAGAGCGCTGTCAATCTCATGTGAGTGGACATCATTTACACAGATCTGACTAAAGCACTGTTCACTGCATACAAGACAGAAGACACAAGTTCAGCAATACAATAATCTAATAAAATGATTCCACATAAGTCCTTTATACAGTTGTTTGAGGTTCCATCTCTGGCTGTGAAAGTAAGTGATGTCTTTGTGATGTTCCAGTATCAAAATCATTTGAATACATTGGTTACATTTGTTCTCTTATGTCTTCATCACTCCAGATTTCCCCAAACGACTGCCACAAATATGAAGTCAGTGTTTGCTTTCAGTGACACTGTATAGTGATTTTTGTGTTTTATTTTCATCCACATCCATTTTTCCACCTGTTTAGAGTTAATTTCACACATCTTCTTCCTGACTTACATTATTGTCTCTTTAATATTGGTACCAAACATGCACCTATAATGCATTTACATCATGAAAAACATCTGGCACAGACTAAGATTATTAAAGCCGGTGTTGGAAACTTAGAATCGAAGACCAGGAGACGTTGGGATCGCGTTCAAACAGAAGTTATTCTTTATTGAGAGCTTCGCGTTGCGTTGCTGCAGTTCTTCCAACAGTCTAAATCTAATACAGTATGAATTGTAGTTATATACATTCCAAGGGGGAGGGATTACATAGAGGTGGAGACTCTGAACTAAGCATGCAAATGAAGTAGGAACACACCCTACTCTGAGAGCACTACCTGTCCAATTGAATCAGCGTAACTATTCAAATGCTGATACTGGCCAGGAACTCCAGTTCCAAGAGCCATCCCAGAGCCATTAAAGACAAAAGGGGAAAGACTCCCCTACAGCTAATCCAATCAACCTAACGATTCAACGTCTGGCCCGGAAAGCCATTTGGGCTCCGAAAGGTGAGAATCTCAGTGATCTGACTGATTTAAAACACAATAGAGAAAACAGGACTGGTCGGAGTCTCTAGCTAGAAACTGAATAATCATCTGAAATCAGTCTACTAAACTTTCTCAGTTTATATACTATTGCAGTGGAAACCTAAACTAAACACTTAATAAATTTGTAATCCTACACCGGTTATACTTCATCTCCTTCATAGTAGTGGGAAGTTCGGATCATTTTACTAACTCTGATCTTTGAATCTCGTTCATCAAAATGAACTAATCTTTTTTCAAGTAATTTTGTTCATTTCATTCATTTCAGCAGAATATTTAAAATGTTACATGCTGAAGAATAACAAATTTTAAGAATCTATTTCAAATATTGTATTTAGCTTTTAAGGTTAAGATCTCAGAAAAGTTGCATTTCCTGTTCTCTCCTTATTGTCTTTAATGGCTCTTGGAGCCCCAGTTTCACTCAGACTGATGGGATTAGCACACGAATGATTCACTGAGAATCTCACCTTTTGTTCTGCAAATGGCTTTCGGAGCCAAAAGGGCTCTTGGAGCCTTATGCTGATTGAATTAGGATTGGCCAGACCCTCAGTCTAGGGTGTTACCTAAACCTGTTACATGCTTTGTTTGAATTTGTCTCCACCTTCAAAAGTCCCTCCTCCTAAAATACCTATAAGACACCATGTACAGATTATGTACGTTAGATTATGTTGGACGAACTGCAGCCCTCAATAAAGAATAACTTCTGTTTTGAACGCGATCCCAACGTCTCCTGGTCTGCTTTGAAGAAGAAAAAGTTTCCTACAATTTGGTGCCATGACCCGGATGGAGAAAAAGGAAACTCTACAAAGAACTTCAAGCTCAAAGATCTGAATCTTGAAACTTCAAGCTCAACAAAGAACTGACAAAGATTGCCAGACTGAATCTTTCCAGCTTCCTCCAGATTGAAAACTTCAAGCTCCAAAAAAGATCTCAAAGCCTGACTGAGTTCCAGACTGAATCTTGAAACTTCAAGCTCAAAGATCTCAACAAAGCTGACTGAGTTCCAGACGAATGTTTTCTGTACAACCCACGATTCGGCGAGTTTCACTCTATTCAAAGAACCGATGCAGACCAGTACAAATTTGTTTTCCTCTGCGCCGACAGAGAAAGAGTTAACAGACAGCTGCAGGGTTTTGTTAACTAAGTTTATCCTCTAAAAAAGTTTTCTTTTAGAGATGAAATTTATCCTCTGTTTTCAGGCAGGGAAGATTAGCATAAATTGCTAGTAATTTGGTTATCCTCTGCTTTAAAGGGAAGATTAGCATTAGTGCTAATATTTTGGTTTATCCTCTGTTCTTGTTGGCAGGGAAGTTAAGTGTGAAGTGTTGGTAATTTGGAAAGTTAACTATAGTTGAGCTGTGTTAACAAGTGTATCCTCTGTCGATCAGGGAAGTTTTTAGTGTTTGTTTGTGTGGTAACAAAACTCTCAAAATGGTTAGAAGGAATGCTAGGCTGATTCCAACAAATGAGAAAGGTGGTCTTGCGACTCCTTTATGGACAGACAGTGAGTTCAAGTCTTTGTTAGGAGAACGCATGGACTCCATAGTGACCGAGCCTGTCAGATTGAATTTGACAAAGAAATTTGGCATTGATGCAGACAGAGTATGGTCTATTGAAGATTGTAAAAAGATACTAGGAGAAAGTATTCGCAAGAACAATGTGAAAGCCATTATCTGTTGTCACAGAGAATTTAGCTTATCCATTGCACAAGAACAAGCTCAGTGTATTGCTAAGTTAAAAGAACAGAACAAACAATTGCAGACTCAAGTGTCCTGTTTCACGAAAAAGGTGGGCCATAACAAGGCCTCAACCAAATGTGACTCAGAGAACCAACAGTCAGATGAAAGCTATCCTGATTTACAGTCTTTTGATAGAATAGAGGACAATGTCAATGCTGGATTGATGAAAGATGTAAATGCAGTTGAAGTGTGTGAAGCAAGACAAAAGGCTCAGAATAGGGGAAAAGGGGTTGATTCAGTTCCATCTGCAACCCCCATACTGCAGCTACAAGCAGTCAAATCATCTTTAGGTCCTAAAGATATAGAGAGAATTGCTGAAAGTTTGCCATCAGTGCAAAGAAATTTTTCTGAGTTTAGGAGAGAGTTGTCCAAAAAGATGCGGCTCTACGATATGTCTCTAGCTGAAGTCACCCAGCTGGTATCACAGATCTTGACTGAGTCAGAATTCAATGATTTTGAAAATGCTGTAAACAATTCTGAACTGCAACAGGCCAGTAAAGATGAATTGAGAGAGGAAGTTCTAAAAGTAGTAAAGGACATTATTGGACCGAACGTGGACTGGTCAAAGCTCACTAGTTGTTTACAGAAGAAGGGTGAAACTGTTTGTGAGTACATAGAAAGATTTTGCCAGACCGCTGCAGCCTACAGTGGAATTGCTGACACTTCAGAGAATGATGATAATGGTCCCCTAGTTCGCGCATGGTTTCAGGGTCTTCTGTCAGAACATAAAAATGCATTGCCTTACTTAGAATTAACATGGTCCAGTAGAACCCTGCAAAACAACATGGACAGGTTAGCTACTTGGGTAAGAGACTCTAATGTCAAGGCAAGAGTAAAAATTGCAGCAGCATCCTTTAAGGTCAACTCAGAGAATGAACAGAAACGCAAATGCCCTAAGAGAGAGGGCAGCTGTAATTACTGTGGTAAATCTGGGCATTGGATGAATGAGTGTAGGAAAAGCAAAAAGAACTTTAGAGAACTTAACAAGGTTACTCAGCTTCTGCTCAGCTTGCTTGCTACTCTGAAGCAGCCCCTCCCCTCCTCGTTAAACTCGTGGGGCAACTTGATAAGGTGTTAACCATTTGGGCTGTGAGTGCTTAATTTCCCCAGAAACAACAACAAAGATGAAAGACTGATTTTTGTTTAATAGAACAAAAGGAAAGTGACTGTTTCAGCCTTCTTTTGGGGAACCCTGGTTAACCTGTTAAGCTTCACCAGTGCGTCGGCGCACTGAAGCGTTTTTTTATTTATTTAGTTCAAAGTTACTATCAGATTTAATGTTATACCTTGACAAACTATACATCATTAAAAAGATATAAGACTCAAGTTTCAGTATTTGACCACTATTGTATTCTGAGAAACTTATAGTGACAGTTATGTCTTAATTTGTGCAGCGCCGCCGCTCCCACCACGCGCATCACGCGCTGTGCGTAGGGCACCAAGTGCTGAGGGGGCACCAAGTGCTGAGGGGGCACCAAAAATAGCCTAATGAAAAAATATATATAATGCCGATATTATTTCATTAGCCTATAGAAATATTATTAGGCACATTTTAGCCATGTATATGTAACAAAAAAAGGGGGGACAAGATAATTTAATTGCTCTAGTCTAGAAAGTACCGCCCCCCCGCGTTGGATGGTCCGTGCCGGTTGTTCGCGCGGGCGCCTTTGCGAAGGACGCGTTCGCGTTCGCGCGGACTAGTTTGACAGACAGATAGTAGGCAACTTTTTTTGGAAATGGCCCCTAAAAGACAGCAGGGGTCAGGATCTGAGAAAAGAAAGAAGAAACTGCGAGATGATGCCCGTGCATCACTTGCAGGTAAGTCCATGTTTAATCATTCTTAAATACAGGAAATGTGCTGCTGCTAATCGTAACGCTCCTCGAACTTGCTGACGTTAATGTTAGCAAACTATGTTATTATAACTTATAACTTCGGTGCAAGCTAAATTGAGATTTTACTGTTAAACATTAACTATTTTACAAATAACTGACGCCAGCTAGCTGTTACTTTCTTTACTATCTTTCTTTAGATATTGAGCAGTAGTTTAGGCTATGGTTTATTTTGACGTGACGGTGGTTAATACTTTCTCAGTAACAGTTAACGTTAGCAGTCAGTGCAGTGCAGTAAAAAATATAAAATGTCATTATGAATGATATAAAGCAAACAATACTGTTTAATTGTGTGCATTATTGCACCTCATTCTATTATGCTTTTATATTAGCCTATATTAGATTAGATTTATCAAATAGTTGATAAATAAGGAATAAAGGGGGAGAACTCCTTGGCTGCCATGCTTTCAGTTTTAAATGTTAATTATTTTTTCCGGTATGAGATTCTTTGTTTGAATATTTTGTCTAATAAATGTAATTTATTCTGACATTGAATTTGGGAAAAACATGTCTGGATTATTATTTTTTATTTATTTTATTTTGCTATTCTGTTTACTGAAGAAAAGTTTGCACTTTCAAATGTGTAGTGTGTGTTGGCTATTCTACATAATATTATGTTTACAAAGTCAGCAAAGCTGTGAAGATTTTACTTTCTCTTTTTAGTGTTCTTAAGTTTTATAGTGTGATGCTGCTGTGTTATTGGTATTGAGTTATATGTTTGGTAATAAAAAGTTAAACTGGCAAAAACAAACGTTTTTTTTTTCTCGGGGACGGGGTGGGGGGCATCATAAAGGAATTATGCTTAGGGCACCAAAATGGCTAGCAGCGGCACTGAATTTGTGTCAGGAGTTATGAAATGGAAAAATGCGTCGATACCTTTAATATGAATTATGACCGTCAGCCGCTTTCATTCATAAAAAAACTCCCGTGCTGTCGTCATGACAGCGATACACAAAACAACGTCCTTCAGGGCTTTAGCTCAAAAATGTGCAGATTTGGAGAAATATTGATAGATTCTCAAAATTTACATCATATTTCTATAGACAGGAATAATATTTACTGAATTTATACCCAAATGCGTCGATGTAATCATTATGAGTGCTTTCATACTCTGATCTATTGTGTTTTCAATTCATACCAGCAGCCTGAGGGCGCTATATGCACAATACTAGTCCATATAGAGCTGGTAAGTCCCGCCCCTTCCGCTAATCCCCCTGGACCTCAAAGTTGAAAAATCGTCAATGCAAGTGAATGGGAGAAAATAATTATTTTCTGGTCCCGTTTGAATTGTGCCATGAATGTGAACATATGTTGTCTGTGAATTTTTTATAGAACTTTTCGTGTAAAGAATGCTACAATTTAGCGGGTAGAAGTTTGATACGGTTAGACTTTGTGTGAAAGCACTTTGTGGACTACAACTCTTCGCTGCTTTCGACGCGTTTGAAACGTCACCACCACTACCACACGGCTCTAGCTCACGGATCCCGCTAAACATGACTGTGTCTTTGGTGCACTTCACCGCCTTCTTTCAGGGAGAGGACAAAATCGTTGAGGTTGGTGAAAACCACGGGTAAGTCAACTTTATGGGGTGACGTCACATAGGCGACATGTAGTCTTTCTCGTTATGTCTTTTCCACAACTGCTAGCCGACGAATCATACCATATACTGTCAAACTTGTAACATGAAAGATTATATAAAAAATTCACAGACAACATATGTTCACATTCATGGCACAATTCAAACGGGACCAGAAAATAATTATTTTCTCCCATTCACTTGCATTGACGGTTTTTCAACTTTGAGGTCCAGCGGGGTTTTACGGAAGGGGCGGGACTTACCAGCTCCATATGGAACATGAAGAAGAGCCATGATCATGTGACATTCCAGGACGTCACTGATACACACACAGCTAACACAGATCGCTGTAACATGCAGATATAGTCGTTTTGAAGACAATAAACATGATTGCAATGATATTTGATTTGCCTGTGTTCTTCAAGCCATGCCAGGTATTTTCATAATAATAGATTATATTTATAATGTAATGCTAATCGATATAGACTTTATCATTGTGCAGAATACTATAAAATAATATATTTTTTGTCTGATTTTTTTTTATCTGAAGCCAAATTAGATCACAGAAGATTATTTAAAACACTCGACTTGCGTTATAGGAAGTTTGGAGCACAAACATGGTTTTAATCTCATAAATGGTTGTGTATTGATGGTGTGCTAAGCTAACATGCTAGCTAGCCCAGGTGCACCTGCCACCTAAGTTAGCAGTTATTCTTTTATGGTTTTTTTCTAAATAGCAATGCTTACTGAAATGTTTATTTATTCAAGAAGGGCATTTGAATTGAGAACTTTGATAAAAGAAATTAGGGACTGAAACCCTATGAATAGCATGTGAATAGCCAGTCGTTAGTAACTATAATGCAGACAAAAGAAATGCATATTTAGAGCCATAACCAGGCTGGAGAGGTGTGAATGTGTGCTTGGGGAGACTGAGACTGAATGGGGCTCGTTTGCACCACAAAAAAAATAGAGACAATAGACTGAATGGATGCTTAGATGATGACAAACATCAGTTGCATATTTTGATAAGACTCTAAAAAAGTCACATGACATGATCTTGAAAAACATTTAACTAAATACAGAGTTTTAGACTTATCATCTCCAGATTTCACATATAACATGGTCAGACATATGGCTTTAGCTGTAGTGCATTTCTAGATTGCCTCAGTGCCAACTTCAATTTTATTTTCATGAGGATGTTTCATACAAATAAATTTCTAATAACTTTGGAAAACTTTTAAGCTATTTATAACTATTTTTTTACATTTTCTACATTTTAGAAAACATTCTACATTCTACAAAATTCTACATTTACAATAAACTGCCAGGTGTCAGCTTTCAAATGAGATCATACTTGTGCTTTTAGTACAAAGGGTTCATGAACTGTATCTGTTTCAGTTTGGGTATGTCATTTCCGGGGATTTTTCAAAAGTGGGGTTGCAGCTTAACAGGTTAAGTAAAGTCACAGCCGTAAATGTTATACCACAGAAATATTCCAGATGTTTCACTGGAGAATGGAAATGTGCCAATTTTCTCACACACTGTACAGTGTGCACACAACAGGGACAGAATAGGACACACAGACCAGTGCGGAGCCCAGGGAAGAACCGAAGTGCAACAGGCCTCAGGGGCAAAACCTTGTGGTGAAGATTTCCTCATCCCCCCTCTTATCCCCACCTCACTGGTCCATAGGTGTCAAATCAATTAAGAAATAGGGAAAGAATGAAACAACAACAGCAGACTCTAAAAACCATACAACCCTAGTGTTTGAAGAAATACTGCTCCGTTTTCTGTTTTCTTTCTTACTCTGTGCAGATAAACACTTGATGGCCGAGATCCATATGCAACGACCGTCTCACCTGCATATGAAGCCACAACCTCAAGACGACAACTGCTGAACGAACTATCACAAAAGAAAAAGAAAAAAATACACAACGCAGAGACTCATCTACGGGAACTTCAGTCATCCATCAACACAATTACACCAGATGACTGAAGATAACGTTTCATGGTTCGGAAACAGCATGCAATTACTTGATGAACAATACAGATCATGCTATGCGCCTGTAACTGTCACACGTTACAAGAATGATCGTGCTATGTGCCTGTAACTTACACAAGTTACAAGAATTAACTTTTAAGTGTCTAAATTTGTATTTTGTGAGAGTTTTTTTAGAACTCTCAAACGGGGGACTGAAGAATAACAAATTTTAAGAATCTATTTCAAATATTGTATTTAGCTTTTAAGGTTAAGATCTCAGAAAAGTTGCATTTCCTGTTCTCTCCTTATTGTCTTTAATGGCTCTTGGAGCCCCAGTTTCACTCAGACTGATGGGATTAGCACACGAATGATTCACTGAGAATCTCACCTTTTGTTCTGCAAATGGCTTTCGGAGCCAAAAGGGCTCTTGGAGCCTTATGCTGATTGAATTAGGATTGGCCAGACCCTCAGTCTAGGGTGTTACCTAAACCTGTTACATGCTTTGTTTGAATTTGTCTCCACCTTCAAAAGTCCCTCCTCCTAAAATGCCTATAAGACACCATGTACAGATTATGTACGTTAGATTATGTTGGACGAACTGCAGCCGCGACTCAATAAAGAATAACTTCTGTTTTGAACGCGATCCCAACGTCTCCTGGTCTGCTTTGAAGAAGAAAAAGTTTCCTACAATGTTAATAGCCAAATTCCCCAAACACATCAAATGTTGATCACATTTAGAATAAGAAAAAAAGGAGAAAATTATGAGAAACAGAAACAATTAATTCATTTATCTGTGTCTTCGGGCCATGTAGTCTGTTAGTTTGCCTCACCTCCCGATCTGAGCCGTTCGCTCATCCCATGATCCTCATAAACTGAGCTATGCAGTCTGTAGAACCAGATGCAGAATTGATTAGTTCACATTTCGAGTCTATCGACTTCAGGTTCGAGTCGTTCGTTCATCACGTGACAGCCTCATAATCTGAGCTATGCAGTCGGTACCGGACACAGAATTGTATGTATGTATGTCAATACTTCACGAAACCGAAAACGAACATCCTTGATGCAAGGGAACCTATATGTAGTTGCATAGGCAGAGTGCTTTGGGCAGGACGAGAGATTTAATAAATAATGCTGTCACCTAATTAAAAAAATAAAGCATTAAATGGGATTTAAAGGAATAAATAAGAATGGTAAAAGAAGGTCGAATTGTATTATAAAGTAATCAAAACTATTTGAATATATAAATACTGTATATATATATATATATATATATATATATATATATACACATATATATACGCTTTTAACAAAATAGATTGTTTCAAAGCATCTTTACAGTGATAATAGGAAATTACAGTAACAGAGATTGTTTGGCTTTACAGCAGCTCTAGAATAAAGTTATTGTCCCGATAAAGTTAGTTTTGATTGATTCACTTCCATTGCAAAGATCATTAGTTATTAACATAGGGGCCGCTAACATGACACCGTTCTAACAGAAAACTCTTAATGTGGGATCAGTAGTTTTGAAATATGCTGTTTGGATGTTAGTCGGTCGTTTTGACACAATAACAAACTGTGTAGCCAATCAGCATTAGAAGGCGTATGACGGTGCAGGAGAAGGAACGAGCAAGAGGGAGATCTGAACTGAAGAAAGACTGCAGAAATAGAGATGAGACACAATACAAAGAGAAAAGCTCTGAAGAAAACACTGGAAAATAAAAGGTTATGTCTGGGCAAGAGCTTTAGGACCCATGTTAATATTAGAAACGCTATCCAGCGCTGGAGAGAAAAGCGGGAAAGCCTGAAAACAGAGGCGGAGGTTGCTTTAATTTGCTCCACGTGTGGGTAACACTGGAGAACACTGAAGAACACTGGGGAACACTGAGGAACACTGGGGAACAGCAAGGAACACTGAGGAACATTGAGGAACATTAAGGAACACTGGGGAACACTGAGGAACACTGGTTAACACCGGGGAACACTGAGGAACATTGAGGAACACTGGTTAACACCTAGAAACACTGGGGGACACTGGAGAACACTGAGGAACATTGAGGAAAACTGGGGAACACTGAGGAACACTGGTTAACACCGAGGAAAACTGGGGAAAACTGAAGAAAACACTGGAGAACACCGAGGAACACTGGGGAACACTGAGGAACATTGAGGAACACTGGGGAACACCGAGGAACACTGAGGAACATTGGGGAACACTGGAGAACACTGGAGAACACTGAGGAACACTGGGGAACACTGAGGAACATTGAGGAACACTGGGGAACACCGAGGAACACTGAGGAACATTGGGGAACACTGGGGAACACTGGAGAACACTGAGGAACACTGGGGAACACTGAGGAAAATTGAGGAACACTGGAGAACACTGAGGAACACTGGGGAACACTGAGGAACACTGGGGAACACTGAGGAACACTAGGGAATATTGAGGAACACTGGGGAACACTGGAGAACACTGAGGAACACTGAGGAAAATTGAGGAACACTGGGGAACACTGAAGAACATTGACGAACACTGGGGAACACTGTGGAACACAGGAACACTGGGGAACACTGAGGAAAACTGGGGAACACTGGGGAACATTGACGAACACTGGGGAACACTGTGGAACACAGGAACACTGGGGAACACTGAGGAAAACTGGGGAACACTGGGGAACACTGGAGAACACTGAGGAACACTGGGGAACACTGAGGAAAATTGAGGAACACTGGAGAACACTGAGGAACATTGAGGAACACTGGGGAACACTGAGGAACACTAGGGAATATTGAGGAACACTGGCGAACACTGGAGAACACTGAGGAAAGATGAGGAACACTGAAGAACATTGAGGAACACTGAGGAACATTGAGGAACACTGGAGAACACTGAGGAACATTGAGGAACACTGGGGGAACTGAGGAACACTGGGGAACACTGAGGAACACTGGGTAATACTGAGGAACACTGAGGAACACTGAGGAAAATTGAGGAACACTGGGGAACACTGAAGAACATTGACGAACACTGGGGAACACTGTGGAACACAGGAACACTGAGGAACACTGAGGAAAACTGAGGAACACTGGGGAACACTGGGGAACACTGAGGAACACTGAGGAACATTGGGGAACACCAAGGAACACTGAGGAACATTAAGGAACACTGGGGAACACTGAGGAACACTGGTTAACACAGAGGAACACTGAGGAACATTGAGGAACACTGGTTAACACCTAGGAACACTGGGGGACACTGGAGAACACTGAGGAACATTGGGGAACACTGAGGAACATTGAGGAAAACTGGGGAACACTGAGCAACACTGGTTAACACCGAGGAAAACTGGGGAAAACTGAAGAAAACACTGGAGAACACTGAGGAACACTGGGGAACACCGGGGAACACTGGGGAACACCGAGGAACATTGAGGAACACTAGGGAATATTGAGGAACACTGGGAAACACTGGAGAACACTGAGGAACACTGAGGAAAATTGAGGAACACTGAAGAACATTGACGAACACTGGGGAACACTGTGGAACACAGGAACACTGGGGAACACTGAGGAAAACTAGGGAATATTGAGGAACACTGGGAAACACTGGAGAACACTGAGGAACACTGAGGAAAATTGAGGAACACTGAAGAACATTGACGAACACTGGGGAACACTGTGGAACACTGAGGAAAACTGGGGAACACTGAGGAACACTGGGGAACACTGGAGAACACTGAGGAACATTGGGGAACACTGAGGAACATTGAGGAAAACTGGGGAACACTGAGGAACACTGGTTAACACCGAGGAAAACTGGGGAAAACTGAAGAAAACACTGGAGAACACAGAGGAACACTGGGGAACACTGAGGAACATTGAGGAACACTGGGGAACACCGAGGAACATTGGGGAACACCGGGGAACACTGGAGAACACTGAGGAACACTGGGGAACACTGGGGAACACTGTGGAACACAGGAACACTGAGGAACACTGAGGAAAACTGAGGAACACTGGGGAACACTGAGGAACACTGAGGAACATTGGGGAACACCAAGGAACACTGAGGAACATTAAGGAACACTGGGGAACACTGAGGAACACTGGTTAACACCGAGGAACACTGAGGAACATTGAGGAACACTGGTTAACACCTAGGAACACTGGGGGACACTGGAGAACACTGAGGAACATTGGGGAACACTGAGGAACATTGAGGAAAACTGGGGAACACTGAGGAACACTGGTTAACACCAAGGAAAACTGGGGAAAACTGAAGAAAACACTGGAGAACACTGAGGAACACTGGGGAACACTGGGGAACACCGAGGAACACTGAGGAACATTGAGGAACACTAGGGAATATTGAGGAACACTGGGAAACACTGGAGAACACTGAGGAACACTGAGGAAAATTGAGGAACACTGAAGAACATTGACGAACACTGGGGAACACTGTGGAACACAGGAACACTGGGGAACACTGAGGAAAACTGGGGAACACTGGGGAACACTGAGGAACACTGGGGAACACTGGAGAACACTGAGGAACATTGGGGAACACTGAGGAACATTGAGGAAAACTGGGGAACACTGAGGAACACTGGTTAACACCGAGGAAAACTGGGGAAAACTGAAGAAAACACTGAGGAACACTGGGGAACACTGGGGAACACCGAGGAACACTGGGGAACATTGATGAACACTAGGGAATATTGAGGAACACTGGGGAACACTGAGGAAAACTGGGGAAAACTGAAGAAAACACTGGAGAACACTGAGGAACACTGGGGAACACCGGGGAACACTGGGGAACACCGAGGAACACTGAGGAACATTGAGGAACACTAGGGAATATTGAGGAACACTGGGGAACACTGGAGAACACTGAGGAACACTGAGGAAAATTGAGGAACACTGAAGAACATTGACGAACACTGGGGAACACTGTGGAACACAGGAACACTGGGGAACACTGAGGAAAACTGAGGAACACTGGGGAACACTGGGGAACACTGAGGAACACTGAGGAACATTGGGGAACACCAAGGAACACTGAGGAACATTAAGGAACACTGGGGAACACTGAGGAACACTGGTTAACACAGAGGAACACTGAGGAACATTGAGGAACACTGGTTAACACCTAGGAACACTGGGGGACACTGGAGAACACTGAGGAACATTGGGGAACACTGAGGAACATTGAGGAAAACTGGGGAACACTGAGGAACACTGGTTAACACCGAGGAAAACTGGGGAAAACTGAAGAAAACACTGGAGAACACTGAGGAACACTTGGGAACACCGGGGAACACTGGGGAACACCGAGGAACACTGAGGAACATTGAGGAACACTAGGGAATATTGAGGAACACTGGGGAACACTGGAGAACACTGAGGAACACTGAGGAAAATTGAGGAACACTGAAGAACATTGACGAACACTGGGGAACACTGTGGAACACAGGAAAACTGGGGAACACTGAGGAAAACTGTGGAACACTGGGGAACACTGAGGAACACTGGGGAACACTGGAGAACACTGAGGAACACTGGGGAACACTGAGGAAAATTGAGGAACACTGGAGAACACTGAGGAACATTGAGGAACACTGGGGAACACTGAGGAACACTAGGGAATATTGAGGAACACTGGAGAACACTGAGGAAACACCAGAGGTGGCAGGGTTGGCAGAACGGTCCCCTGAGGGCACCGAAGAGAGACGGGCACCGTAACAAGAGGTGTTGACCGCTCTACTTCGGGGGGGGACTGCCCTCATTGGCCTGGGTCCTCTGGCATCAGGACCTTTTTTCACCAGCCTTCTTGGCGATAATAACGGTCCGCAGATCCGTTTTACCAGTGGTGTAGTCTAGTTTTTTGTAGTGAGTATACTGTAATATCCCCCGCCCCCCCACTCACTAATGCATACAGTATGCATCAACGACATGTAATTGAGAGCATTATAAAATGCTAAGTGTTATCAACGTACATTTTTTTATAAGCAACACAAGACTTTAACAGCCAATGACATTTACAGCTGGGGAGACTGGACTGATTTTCTACTGTTTTGTGTTAATCACCATCTAACTCAGCCAGTTAAGAGCTACATTTAGCCTTAGATGTTATATGAATATGGTCCCTGAAGCACTGGTTTTATCAGCTGACAATTTAAAATATATATATAATAATTAAAACATTAGGCACAAATACAAATTTACTTTTAGAAATGGTGTTTTTAAATTTTTTTTTTTATTGTTTTGGCAAGTTTACTGTTTAAATTAAAACATGTATGAAAACGTGTGTGATATTACCTTAACCTAATAACGTTTTAATAGATTTTATTATTATTATTACTATTAATATTTTAAAATACATTTTACTGTGCAATTTCTTTCTACTTTCTTTGAGTTAGACATAACTTTTATTTTGGTGGGTTGTAGACATTTGAGTTTCTGTGTGTTAACTATAACTATTATTTATTTATTATTATTATTATTAGGCCTACTTGAAGTATACTCTACTGTGCAATAGTAATATATTTCTGTTATAATTTCTTCAAGTTATACCGAACTTTTATTTTGACAGGTTGTCATAAAGACATAACAGTTTCTGTGTGTATATGAAACGAATGAATGACGATAGTTTTATCAAATGAAATGGTGAAATTCTCGTTAAGTGACTTTCATAGCAGCTCTGCAATGAAGTGCACATGTGAAGCCTAGTAGTCTACGTCACCTGGTTGCTCAATACAGTGAAACACTGAAAACACCACGAGCGTGAGTTACGCATGCTTTTGTGTAGGTGTAGAGCACACATTGAGCACACATTGAGCGCTCATTCCCAGAGACGCGTAGAACAACTGCAGTCTCTTTTAACTTTAATATTCACAGATACTAGTCCATATCGAGATGTGATTCATTGTACAGTCCTACTTTTTGATTTATTCATTCAAAAATAGCGAAATTCCGTGACGTTCTGCTTTATACAGCAAGCTCCATTTGTGACTGGATTCCGCGATTCGATCCGTGTCGCTTCGCAAACACAGACGGGGTGAATTTATGAATGAAAGTGAAAGTTCTGACACAAAACGAAGTTGTTACGTATCCTCACGCTTTTTTTAAGTGGGTATACGGAAATCCTTGGCCTTTTCTAGTGGGTATACGGCGTATATGTCATGATTCTGCCTTCGTGTCCCAGATCTTCTCTTGTCTTGAGGCAGGATCATGACAGACTCATGTTTTGTGTAAGCACATGGCCATTTGTTTGGGCTGTGTGCCTGCGTTGTCTTGTCACCTTACCCCGCCCCCTTGTTATCTCGTCTTGTAATTATTAGATCAGCGCTTACACCTGTGTTCCTGATTAGTTTGCTCCCTATTTAATCCCCTCATGTTTTCTGTCCTGTGTCGGTTCATTGTCAAACTTTGTGTGATTCCTATCTGTGAGTAACCTGTTGAAAGTCTTGTCTAGAAAGAAGAGTTTGATCCTGTCTTAGTTGTTAAATTGTCTTAGTCTAGTGTTGAGTCTAAAATAGTTTATCCTGTCTTGTTTTGCCCCCTCGTGGGTTTTGTTTTCCTGTTTTGTGTCGTAATAAACCTTGAGTGTCTGCATATCATCTGCGTTTGGGTTCTCTCCTTCAACCTCATAACAGTATACCTGCGTATCACGTAGACTACACCACTGCGTTTTACCCCTCGAAGGCTGGTGTTGCGAGCGCCCTCCGTGTCCCTGGGATTTCTGAGGGGGAGCACGGGAGGCAACGCTCTGCTTTTGAGTGGCACGATATGAAGAGCTACTCTTTGAGGACTGAGGCTGCTCCTGCTCAGCAGCCTGCTGATGAGAACGACGGGGGAGGAGTTTCTGTAAAGCAGCTGCCTGCTTTGATGTCTCTTGAAGTTTCTCAACGGCGGTATTGACTGCATCGCCGAAGAGACCAGTAGTGGAAATAGGCGCATCCATCAGAAAATGATTTTCTTTTTTCTTAATATTGCTGAGGTTGAGCCACAGATGCCTCTCAGTGGCCACCAGGGCAGCCATAGACCGGCCGATAGACTTCGCCGTCTCCTTGGTGGCCCTGAGGGAAACATCTGTGGCTCTCCGAAGCTCAGATACAACCTCAGGACCAATACCCCCGTTCTCATCTAAGTCACTCAATAATTCTGCGTGGTACGCTTGTAATATTGACATGGTGTGTGAACAAGCCGCAGCTTGACCAGTGGCAGAATATGCTTTGCCCACCAGCGAAGATGTTGTTCTAACTGGTTTGGTGGGCAGTACTGAAGCCACGGCTGGACTGGCCATTGGGCATACCGGGCAAATGCCCGGTGGGCCGACGTGCTTTTTGGGCCGATACATCTCATAAATACTTTTTTTTTTTTTTTTTTTTTTTTTTTTTTAACGGCCCATAAAATGTGTACATCGGCGGGCCATTCGTTTTGTTTTGTTTTGCTTGCGTTTTGGGTTTGTGCCGGTGTAATGCATTGGTCAAAAAAAGTCAGTGTTCGTTTTTTTTCTGACAGACCAGCCCATGAAACACGTAGATCAGCGGCCCATTGGTTCTTTCCTTGATTGACACTGGGCTGGCCCAATCACAACTTTAAACGAGTGAGCGAGCGTGCAGCAGTGTCAGTGTGTAATATCTGCCAGAATAGTCTGCGAGATGGAGAAGAAACGCAAGGAATGTGCAGATAAATAGCGTGAAAAAATAGAACCAGGCCCTTAAAGCAGACGCTTTATGTGTCAAAATATATGTTTTCTGACCTTCGTCAGCTCCTGTGGCAGATGATGATAGTGAGGACGGAGGATCAGGAGAGAGATGAGAGAGTGTAGAGCCTGCGGTAAGCAGAACTACTTTCAAAACACTTAGACTTTCAAAACATGTAGGAACCCATAACCCAGTTACAGATTATTTCCACATCTGCATAGTTGACGATTACCGCAATTCACTAGAAATTTAATGACAGGCGTTTGTAAACCATGTTTTCCGCCAAAATAAAAGCTTGATGCAGTTTGCGTCAAAATAAAAGATCATGTGCTTATCTCTTTCAAGTATAGAAATTGTTACAAAACTAATTATGAAAGTGTCCTTTATTTTTTAGTGCATTTGTTTTACAAAATATGGCTATTACTGTCATTGGATTAATATTATAACTATTATATAGTAGGTATAATGTAAATAGACACTGTAACTAAAAGAGGTTTGAATTTTTCTTTGTTTAATTTGCACACTGAATATGGGTTGGAGCTTTTAATTTTGAACTCTCAAAGTGCACCAGATTGATGAATTTAACATTAAAATGCACAAAATTTTCTCACGGGGGGGCATGCCCCCGAACCCCCCTAGAAGAACCAAGGTCCACCCACCACAGTTTTAACAAAAAATCCTGTAAGAAACACTTGTATTGCTATGCCAGAGCCGCTTATAGCTTGTTTTAGGATTCATCACTGTGGAGTATAGTTCGACTGTATTAATAAATGTCAAATTTGTACTTATTTCATCTGTAAACTCTCACTCGTTCCTATACTCACTCATTACATGGCATTAGTGGTTTTAATGAATAGGAGTTGGTATGCATATAATTAAGGGCGTGCAAAGATGGGTGGTGTTTATGATCATATAGTGGGCCGGTCTGGGCCAAAATGCCCGGGCCGATTTTTTGTCCCAGTCCAGCCCTGACTGAAGCCTCTAATGAAGATGCCGTCGCTGGAGAGAGATAGCTCGCAAGCGTCTCCTCCAACTTCGGCATTTCACCATAACCATGCTCTTTATAGTTCATTATAGATGAATAGTTTGATGTTTGTGCACTATATACTCTATATGAAACTGGTTTCTCCCATGATCTCGACACCTCAGTGTAGAGATCGGGGGAAAACGGAAGGCTTGGGCTTTGAGGTTGTGATCTCGTGGGAAGGAAACGTTCGTCGAGTTTACTTTTCGAACGAACGTCCTGCTTATCAGCTGGCCACTCAATATTAAGCCTTTCGACTGCTCTTGTCACTACCTCAATAAGTTCTTCAAAAGGCATGAGACTGAGGTGGCGAATCCTCAGACACAGCTTCAGTACTGACAACATCCAGCCTCCAGAACTGGATAGTTGCAATATTGGTGCCTCAATCGGGGCGGAAGGAACCGCAACGCGTGCTTCCAAACCCTGAGAAGAGGCACTAGATCTATTAGGTGAGGAATGAGATAAGGCTGGGCCTGTCTCATACCCCTCTGATAGATCCATTTGCGAACCCCAGGACTGCGATGAGCCCTGGGAAACGCGAGCCCGAGCGTCCTCGCGAAAGAACGCCAGGCGGGATCGGAGCGTACGCAATGGGAGCGCGTCACAATGCTCACAGCCAGCACCCTCGAGTGCTGACTGGGCATGCTCTTCACCCAAACAAGCTACACACAGAACGTGAGTGTCCCCACCCGTTAAATAACGCGGGCAGGGGTGCACACACTCTCTGAACTGCTGCTTGCTCGCCATGACTTTATATATATACTGATATAAAGACAAACAACACCAAATAACGGGACAGTTTTCACATAGAGCACTACTGAAGACTCAGAAGCTGACGCTCTCTGTTTCCGAGCAGGCTTTATAACTTCCTGGTACGCGACGTCACCCGCATCTGACGTTCCGCCACGCCATTGGACTGATTTTACATGAGCTTCAAGACATCATCACGCAAAGCGTTCCCCATAGCGTCAATCTCGACGCAACGCCCAGAATCAGACGCCCTTGAAAGGGAACTGAGGACACTGGGGAACACTGATGAACATTGAGGAACACTGGGGAACACTGGGGAACACTGAGGAACACTGGTTAACACTGAGGAACACTGGGGACACTGAGGAACACTGGGTTTGAGTGTCATTGTGTGTCTGGAGTTGCTGTGCTGTTGACAACTAGCAACCAACTCTTGTTTGTATTTACTATACAAACTGTACGTAGTGACGACTGCTAGTGAATGCTGTGTTTAGCGTCATTGTTAGTGCAACATCAACATTTAACATTGGTCAACAGCATATCTCAAAAACTACTGATCCCACCTTTAATGCGCTCTGGCCCGCTCATTTGCACAACAACAGTGCCTGGTGGCTCGAGAACGCAAACCTTGAAATAGGTTCCAAGGTGCAGGTGTTGAATCATTTTGAAAAGCGTTATCATCTCCACGCAAACTTCAGAAACGCAAATCCGTGAAAACGCAGATGGCGTGTACATGTGTATTACGTGTTTAATCTATAGGTATGCACGTTTGAATATATATATGCACAGGCGTGTAGTCTTTCCATTCAAATTGATCACACCAAACTACTTGTCTGGCCTTAAAAATTCATAATACAGAATTTTTTGTCACTTCCGAGTATCCATGCGAACTGGAATCATGTTGACAGCATTTTATCTGTACTTAGGTAAAGAGAAGGGAGGGAGGCCTTCACAGGGGAGAGACTAGTGGACACTTCAGCACTGCGTTGTCGTCGTGTCCAGGCGCTGGTCCCACATCAGATCTGGATACGGCCTGGATCCGGCGGACTGTGGTAAACCTCGGTATAAACAGAGAGACTAATATTAGCGTAGACGCCATTCTACTTATGATGTAACGAGTACATCAGGATTTATGGGAAGTGTTCCTGGTCCGGCTGACCTGATCTATGCAGCCTAACATTGAATTATAGAAGTCTATAATGTGTTATGTGTATGCTAGGCTAATGCTAATGTTTTTAGTCTAGATTTGAACTGACAGAGTGTATCTGCTTCCCAGACATTGTTAGGAAGACTGTTCCAGAGTTTAGGTGCTAAATTGGAAAAGGATTTTGATATTCTAGGTATTGGGCAAGGTTACTTTGGACCTGATAACAATGGCAGAGTGAAGAAATTATCAATTACAGACATATAGAAAAAGCTGGCCAAAGATTACAAAATGAATAGAATTATAATTTTTCCAAAAGTAAAGATGGCAGGGTCCAAAAGGCCCAATAATTATGTTTTTCCGGATGTGATTGTTCCTGGTTTTACAAACACTCAGTGGCTGAAGAAACATTTATCCACTTGTGCAACAAACTGCGTCCAGCGATGGAGAGACGGGACACAAACTTCCGCGTGTGTGTATCTCTAAAGAAGAGAGTAGCCATCACACTGTGGAGGCTTGCAACCGACTTTGAATACAGAAGTGTTGCACATCTTTTTGGAGCAAGCATTTCATCTGTGTGTCAGTGTGTTCAGAAGTTCTGTGCTGCAACAGAGACATTGTTGGTACCAGAACAAATTAGTTTTCCAGATCAAAAGCGGTCTAAAGAAATGACTGCCTACATTGAGAACAGGTGGGGACTCACACAGTGTATTGGTGCAATTGATGGATCACACATACCCATAATAGCACCACAAGACTATCACTGTGACTATTTCAACCGTAAAGGCTGGCACTCCATCATCCTTCAAGGTGTTGTGGATGGAAAGGGACTTTTCTGGAACGTTTTCACAGGACTGCCTGGAAGCCTGCATGATGCTCGGGTTTTGAGACTGTCCACACTGTGGGAGTTGGCAAGCCGTGGAAACCACATACCAGCTAACACCAGAAACATTGGTGGGGTGAATGTTGGCTAATACATCCTAGGAGACTCTGCCTATCACTTTCAGAACTGGCTCTTAATACCATTAATTGACACTGGATGGCTGACAGTGGAACAGCGGGTCTACAAAATGAAAATATCCAGAGCACGTGTAGTGGTTGAAAATGCTTTTGGCAGATTTAAAGGAAGATGGCGTTGCCTTATGAAAAGAAATGACTGTGCGGTCGACCTTGTGAAATCTATGGTGCTGACATGCTGTGCTCTACATAACGTTTGTGAGAGCCATGGAGAGGCCTATGAGAGTGCATGGGATCCACATTCAGCAGCAGAGCCTGTGCTGGGACTGGCATAGCTGTAGAGGAGCAGGGCAGGGATGTCCCTGAGGGTCTGATGCGTTACTTGAATAGTTGATGATTGAATATGTCTGTCCTGTAAAGTGTGTTGTCAATAAACTTTTGTACAGTATTTCAAAATAAATTTCCCTTGCATTTTTATGAAACAGGTTTTTATCATTATTTATCATTTACATTTATCGATTGCTATATTACATGCTCATGAAATATTAAAACATTAAAAAAACTAAGTACACATGTTTGAACAGTGAATTTTATTGAAGAAAAAACACAAATACGAAGTTTTTAAAGGTGCAAATGTAAACAGAGCAAACTATAAACAAAATGCAAATGTATGTAGTGCAAAAAATAAAAAATAAAAAATAAAACAGCAAGATGCTCCTGATGGTGCATGCTCCGTTTCTTCTTGCCTGGATACAAATGAAAATAAGTTATAAATGTGATTTTATTTTATTTTTTCTAAAGGTTTTTACTAAGATGAAAATGTATTTTGAGAGTACAATACAGCTAACATGGTCACATAATAGCAATTTATTTATGAAAGAACTGTACATTAACATCCCTTAAATTATCTATAGTGTGAACAAATCACAAAGTTACAGTAGCTACAGTAGCAATAATGTATTTATGGTGAGCAACAGGATTTCATGATATTTCCTATTTTATTGCAGGCATTCAAATCGACATGACAAAAGCATTAGGTAAGCTTAGTCTAGATATATGATTTGTAACAGTGAGTGTTTTAGTCATATTTCATACCTGGTACCATGCTCCAGTGTCCTGCTGGTGCTGGAGGTTGCTGGTGTAGACAGTTGTGCTGGTGGCGAATCTGCTATCAACAGTTGGGAAGTTGAGGAATCATTGCACAGAGAAAGTGCTAATTAATCAGTCGAAGACAATGCATCTGAAACAAAAATTAGTTTGTAATGGAAAAAATTACTGCAACACAAAACAAACTAGCAACAATAACTCCAGAACATTACTGACCATAATCAATTTTAACAATTAAATAGGCATAAATGTAAAAATAAAGCTTTACAATAGATGGACAATAAAGTGAAGCTTTCAAACTTAATATAGAGTTAACATAACACAATGTACCATCCTCCATCGTGTTCTCCAACAACGTAGGATCGGTACAGTATGCTTGGAACCTACCATTCAAAGCGAGCCGTACCGAGCCATACCATGCAGTGGAAAAGTGCCACAAAGTGAGCCGTAGCGAGCCGCACCGTACCGCACCATGCAGTGGGAAAGCACCAAAAGGCCGTTTAGCCTTTAGCCAATGAGCTAAAAATGTATCAGTTGATGATTGGTTGGTAATAGCAGTTATCAATTCTTCATATTCAGATCATGACTTCATAATCCTGACATGCTTTTCTGTTATTTTAAGGAATATCTCTTAAAACAAGAAAGAAATTGTTGTGTTACAAATAGACAAAAAAATCCTTGTACTTCAGTGTGGCGAGCAGGACGAGGCCGAGGGCCGTGAGAGAACAGCGCGAGGCTGGTGGCGTGATTGATGATGAGCTCACGGAGGAGCGGGAGCATAAAAGCAGGAGCGATGACAGTGAAGATCGAGAGAGGACCAGGCCTGGATTTGATGTTGTGTTTTCTTTTATTATGTGTAGTGGCAGTCGTCTGTGAGGGGCTGCCATCTTTACTTTCATTTTGTATTTGTTTATTTATTTACTAAAAGTCTTTAAATGTTCACGAGTTCCTGCCTCCTCCTTCCCACAACAACAGCGAGCATTGCTACATTCAGGTGCGCAGAGTCAAGGGAATAATAATAATAATTATAAGAATAATAAATTAATACTTGAAAACAAGCTAGAAGGTTGCTGACAGCACACTGATTCCAGGACAGACTGAAGAAGCCTAGAAAAACATTTTAAATGATAAGTTGCATTGTGCAAACGGCATGTGAGTTAAAGACAGGTAGACGGGGGCCGGCACATTTCAGGCCTGAGGACCGGACACCACCTGTCCCGGATCCTGCATCCCGGTTTAACCCTAGTCCTCTTAGACAAACCACCTTCCCTCATCCTGCTCTCAGCACACATACGCGAGCACTAATTAAACAGCATGTCATCTCAGTGTTTCATCATGTGCTTTATCTGATAAAAAAAACAACCTTTTCAGGCTGTGGAGAGTGTTTCATCATGTGCTTTCTCTGAGAAACTGCAAGTCAGGGTTATCAATCTGAAACACACTTCAGTACATGATACTATCAAGATTTTCACAAGAGTTGAAAACAACAATTCACTTCCTTTGTTCAAACTCTACAGCATCCATCACTGTTTTTTCCATCAGAAAAAGCAAATGTTGAAACACTGAAATGCCATGTGTTCATTAGGGGTGTAACGAAAGTTCACAAAATTCACGGTTTGGTTCGATGCGATGTGACACGGTTCAGTACGTTTTCTATACAGCAAAAAGAAAGAAATGCCAGAGAAATTTCTTTGATTTTATTTTATTTATTTTTTTATTATTAAAACTAACTTTATGAAGTACGATCTTTTTTTACTTTGAACAGTGCTGGATCTATACTTGACCCATCTTCCTGGGGTGTCTTCTTAGCAGCAGATAAAACAAAAACAGCTCCTTATAAAAACAATTAATTGTAATTTTGTAGTAGTTATAAACAGGTTTAGTTTATTTTAAGCTTGCAAGGCTCCAGATTAACATTTGAGGGCAACAATTTTTTTCAGAATGTCGAAAGAATAATTCAAAAGCAACAACATTTTAAAAGTTAATATTTGAAAATCCAATCCAATCTGAAGAGATTGGATTCAGAGAGTGACCTTTGAAGAATACATCAAAAATTATGTAAAGAAATCGATCTGCGTAAGTTTGAAATGTGACAGTATATATATATATATATATATATATATATATATATATATATTACAGAGATAGTTGGTGGATCTTCAGTTAGAGACTGTGTAAACAAAGTCATGAACAGGTCTATAGTTACCTTAAATTGTTTGTGTGCATTGCTGCATAATATTTCTGGAAAATATATTTGATGGCCACAAAAACACAGCCTTTGATATTAATTGAATTCAGGATTTAATGTCTCACACTATTATATCTCCACATAAATATATATATATATATATATATATATATATATATATATATATATATATATATATATATATATATAATTATACAGTGAGGAAAATAAGTATTTGAACACCCTGCTATTTTGCAAGTTCTCCCACTTGGAAATCATGGAGGGGTCTGAAATTGTCATCGTAGGTGCATGTCCACTGTGAGAGACATAATCTAAAAAAAAAAATCCAGAAATCACAATATATGATTTTTTAACTATTTATTTGTATGATACAGCTGCAAATAAGTATTTGAACACCTGTCTATCAGCTAGAATTCTGACCCTCAAAGACCTGTTAGTCTGCCTTTAAAATGTCCACCTCCACTCCATTTATTATCCTAAATTAGATGCACCTGTTTGAGGTCGTTAGCTGCATAAAGACACCTGTCCACCCCATACAATCAGTAAGAATCCAACTACTAACATGGCCAAGACCAAAGAGCTGTCCAAAGACACTAGAGACAAAATAGTACACCTCCACAAGGCTGGAAAGGGCTACGGGGAAATTGCCAAGCAGCTTGGTGAAAAAAGGTCCACTGTTGGAGCAATCATTAGAAAATGGAAGAAGCTAAACATGACTGTCAATCTCCCTCGGACTGGGGCTCCATGCAAGATCTCACCTCGTGGGGTCTCAATGATCCTAAGAAAGGTGAGAAATCAGCCCAGAACTACACAGGAGGAGCTGGTCAATGACCTGAAAAGAGCTGGGACCACCGTTTCCAAGGTTACTGTTGGTAATACACTAAGACGTCATGGTTTGAAATCATGCATGGCACGGAAGGTTCCCCTGCTTAAACCAGCACATGTCAAGGCCCGTCTTAAGTTTGCCAATGACTATTTGGATGATCCAGAGGAGTCATGGGAGAAAGTCATGTGGTCAGATGAGACCAAAATAGAACTTTTTGGTCATAATTCCACTAAACGTGTTTGGAGGAAGAAGAATGATGAGTACCATCCCAAGAACACCATCCCTACTGTGAAGCATGGGGGTGGTAGCATCATGCTTTGGGGGTGTTTTTCTGCACATGGGACAGGGCGACTGCACTGTATTAAGGAGAGGATGACCGGGGCCATGTATTGCGAGATTTTGGGGAACAACCTCCTTCCCTCAGTTAGAGCATTGAAGATGGGTCGAGGCTGGGTCTTCCAACATGACAATGACCCGAAGCACACAGCCAGGATAACCAAGGAGTGGCTCTGTAAGAAGCATATCAAGGTTCTGGCGTGGCCTAGCCAGTCTCCAGACCTAAACCCAAAAGAGAATCTTTGGAGGGAGCTCAAACTCCGTGTTTCTCAGCGACAGCCCAGAAACCTGACTGATCTAGAGAAGATCTGTGTGGAGGAGTGGGCCAAAATCCCTCCTGCAGTGTGTGCAAACCTGGTGAAAAACTACAGGAAACGTTTGACCTCTGTAATTGCAAACAAAGGCTACTGTACCAAATATTAACATTGATTTTCTCAGGTGTTCAAATACTTATTTGCAGCTGTATCATACAAATAAATAGTTACAAAATCATACATTATGTCTCTCACAGTGGACATGCACCTACGATGACAATTTCAGACCCCTCCATGATTTCTAAGTGGGAGAACTTGCAAAATAGCAGGGTGTTCAAATACTTATTTTCCTCACTGTATAGTGGGGAGAACAAGTATTTGATACACTGCCAATTTTGCAGGTTTTCCCACTTGCAAAGCATGTAGAGGTCTGTAATTTTTATCATAGGTGCTCTTCAACTGTGAGTGACGGAATCTAAAACAAAAATCCAGAAAATCCCATTGTTTGATTTTTAAATAATTAATTTGCATTTTATTGCATGACATAAGTATTTGATCACCTACCAACCAGTAAGAATTCCAGCTCTCACAGACCTGTTAGTTTTTCTTTAAGAAGCCCTCCTGTTCTCCACTCATTACCTGTATTAACTGCACCTGTTTGAACTCGTTACCTGTATAAAAGACACCTGTCCACACACTCAATCAAACAGACTCCAACCTCTCCACAATGGCCAAGACCAGAGAGCTGTGTAAGGACATCAGGGATAAAACTGTATACCTGCACAAGGCTGGGATGGGCTACAGGACAATAGGCAAGCAGCTTGGTGAGAAGGCAACAACTGTTGGCACAATTATTAGAAAATGGAAGAAGTTCAAGATGACGGTCAATCTCCCTCGGTCTGGGGCACCATGCAAGATCTCACCTCGTGGGGCATCAATGATCATGAGGAAGGTGAGGGATCAGTCCAGAACTACACAGCAGGACCTGGTCAATGACCTGAAAAGAGCTGGGACCACAGCCTCTAAGAAAACCATTAGTAACACACTACGCCGTCATGCATTACAATCCTGCAGCGCACGCAAGGTCCTGGAGTGGCCTAGCCAGTCTCCAGACCTGAACCCAATAGAACATCTGTGGAGGAGCTGAAAGTCCGTATTGCCCAGCGACAGCCCCGAAACCTGAAGGATCTGTAGATGGTCTGTATGGAGCAGTGTTAATTTCGTTAAAGAAAACTATGACGAAAAATGTTCGTTGACGACCTTTTTTTCCCTGACTAAGACAAGACGATGAGAGATGACACCCACGTCAATAAACGATAACTGTGACTATATCAACATGCAATATCGTTGACGAAATAAGACGAGACTGAAATGTGTTTAACATTTTTTTTAAACTTGACCAAAACCACTTGTTTGAGTCAAATAAAGGAGACGACAGCACATTGACTGTTTTTACGAGCGTTCAGGCTTACGGTTGCCAGATTTTAATAATTGAAACCCCCAGTCAGAGCTTTTGTTAAAAGAACACGTTTTCTACCCGGTCTTTTCAATAGTATCTGGCAACCATGCGCTACACTAGAGAGCGCTACACTGCTGAAGAAGCGCGGATGATCTGAAAACACAGACAAGTAAGCTGGAGTTCAGCGATCTTCATTTGAGATTTTCTACTTAAATTAAAGTGTCATTCAGCGGGTCTGTGTTCTGCCACGAGCTGCGCTGTTTGTGCTACTAACAGGTCCGTAGCCAGACTATTGAAAGGGGGGGTTCTTTTTTTCAAAAAGTGGACCTTTTTGCAGTTTTTCTCGTCCTTTTGTATTTTGTTTTTGTATTTAAATTGTGTCCAATTTCCTGTGCCCTGGGCATCAAGAGTCAAGGCCCCGGCGTAGTTAGGGGGGTCCGGGGGCATGCTCCCCCTTGAAAATTTGGATTTCTCTTATCTACATATGTGCAATTTAGGACTTTTGAAGGCCAAAAAACTATAAGAAATAGGCTAGCTTTAAAACCTTATCATTAGATTATTTGTCAATACCTCTCCTCATCTTCATATTTCTTTTTCTCTCAGTCTTCTTATCCTGGCCTATTTCTTCCCCTCCTAAAGCTGAACTTAGTCTTTTCATTTTCGTCTGTGTCAGTGACGAAAGTAGGCTCAACTGATATTTATACGTTTTATGAATAATTTTCTTAGACAAGTTAATTTACTCAAGGCTAAAGCTGTAGCCTAAGTCAGTATCAGTGTTGTGTGTAACGCGTTGTAACGCGTCACAGTAACGTAACTTCCTTTTTCAATTCGGCGCAACGTTACTTTTCCCATGGATATATTTGACAGACACTGCCTCAGCTGCGCGCTTGAGAGAAGAGAACTGTTGAGAACTGAAGAGAACGATTTAGTTTCATATTTATGTTTAAATTAAATTAAATACAAATTTTGCGCAATATAAGGAGACAAATGGAGTGGGCAGACAGGATTTTGACCACTTTATTAAGTTTGTTTTTGTAGAAAGTATTTCTTTAAAGTGAATTTCGTTTTGTATTAATTGTATCTTAATTTTAATCAATGTTTTACCAACCAATTGCCTGAATTTAATAAATAAGTAAATATAGCATGCAAAATAATCCAATAAGTAAATGCAAAATAATCATGACATGGAGGCACCAGCGCGTGAACTGAAGCTCGTCTCCATACTGTAAATGAACCGAAACTCAGATAAGCTACTTGTCTCACAGACCTGTGAAATATATAGAAAGCTTGAATATGTGTACTTTTAAACAAAATATATATTTTTATTTTTCTCCTACTCCCTTGATAGAGTGAGTCGTATGTCTGAAAACTAAGCTTATGTCTTCTATATCATTTTGTCCTACGCTATCAAGACGCGATTCGCACCGGTGTTGGAGAGCAGGAAAGCTTTATTGGCTGTTGCCGAAATTTAAAGCTTGGTGGATAGGGAGAGCGGAGCGGAGAGAAGCGGCGCGGGCGCTCTGCTCATCGCGGAGTGCCGCACTCTACCCCATGATGCAGAGCCGGCTGAGAATAAAAACAGAGAAGTTGCCGCACACAGCAGCGCCAATAAGAAGGACTTTTTTCTTTTGAAATTTATACTATTTTTTATAATAAAGAGCACAAAAGAAATACCTGTTATGTCCTCCATATAGTATAACTTTATGTCTACATATTTAGGATACAGATAATTGTCTACAGATATTGGGTTCTGCCCAAAGTCAAGCAACATAAAAGTAACGTAAAAGTAACGAGTAACGTAAAAAGTTACTTTCCAAAGGGGGTAACTAAGTAAAGTAACGGATTACTTTTTTAAAAAGTAACGAGTAACGAGCAAACACTACTTTTTAAAAGTAACTTCCCCAACACTGGTCAGTATTGACATTAGGAACCTTCTGCAAGCTTTGGAATTTGAAAACGTCTGTTTTTAAATGTTAAAAGTCATTTTAAATCATACAAATTATAGTCTACGTTTACCGCAGTTGGTGGAATTGGCAGACGTTCCCTTAAGCATTGTGCGCTGTGGAAACGCGTCAAAGCATTTTCAGGTATAATTATGCAGCATTAATGCACGAATGATTTTGAATGAATATTTTCATCATGTCGATATACAATGGTCACATAATATTAAAACTAATCTTGCTATTGATATCTTTGTTAGACCCGACCCTATAGAACAAATGTCCGGCTAATATCGAACCTAAAACGAATTTTCCGCGCTCAACCAGCGGGAGTGCATTTCACGAATTAGTAATCGCTGGTGTTCAGCGGGAGGGAGGAAAGTCTGCGTGAACCCGCTTAGATGCACTTTATGCAGTGAAGACTGTAAAGTGTTTGATAACTTTATAAAATGTCTGTGTATTTCCTCCTACCTGTCAGTGCCCCTTATATGTCATGTGCCCCTGAGCAAGTGACCAGTTGCCCTAATGGTTAATCCGGCCCTCACCTGCCATGTCTATCGGCTCGCTTTCGGGTTATAGCCTACTTTCCGCGACTGCGCAACTGGGTTATAGGTTGCCAGGTTGAGGTGACAAATGGGTTGAAACTGTATATGGTGTGTGGATTGTGTGAATATAATGCATTTAATACATGATCTGGCAACTGGTCAACCTTAGACAAACATATTGGTCCGATTATACATTAAAGCTGTTTGGGCCATGCAAATTACGGGAGTTTCCCGGGAGAAATAACAAACCGGGAGGGGTCCGGGAGATAGGGCTAAAAAACGGGAGAAACCCGGGAAAAACGGGAGTGTTGACAGGTATCCGCGGCACACACACACAAGTCCAGCTACAATAATCATATTAATTTGAAACGGCAACCCAGAATATTTGTCACAAGCATTGATTAAAACAATGATGACAATAATCACATAAAAAAAAAAAAAAAAAAAAAAAACGACTTAAATTCTGGACCTTTGGCAGTGAGGGGGGGGTTCGTTCGAACCACCCGAACCCCCCCTGCCTACGGGCTTGACTAAATCTGCAATCAAAATGCAGGCTGATATCCAGCAGTGTTTTTAATGTTGATCATATTATACGAACAAGAATGCATGTTTCCTGAATATGATATCCACACGATTTCAAATGTGACACTGATTTTATACAACAGTTCAACAAACAAAAGGGTAACATTAAGTGATGTACTACATTTAAAACAGTATTGTCAGTAGGCGTATTGCTCTATTTTGCAATGAAAGCCATTGCAGAACTGCCGCACACAGCGATGATTCGTGAACGAATCTGTGGCTTTGAACGAATCGTGAGATTCAATGACCAGTTCATAAAAATAGCAACTTACTTCGTTACTGAATGAATGAATGACTCGATGATTCACTCATAAAGAAAGTGACTTACCGCCACCTACTGGCGATTTTAATTTAATATTTAAAAGTATCACTTCGTTTTACCATCATTGCATATTTATTGAACATTGTTTAATTTAAAGCATTATTTATTTTATAAAGGTACTTATAAAGGTAAAAATTGAAATGGAAAAATCGATTAAAGGGGGCAAATATCGTATCGTCCCTTAATGAAAAAAAGATGTGACTGCAGTCTAAGTGGAAGAGAGGGGGACCGGGGGGTACGGCACTCTAAAAACCACTGAACCACTGAACTAAGGAAAAGGGGTGTGTATAATTGCACAAGTGCTACTGCTAAAGAGTGCAATGTCAATACAGCCTGTTACCTTAATTAAAATTTCTCATAAGCTTAATTGAATTGGCCAAGAGAGAAAAATGTAATAACAATTTTTGTCTAAAGACTACATATAAATAGCTACCAAAAATAATTGTAGGTAACTGCATTTTTAGTCATTACTTTTAGTCAAACTGCAATGACTTTTCGTCAACTAAAACTAGACTAAAACTATGAAAGACAAAATGACTAAAATGTGACTAATAAGCATTTTCGTCTGAAGATGAAGACTAAGGGTGTTTCTCAATATGCGTTCTTCAGCGATCTTGCGTCATTGTGTTCTCGTTTTACGTCATCATTAACCGTCGAAGTTCAGACCCAATTCTCAAGAACGCAAGTACAGAGGACGCATGAAAGAACCCGGATGTGTTCTTGATACCGAGGATGCATCGAATGCAGACTTGAGCTAGTACTCGCCTGGTGTCCCAGAAGTCATTGCGGCCGGTTCCGAGTTCGTTCTTCCAAGGAAGCTTGGCAAGACCGGTCTCCATGAGAACACAAGTCCGTTCTCTGCGTTCTTGGAATTGAGAAACAGCCTAAGACTAAATAAAAAATGGCTGCCAAAATTAACACTGGTATGGAGGAGTGGGCCAGAACCCAGTGTGTGCAAACCAGGGGTGCATTTCCCGAAAGCATCGTTGGCCAACTATGGTCGCAAGTTCCGTCGTTACCAATAGAGTTCAATGGACATTGCGATGAACTTGCGACCATAGTTGGCCAACGATGCTTTCGGGAAACGCACCCCTGGTCAAGAACTACAGGAAACGTATGATCTCTGTAATTGCAAACAAAGGTTTCTGTACCAAATATTAAGTTCTGCTTTTCTGATGTATCAAATACTTATGTCATGTAATAAAATGCAAATTAATTACTTAAAAATCATACAATGTGATTTTCTGGATTTTAGATTCCGTCTCTCACAGTTCAAGAGTACCTATGATCAAAATTACAGACCTCTACATGCTTTGTAAGTGGGAAAACCTGCAAAATCGTCAGTGCATCAAATACTAGTTCTCCCCACTGTACATATACTGTATATATATATGTATATGTATGTGTGCCAGTTTAAGATGTCCGTACTGACTCAGACAGTCAGCCAGACTGAAAAAAAGAAATCAAAACTGGAAAAGTGCCACAAAGTGAGCCGTAGCGAGCCGCACCGTACCGCACCATGCAGTGGGAAAGCACCAAAAGGCCGTTTAGCCTTTAGCCAATGAGCTAAAAATGTATCAGTTGATGATTGGTTGGTAATAGCAGTTATCAATTCTTCATATTCAGATCATGACTTCATAATCCTGACATGCTTTTCTGTTATTTTAAGGAATATCTCTTAAAACAAGAAAGAAATTGTTGTGTTACAAATAGACAAAAAAATCCTTGTACTTCAGTGTGGCGAGCAGGACGAGGCCGAGGGCCGTGAGAGAACAGCGCGAGGCTGGTGGCGTGATTGATGATGAGCTCACGGAGGAGCGGGAGCATAAAAGCAGGAGCGATGACAGTGAAGATCGAGAGAGGACCAGGCCTGGATTTGATGTTGTGTTTTCTTTTATTATGTGTAGTGGCAGTCGTCTGTGAGGGGCTGCCATCTTTACTTTCATTTTGTATTTGTTTATTTATTTACTAAAAGTCTTTAAATGTTCACGAGTTCCTGCCTCCTCCTTCCCACAACAACAGCGAGCATTGCTACATTCAGGTGCGCAGAGTCAAGGGAATAATAATAATAATTATAAGAATAATAAATTAATACTTGAAAACAAGCTAGAAGGTTGCTGACAGCACACTGATTCCAGGACAGACTGAAGAAGCCTAGAAAAACATTTTAAATGATAAGTTGCATTGTGCAAACGGCATGTGAGTTAAAGACAGGTAGACGGGGGCCGGCACATTTCAGGCCTGAGGACCGGACACCACCTGTCCCGGATCCTGCATCCCGGTTTAACCCTAGTCCTCTTAGACAAACCACCTTCCCTCATCCTGCTCTCAGCACACATACGCGAGCACTAATTAAACAGCATATCATCTCAGTGTTTCATCATGTGCTTTATCTGATAAAAAAAACAACCTTTTCAGGCTGTGGAGAGTGTTTCATCATGTGCTTTCTCTGAGAAACTGCAAGTCAGGGTTATCAATCTGAAACACACTTCAGTACATGATACTATCAAGATTTTCACAAGAGTTGAAAACAACAATTCACTTCCTTTGTTCAAACTCTACAGCATCCATCACTGTTTTTTCCATCAGAAAAAGCAAATGTTGAAACACTGAAATGCCATGTGTTCATTAGGGGTGTAACGAAAGTTCACAAAATTCACGGTTTGGTTCGATGCGATGTGACACGGTTCAGTACGTTTTCTATACAGCAAAAAGAAAGAAATGCCAGAGAAATTTCTTTGATTTTTTATTATTTTTATTTTTTTATTATTAAAACGTACTCGGTTACTAACGTAACCTCGGTTCTCTCTAGAGAGAGGAACGAGTACTGCGTAGAATACGCTAGGGGAAAATCCTTTTCCACGAGAATACTGAAGCCAAAAAATTATCCTTAATTTTGTATTAATGTAAAACGCGTTGCGGCAGCATACAGACATAGGCGAAGCAGCTCGCGCGCCTATTGGCTGGTCTGCTGGCAACTGCTTAAGCCTATCGAGCGAGACCTAGAGTGACGTCAGACGCAATGAGGGCGCTTCGCGCCCTCTGCGTCACGTCCCGCCGAAACGGGCGTGGCTTAGGTCTATAAATACCGCTCGCAGGCTTGATATCTCTGGTTTTTCATAGTCGAAGCAACCAGAGCGCGTGCAGGCACGGCAGGATACGCAGTACTCGTTCCTCTCTCTAGAGAGAACCGAGGTTACGTTAGTAACCGAGTACGTTCTCTTACGAGAGATACTCTCGTACTGCGTAGAATACGCTAGGGGAACCTACTGTAAAACGCTGTGCGTGCTGGGATCTGATACTATAGACTCAAGGGCGACAGCCCGGAGTTCATACAGTACACGATCACCCAGGGGACTCCTGGAAGAGGAGGGGCTTAGCCACTGTCTTCCTACATGGCAGCATAGAGCAGCACTGCAATACCCAATAGCTGCATAACTGACAGTGTCAACGTATGAGATTTGGCCGTACTAGACCGACAGTAGTCTGGCCTGTAGTGCGGGAACCTCTAGGTTGTAAAACCTTATAAATGTAGACGGAGAGGCCCAGCCTGCCGCCATACAAATATCTTGCAAGGCAATCCCACTTGACCAGGCCCACGATGAAGCCATGCTTCTCGTGGAGTGCGCTTTGACACCCAGTGGGCACTGCATGCCCCTGGTTGTGTAAGCTAGCGCTATTGCGTCCACTATCCATCTGGATAGGGTTTGTTTCGAAGCGGCTAGTCCCTTAGAACGCCCGCTGAATGAAACAAAGAGCTGCTCCGTCTGTCTGAAAACAGACGAGCGAGACATATAAGCTCTTAATGCCCTGACTGGGCAAAGGGAGCTTTTGTCCATGTTCCCTTCAGTGAGTGGCAGGGCAGACAGGGAGATGACCTGTGCTCTGAACGGTGTATTGAGGGATTTAGGAACATAACCGTGCTAGGTTTGAGTATAACTCTAGAGTCATTCGGCCCAAATTCCATGCACGTTGCGCTTACTGAGAGCGCGTGTAAGTCCCCTATGCGCTTCACTGAAGCGAGAGCCAGAAGAAACGCCGTCTTGAAAGACAGGTGTTTAAGATCAATCTTCATCAAGGGCTCGAATGGATGACCTTTCATGGCTTCCAGTACCGTAGAAAGGTCCCATATAGGGACTGTGGGAGGTCTGGGAGGATTCAGTCTCTTAGCTCCTCTAAGGAAGCGAATGACTAAATCGTTCCTTCCAATAGACTGGCCAAGCGTGGTCGAAGAGAACACTGCTATGGCCGCCACATAGACTTTGAGCGTGGAAGGGGACCTGCCCTTATCCAAAAGCTCCTGTAGGAAGGAGAGAACCTCCGTCACACCGCAATGCAGGGGTGACACACCATGAGCTGTGCACCAGCTAGAGAACACTGACCATTTTGAGGCATAGAGACGTCGCGTAGACGGAGCTCTGGCCTGTGTGATAGTGTTTAACACTCCCTGTGGGAGGTCAGCGGGTACCCGTTGATGGCCCACACATGGAGGGACCACAGCTCTGGGTGAGGATGCCAGATCGAGCCGTTGGCTTGAGAGAGGAGATCCCTCCTCAGAGGCACTGGCCACGGGGCGGTGCTTGCTAACTGCATCACAATTGGGAACCAAGGTTGGCTCATCCAAAGTGGGGCTACAAGCAGCACTGAGCGTCTTTCTTCCCTGACCCGTTCTACCACCTGTGTCAGGAGGGAGACGGGGGGAAAAGCGTAGAGAGGACGGCGAGGCCACTTGTGGGTCAGCGCGTCCTTGCTCTTCGAGAAAAATTCTGGACAGTGAGTGTTTTCTTGAGACACGAACAGGTCTACTTCCGCTCTGCCGAATTTCCTCCACAGCAGCTGGACTGTCTGTGGGTGCAAAGACCATTCCCCTGTCGGAACCTGGTTCCTGGACAGTCTGTCTGGTCCTATATTTAGGAGCCCTGGCACGTGCGCTGCTCTCAGCGAGAGCAGGTTGCTGTGAGCCCATAACAGGAGGCGCCTGGTTAGCCTGTACAGAGTCAGGGACCTGAGGCCGCCCTGGCGATTTATGTAGGACACCACTGAGACGTTGTCTGAACGTATTAGCACGTGGTGTCCCCTTATCAGGGGACAAAAGCGCGTGAGCGCCTTGCTCACTGCCAATATTTCGAGGCAGTTGATATGTAGGAGCTTCTCCTGCTTTGACCATTGGCCAAGAAGCGGTCTGCCCTCGAGCAGCGCTCCCCATCCCGAGGTGGATGCGTCCGTGGACACCACCGTCACTCTCGAGGAAGTCCCCAGGCTTACACCTGATTGGTACCAGTCTTTTGCCTCCCAAGGTTTCAGAGCTGCAATGCACGCTTGATTGACCTTGAAGCGAAGCCGACCGGAGGCCCACGCTGTGCGTGGCTCTCTCTTTTTGAGCCAGAACTGCAGTGGGCGCATGCGCAGAAGGCCCAACTGGAGAACTGAAGATGCTGAGGCCATCAGACCTAGCATCCTTTGAAATGTCTTGAGAGGGACTATCGCGCCGCAGCGGAACGAGCCGGCTGCGCGCCGAATGTCCAGTGTGCGCTGAGATGACAGGTGTGCTGTCATTAGCAGCGAGTTCAGTTCTATTCCCAGAAAAGATATAATCTGTCTGGGGAATAGCGAGCTCTTTTCCCAGTTCACTGCGAGACCGAGATTCTCGAGGTGATCGAGTAAAATGGTCCTGTGCTCCACGAGCTCCGAGTGAGATTGGGCTAGAATCAGCCAGTCGTCCAAATAGTTCAGCACTCGTATGCCCCGCAGTCTGAGGGGTGCGAGCGCTGCATCCATGCACTTCGTAAATGTACGGGGTGCCAGGGACAAGCCGAAAAGGCAGGACTGTGTACTGATATGCCTGGCCCTCGAAGGCGAATCTCAAAAATCGCCTGTGACGTGACGCTATATGTATTTGAAAATACGCGTCCTTTAGATCTATTGACACAAACCAGTCCCCCTGGCGGACATGCGCGAGGATTTTTCCGGTCGTGAGCATCCTGAACTGTAGCGGCGCGGACGCCGGCGAAACTGCAGCGAATAGCCTTCTTTTATGATGTTCAGCACCCATCTCGAAACCCCGGGAAGCTTTTCCCACGCAAGTGCGCGAGTAGCTAGGGGCTGGATGCGAAGCACGCTCTGATCGCGATACAGCGGCTTCGGTGTGCTGTGACATAAGCGTCGCGCTCATGACATCTGAGGCAGGGGGCGCGCTGATAACAGCGGGCAGAATGCCCGCGCTCGACTCCTCTGTAGTGTTTAACTGAGAGGGGGAGGGCTGGGCTAGTTTCATGTCTGTGTGTGGGCATGGGCGCAGAGCAGCGGGCACATACACCACTTTTACAGCATTGCTCGAGTGAGCAGAGCGTATGCATACTGGTCTCGTATTTACTGACCATACTGAGACCGTGAGACATGTGGGAAGTAGCGTTTGTGGGCACGTTTGCTACGTTTAATGCGCAATCGATCTGAGTCGAAGTGAAGGGCTGTGCTTGTGTGTAGGAATGGGCACTGAGTAGTGGGCATTTTTTCTACACATGAAACACCGTCGGCCGTGGCCGGGACACCAGAAAATACAGGGATTTATCTGGGTAGCCATACAAACGGCTTTTTTGTGCAGGCAAGCGGGCAATGGAACCGGCTTGTTGGCTGCTAAATACGCTGGACCAGTCACACTTCCTGGAACTGGACCAGCGGCAAGCTTTGGTGGAAGTCCGGCCGCAGCGGGACTTTCACTACAATATCGACATTTCCAGTCGCCTGAACTTCAGAGGGGAATGAGAAATGGAAGTCGGTCCTGCCGCAGCGGGACTATAAACGCTCTATTTTCTCCTTTTCCCAGTGACGCACAGAAAACCATAGAAAAGGTGTTTGGGTGCAGGCGAGGGGGTTGTACAACGCACTCGTTGGCTGCAAAATACACATCTGCAGTCGCCTCAACAGGGAACTGACAGAGCGAACATTGACGGCATAATTTTATTTGACGGTAGACCCGGGATCGAACACAGGTCTCTCGTGCGAAAGTCTGTGAATCTGCCTGGCCCACAGGGGAAGACAGAAAGGTTTTTGGTTAGCGCGAGTATTATCAGAGAGCGTCAACATGCTGGCGTTTGTTTGCAGGCGTGCGTGTAACAACAGGCTCGCTCACTGCAATAATGACATTTCCAGTCGCCTGAACTTCAGAGGGGAATGAGAAATGTGTGAGAAATTGAGATCGGCCCGGCCGCAGCGGGACTAAAACACTCTTTTCTCCTTTCGCCAGTGACGCACGGGAACCATAGAAACGGTGTCTGGGTGCAGGCGAGCGGGTTGTACAACGCGCTCGTCGGCTGCAAAATGCACATCTGCAGTCGCCTTCCAGGGAACTGACAGAGCGAAGCATTGGCGGCATAATTTATCTGCCGTTAGACCGGGATTCGAACACCGGTCTCCCGTGCCCCGAAAGATTCCACCACTGAGCCATAGGGGGGAAACACAAAGGCTTTCAGATGCACGAGCATATAAAGAGCGTCAACATGCTTTCTTCGGCGTTTGCTTGCAGGCGTGCGTGTATTAAAAAACAGGCACGTTTGCTGCAGTATAGACATTTCCAGTCGCCTGATCAGGGAACTGAGACATGTGTGAGAAATGAGGTCAGTCCGGTCTCGACGGGACTGTAAACACTTTTCTCCTTTCGCCGGTGAGTGACGCGTGAATGGGGCGCAGGGGCAGGGTAGCTTTCTTGTAACGTAAAGAAAAACTAACCCCGACCATCCGCTTCCAGCCTCCCTTGTGAGCAGCGCAGTTTGCGCGGCTCGAACAGAGGGAGAGAGAAAGCCAGCCCCGTGACGGTCCGCTCCAGACATCCCCTGTGAACGGCGCGGTTGCGCGGCTTGAACAGAGGGAGAGCGGGTATCGTCCCCCAAGCAGGCAAGGCAAGCGGGCGAAACGGCGAGCTTTGCGGGTTGGAAGGGCGGAGGAGCAGTCTCGGAGAAGGATGCCAGGTGAGTCCTCAGAGTCACCATAGGCAGTACCTAGCTCGCAGTGAGGGCAGTCGCCGTCAGCGAGCGCGAGAACTGCGTGATCCTCAGGAAAGGGGCGTCTTGAAAAAGACGCCCGGCTCTTTTAGTGCAATGAGAGTGTGTGTCGCGGCGGCGAGCACACACCAGTGTTTCCCCTACAATGTATTAAGCTCAGCGCCGCTGCAAAATCTTCACATGATCAGTAATATCAATGCAAATATTTCAAATGTGGGCGCGCGGCCAGCGCGCTCATAATAGAAGCGACGCGGCGCGCTCGTTTTCTCAGGCGCGCCTCTGGTCATGGTTGCATAGTAACGACAGATGCCACGGGAGAGTAAGCAAGCGCCGTCCTGCCCCTCCGTGTTCGGCGATCAGGTTTTATTCTCGCGCAGCTTGTATAGTAACTTCACGTGCGGGTCTTTTCCGCTCCGTGTTTGCGCCGCGCTCCCCGTTCCGTGTGTGTGTGTGTCGGCGCACTACGCTCTTTGTTTGCGCTGCGCGTTCTGCTCTGTGGTTAACGGCCAAAACGCTCCAATCATGTAGGCTACCGATCACGCACTGGAAAAGCAAAGTCCGCTCAAATAACGTGAAATTTCTCAGTAGTAGACTTCTGTTTGCTGAGCTGGTAGCCAACAATGGTAAAATGACCTGCTCTGATCACATGCTCTGGTAATAATACCTTTGTATGACTATATTTTATTTTGATAATTAGTCAAAAAATAAATCTGTTAAATCTGAGTATGTTGCATAGAACTGAATGAAGAATAATATATTGATGTTTTATATTTTAATATAGGGCTATTTTCTGTCCAATTTGTGTGGACATTTTTCTTTTTTCCCCTTTTTTGCGTGTTTAATTAAATTAGTGATTCTACTTTTAAATATTGATGATTACAAGTTTGGGGGAAATGCGATTAATTGTGATTAATCACAGCAAATTGTGCGATTAATTAGTTATTTTTTTAATCGATTCCCAGCCGTAATATATATATATATATATATATATATATATATATAGCCTATATATTTTTTTACATATTGCCCCTTTCTTACATTTGAGCCAGATGATCAGTAGTGCAGTTGAGGGAGGAAAGAGTTTCATTTTTCAACTATCAGTTTCTACCTTACAGCTAAAAATTAACAATAATGAAAAACATGAATAATCCTGTCCTAATCCTGTTTGTGACCAGTTCAAGGTACGTGCTGCAATAATCATGCCTTCTGTTGATGGTATGTCAAATTTGTATGTCTCAAAATGTCAATTTCTATTCACAAAACTTGCCAGAAGTCATGTTTTAAGGGGTTATATATAAAAATAAAAATAAATCTTTTTTACGGCGCCCCCCGCGAGCGGCTTGGTAACCTCCGGCACGTAACAGCACCGCTGCTGGAAAAATGTATAGGGGAAACACTGCACACACATACACAAAACACAGTAGAAGAGAAAGGATACAACGCCGGATAGCGCAGCAGGAAGGCGATGAAGGCGGCGCGGCCAGCAGCTTCTCGACTCGTCCCGCTGAAGTGCTTTCTCCAACGGCGCGGCTTCTTCTCGGATCCAGCGATGTGAGTTGCTTCGCTGAAGGATGAAAAATCAGAGATATTTATAGACCTAAGCCACGCCCGTTTCGGCGGGACGTGACGCCACTCTAGGTCTCGCTCGATAGGCTTAAGCAGTTGCCAGCAGACCAGCCAATAGGCGCGCGAGCTGCTTCGCCTATGTCTGTATGCTGCCGCAACGCGTTTTACATTAATACAAAATTAAGGATAATTTTTTGGCTTCAGTATTCTCGTGGAAAAGGATTTTCCCCTAGCGTATTCTACGCAGTACGAGAGTATCTCTCGTAAGAGAACACCCTGTACACCCCTGTAAAACATTGAGCTCTACATGCTGCTATAGCATATCAAAGTCAAGTGAACTCAGTAGTGTGACAGTACCCAAACTATGAGGTGTAGTGAGTTTAAGTGTGCTTCATCATTTAAAAGTTATTTAATGACAATATGCAGAACCACTAAAAAGATATTGAAGTTATAAGGTGAAACTCAAATTTGGTTTAAAGCAATTTGTTCATCTATAAATAAATCAATAAAGTATAAAATGTACTATTTTCAGGGATTAGAATATTAAATAAATCAAGGTAATCTAATAAATGTTAATACTTGACTCGAGTAGTTTCATTCTCCTGCGGCAGATGATGAGAGAGAGAAACGTTTTAGACGGTCTCTTCATTCGCCAGCGCATCGAGAAAGATATTCGGAGGAGATTCAGAGAAAATATGATATCAGATCATTAATAGTATATTTTTCTTGATGAAATTAGTTGTAGCTGATGGTCACACATGCCAACAATATTATGTAACTTTTACACTTTCGCATCCACTGTTGGAAATCTACTGAAAAGTCCGAGTGTGTGAATATGAAACCAAGTTTACTGCAGTGTTCAGATTACCCTGCCGTACCCGGACAGTCCAACGCCAGCGCAGCTCTGCAGCGAGTTCAAGCCAGCCGCCCCTATATTTCGCGGTGTGCGTATACACTGGCTATCACGATATGACCGTCAGAACTAAAGACAGGTAATATTCTGGCGACGGCAATTTCACATTCCTTTATTCTGTCTGTCTGTCTGTCTGTCTGTATGTCAGAAAGAAAGAAAGAAAGAAAGAAAGAAAGATAGATTTTAGCACACCTCACAACCTGTCACTGCATGATATGCTGAATTCCAAAATAAGAGCCCCCAAAACTCATATATTAACTGTTTTGTCCACACATTCAGAAAATCATAAAAGTCTTAGCTTCCACAGACCAATTTCACCTCAGATGGAGAGCACACCTTCTCATGGTGTCAACTACAATGTTTCAGGACATTCTGATGTTGTTTTCCAAAATAAATGGCCTTTAAATACTTCTGTTTTCTGTCATTGATGAGTAATAACATTAGTTTCCCTGTTTTTCTGTTTCAGTCACAACAGTGCCCAAGCCAGTGCAGATGATGTACCGTCGCAGTGTATTTCAAGATCTCAAGTTGGACAATTATATCCTCTCAGTTGTGAACAATGCCCAGAAGAGACTTTTATTCATATTCCCTTTGTGCTTGTGTCTATCCATTGAAAATATTAGTTGACACAAATCTCTCTGTGGTGGACATTAATCTGTGCAATATAAATGTCATTGTGATATGTAACTGACATGTGAATACATTTACATCTTTTTGGAATCACATAAAATGATGTACCCATGTTGCCTCGAGGACTGTTTGTCTGTCGAAGATCGGCGTAACACTGCTTTCAATGTTTCTTCCTTATGCAAATGTATTTCTTTGTGTCCCTATTGGACGCTTTCTTCTCTCTTTCTGACTTTTACTCACAGAACATCACATATATAATAAACACATATTGGTATCCTTGACCATGCCTCATAACTTTGAAGCCTCTAAAGTGCTCTACACAAATCACTGATGCTGTCCATGTGCTGAAGTAGATACTCAGTTTATGTTTGCATGTGTTCGTTATTCTGATTCTTGTGGTTCTCCCCCTCTGTTTTGTGATGGATATTATTTTCTAAACTACATAATTAGAGCATAAGCTTAATATTCTTAATTAAGGAAACCACTGTTACACAGTTGTATGCATATATGCTAAGCTGGACTGGTGGTAGCTGTTGTCCACCAGAGGGAGCCATAATAAATCGTTTCAGGACTGGAAGCTTAATGTCATGAAAGTGGTTCATTATTTTAACCTGTAATAAAAAAACTTTTAACAGCAACATTTTGCGTAGAAAACTTAACTGCAGCAGTAATGCAAAATTAAGCAACTTAGATTACTGTTGCATTACATTTATATCTTGAAAATTTGATATTTTATTACAGTGCTGTCTACTTAAGATTGGACCTCTATGATTGCCATTATACTTATAATGAATGGTTATTATGTCTAAACTATGATGTGTTTGTAAAATTACACTGTGCAACGTAGTGCAATGTTAAAAGAGCAAATATGTAATATGTTTCAAACAGGCACTGCGAAGCCTAGACATGCACTACACCGACAACAACCGTGCGATGACAGTGTTGCTGTTTCTTGATCAACCACAAAAACCGTACCTTGCACATCTGATGACTGAAGAGATGCCAAAGAGCAAGAAAGGGTGACTGCATCTTTTATTAAATGTACAATCCCCATTTGCTATACACAGCTGGATTTATTTGCACATTTGAGTAACGTTACTCATCACAGCGATGACATTGTTTGCCACACACCATTAGCCGTATGCATGTCACATCAATTAGGCCTACGTAGCATAATTCACCCATCTACTCTAGGCTTACATGTTATTTCTCTGAGGTCTGTCTAATGTCATGCAAATGTTTATTACACAGTAAAGTGTCTACTGAATAATAAAAGAGAAATGTTTTACTTAGGCCAGTCTTTGGTTCAATCAATTGTCATAAAATTGTCATAGAAACTGATGATTGTTGATGCTAACACCGAAAAGTAATTGCAGTGATAACTTTACAATACGGCTCCATGCCATCATTAATGAAAAACTAGTCAAGTCAAGTCTCCAAGCACTTTTTACAATACGGATTGTTTCAGAGCAGCTTTACAGTGAAAATAGGAAAGTCAAAGGACAGATGTTGGTTTGGCTTTACAGCAACTCTATAAAAGTTATTGTCTAGGTAAAGTGAGTTAGATTTTTTCTACACAGGAGAAAATGAGTAGCGCAAATATTAACACTCTAGTAACTACTATTAATTAACCAAAAACTCTGATTCCCGAATTAGTCAGTAATAGTGCTTAGTCGGCTCAGTAGTTCACTGTTATCTAATCAGTAACTCCTCCCTGAGGACTACTTATAACTGTACAGCTTCACAATTAATGCGTGTAATGTTTAATTAATTCTAAAGTGAAGATCATGGTGGTAACCAAATAATAATAACTCAAATATTACAAAATTGCTAATTATTTTGAACATTATTTTAAAGTGAAAAGCATGAGAATTCTTAAATACTAACTGAAGTCATATTACACATCTTGCTGATGATAGCCAATAATAAAGGTTGTTATATTGAGTTTCTCAAAGACAGATGCAGGCATGTCATATTTTTACAAGGTACAATATATATATTTTCCAATATTGTAGACGCAGTCAAAACAAAAGCTATACATCCCCTTATTCATACTTTTCGAAATGTTTACATTTAAACATCATTATTACATGATATACTCTGTCAAAAAGCAGCTGGCAGAATATTCCCCGTGTCCTCTGCCGTCTGTGGAAGTGCTGATGAAGATGAGGGACTCAAGTCTTCAGAGAAAGTTAGTCTTCACTCTTTGTCTAATGTGTTTGATTCGGTGTTGGGTGCCTACAGTATATGCCTCGTCTTGTAATTGAAAGGAAAGTAACGATAATAAGAATCTGGTGTTCTACATTGACTTCACATCACATTATTCCTTGTTATTGTTAATGTTACAATTACAATATGGGGAAAAAAAAGTATTTGTCTGTGTTCACGTTTGACTGTACTACTAACGCAGAAACAAAGGTTTTAGAATTACATGTTCCACAGTTTAAAAAAAACATTTATTTAATGGACATACGTACATGTTACAGTAACATTGTATTTTCTCATTAGGGGTCCATGAGTAATCCATCCGATGACGATGGATTTATAAAAATCAGCTTACCAAAGAACCCATCATTCTTCTTCATTGAAAGGAATGATTGGGAAAAGCTGAAGAAGCACGGACAGAAAAGAAGCTTTAAAGGACTCCAGTGGACAAATGTAATTTCGAAAGGTCTGAGGACCGTACACCCGTACTGTTCCATGGCCTTTAAAAGGCACAGACTGAAGGTTATGGGTTCAATACAAGCGAGCCCTGAAATCTCCTGCCTTGGTCACTGTAGATCTGAGGATTGCCCGTCCCAGGAACAGTGACTGTGGACAGTGAAGAGGACCTCAAGGCAACAGTAGAGGACCAAGGGGAGCAGAGCATTAAAAAGAAGACCTGTTAGAGCACATGACAGAAACACACTGGGCCAAGACTTACAAACACAGCTCCCACGAGCCATGGACCTCGACAAAATAACAAAAATACCCCAAGATGTTATGGAGTCTGGCTGTCGGGATGAGGCTCCAAGTCGCAATGTCCTGAAAACTATATCGTGGGAAGCACGTAAGAGAAGCCGGCAGCACAGTAACAAAGTAATAACTCTTCAAATAATGCTTGACAAGAAGAAAGACAGTCCTGATGAGGTCCTTCAGAGAGTAATGCTACACCCAAAAGGGGTTCTTCTTTGGTCCCGCAGGGGGACTGAGATATATCAGGAGCGATGCCAGGGGGACATTGAGTATCGAGATGCGACTGGCGGCATCATGCGAAAGCAGAAAGGATCTCCTCCTTTCTATGTCAATGAGTTGGTGGTCAGGAATCCCCACTAAAGCTCGTCTCCACTACCTGTTGCCACACACCTTACCTGTGATCACACCACAGCCTCAGTTAACTACTTTCCAGAGGCGTTTCAGACTGATGTGACGAGGTGTTTCGGGGGAAAAGGTATGCGGTCACCCATCATGATCCTGTGTGATGGGGCAATGGTGTTAATGCAGGCAATATGCCTGTCATCCCCTGAAAGACACCATTAACCACTACTACAATATAGCCAGTGGTAAAGGAAAAAAAGAAGATTTTGAGGTGCCAATTCTTTAGCGTTGTCTTAGCCATGTGATGAAGAATGCAAAGGAAATGTGCAGAAAGTAGTAAGTAGTGTACATTAAAAAAATACTGTTTGTGACAATCCTCTTTTAGTGTCAGTTGCTAAGTGTCCAATAAACTTTATTCTGTAATGAATTACCTTTCATTAATGTGCTAGGCCAAAAAACACAACAGCAACATCTCTTTTCCTCATACCAAAAAATAATAATGTTACTGCCAATGTGAACTGAACTATCCAAAATGCACACACTTTAAAAGTCTGTTAGCAGTGTGGCCTCTGCATTCCCCTACATCGGCTTTGCCTGTGAAATGCATAGAATAATGATGTATTGAATGAATATACAAAAGACCAGCAAGTATTACATAAAGTGCAGATTTGGATTTTAATTTATCATCTATCAACATTTAACCTTGAAGACCATAGTTATATTCCTGAACCTAATTATTTTGTTGCATTCCACAGTGCGCCAAACCACTACCATCTGGCCATGCACGTCTTCGGTTCCCTCAACACTGCAAGCCCTTTAATAGAGCAAGACGACACGGTTCAAAGTGCTGCTGTTGTTCTCGAGTCCATCCTGTGGCCCAATGTAGAGAAACACTTCAGAAACCTGCAGAGAACAGGGACTACACTGGACGAGACAACCAAGCCCAAAAGTGAGAGCTTGAAGGTAAATGTCAAATCCAAGTTTACATTTTAACATTTATGGTTTTAATTTTAACAAAAATGCGAAGGAAAACTGTTATCAAGTAAATGTACTATAAAGAAAAGGTAATGAAGTGAAATTTCTTGAGTGAAAATGTACTTAGATAAAGGCCATAGAGTGCAGCTAGTTTACAGTGAGATTAAAGTAGGGTACGATGACACATTTGATATTACTAACATTTAACGGAACAAATTTATGGAACAATTGCATTACATGTAAAAACAGTACAACAACAGTAGGACATAGAAACAACAAGGCCTTTTGTCAGTACAGAAAGTCACTTTAGTGTGTTTTGTAAGTGTGTGTTGTCTGTAAATACTAACTACATTTAAACAAAAAACTAAATTAATAACCTGCCACTCGAACACCACAACACAGCATCATTTTACAGTTTTTTTGGATTGCTTACACACTAAAATTAAAAGTAGTACACTATTAGCAAAACCTTACACTCAGGAGGAGGAGGAGGAGGAGGAGGAGGAGGAGGAAGGGGAGGAAGAGGAATAGGAATCAACAGAGGAGGAATCAACAGAGGAAGAGGAAGAGATGGAGGCCATGCTGGAGGTAGAGGTAGAGGTAGAGGTAGAGGAAGAGGAAGAGGAAGACAAGAAGGTGCTCAAAGAGGGCCGAATCTGACAAATGAGATCCGCGCAACACTAGTTGACCACGTTGTTAACCACGGCCTGACGCTGAGGGAGGCTGGACTGCGAGTACAGCCAAATCTAAGCCGATACACAGTGGCAAGTGTGATAAGAACATTTCAACTGGAAAATAGGTATTGTAAAAATATCATCATATCAAAAACCTCTGCACGGTTTCAGTAACTGCTTACAGTACTGTATTCTATGCACTATCAGCACTTGTTACCTTTTTCTGTGAAATTACTGTACTAGTGTACACTGTTTTTTTTTTTTTCTACATAGGATTGAGGGTCAGGAACGACAAGGGGGAAGGCCTCCTATGTTCACAGAACAGCAAGAGAGGGAGATAGTAAACATGGTTTTGGCCAACAATGCTATAACACTCAATCAGCTCCAAGCTAACATTGTCAATAACCACGCCAGTTTCAACGATATCCATCAGGTCTCAACATCAACACTGGCACGCATCCTAAAAAAGAAAACATATTCAAATGAAGCAATTTTATCGAGTGCCTTTCGAGCGCAATTCCGAAAGGGTGAAACGACTGCGGCATGATTATGCAGAGGTATGTATTCACTTTAGCAGTGTGATCTTGCATACTGTCTCATAATCTTTTACTGTACTGTAATATGTATACTAGATCTACACTGAACTACACAATTTTGCCTGACACTGTTCTTCAGAGAGTTTTACGAATGGATGGAGATCCAGCATGAGTTCATTTACGTAGATGAGGCTGGGTTCCACCTGACGAGAACACAAAGGAGGGGAAGAAACATCATTGGCCACAGGGCTATAGTCAATGTCCCAGGGCAACGTGGGGGTAATATAACACTCTGTGCAGCCATTACACAGAATGGGGTCCTCCACCGCCATGCCCATATGGGCCCTTACAACACAGCACTCATACTTTCATTCTTGGACCAATTGCACAACATAACAGCAGCAAATCAAATCGATCATATGCAATACATTGTTGTCTGGGACAATGTGTCTTTCCACCGCTCTGCTCTGGTTCAGAACTGGTTTCAGCAACATCCACATTTCACCGTCCTATATCTTCCACCATACTCTCCATTCCTCAACCCTATAGAAGAGTTTTTCTCGGCATGGCGGTGGAAGGTATATGATCTCCGTCTCCAGGCTGAGGTACCCCTCATCCAAGCCATGGAGGAGGCCTGTGACCAGATGGAGGTAGCAGCAATGCAAGGATGGATTCGTCATTCAAGACGTTTCTTTCCAAGGTGTCTTGCTAATGACAACATTGCCTGCGATGTTGATGAAATTCTCTGGCCAGATCCAGCTAGGCGAAGAGACAATGTCTACCCAGCAAACACAGAACGTTGGCACAACGTAGCCAACCTTCTAACAACGTTTTAACAACATGGCCAAAAGGTTGCTATAACTACGTTGTGTAGTGAAGGTTGTTACAGCGTTGTCACAATGTTGGCATTAAACCACCGTTCAGGGCCATTGCTTAAGGTTGTGCCAACGGTGTCTTGACAACCACTGGACTACATATGTACTCGTCACTGCCCTGAAGCGGGAAAATCAGCCTTTTAAATCCCAACCACCTGTTGGGCTCATTGTGTTCTCATTCATCATCGAGCAAGGCTACGTGAGTATTGCGTTTAGCCTACCTCAGCTATCAAACACAACCTACAACTTTAATTTCTAATGTGATTAATGAAGCATCGCTCGCACTGTTTAGTTTTTCATTTGATTTTTCCGCTATTTAGTCTCATTCGTTTCTTTGCTGCTCTGGATTTGTGGATGTTTCCTCAGTGACACCTGCTTTCGGCTACTGTCTGCCATAGAGACCCGGTTTTGTTCATTAAATGTTCTGATCTGCCTTTGCTTTTTATGTTTTATTTATTATACTTAAAATACATTTGTATATTCGTTTATTTCTTTTTTTTTTTTGTGCAATTTGATTATATGCAGTTTTAATAAAGTTGAATTAACGAAACCTTCTGTCATTTTTACTCTTCAAAGTGTAGGCTACACTTGCAGGTGTTGATAGCCCCATTAAATAATAATATAGATAAACAATAAAAAGTATATAATTATCTAACAAAATACACCATATACAAATATTGTCAGAACGTCGTCTCTCAGTTGCTGAATGTCGCGCAACAACGTTGCTACAGCCCTGTCACGTCTTACAATTCTACGTTGTTACAATGTTGCGAGCACGTAGACAGCGACGTTGCCATAGCAGAAATGCAACGTGCCACAGACGTTGCCACAACGTAAATGTGTTTGCTGGGTAGTGGGTTTTTTTTTTTTTTACCGTAAACTTACAGTACAATATGTAAAGTGACATTTTGTTACAGTATTATGAATCTCCATGTCAACATTTTGGGCGTGTTGAGAAATAAATGAGTTTCTTCAGTCTGCAACATTGGTCTTGTGTAGTGTTTGGTGAATTTACATTATATTTGTACTTTGTTGATGGTAGCCTACTCTAATCATAGTGAAGTAGAAGTGCTAAAAGTGTTTTAGGTTTATCACAGCAGAGTGTAACTCGTGCAAACAGAGTATAGTAATGTGAAACGTGTGTGTTTCATATGGTAACAAAGTGTGGTTTTTAAACAGAAGTGTATAGTTTTTACAAGAGTGTTTAATTATGCAAAGGATCTGTAGTGTTTTGCTAATTGGGTGTGTGGTTGTGCTAATTGTGTGTAGTGTTTTGTAATTGGGTGTGTGGTTGTGCTAACTGTGTGTAGTGTTTTGAAAACACGGGCCCTGTTTTGAAAATCGTGCTTAAGCAATCCAAAAAAACTGTAATATTACAAGACAGAAATGTACAGTATAATAAATATAAAGTCCACAGCATCTGCAGCCTCAAACATATATGATTGTCAATTGGTGGCTGTATTAAAGCGCATGACGAAGGATATCTATTCAAGAAAATTACATATAAGAAAAATAAACAGGAGAATCACGGAGGAGAAACTTATCACGATCATTCGTGCCGTTAAACAAAGCTTGACAACTAACAGACAGAAAAACAAAGGAGCTAATTAACGAGACACACCTGAAATTAGGACACTTATTAATCAGTAACTAAGGAGACACACAGGTGAATGAGACGAAACAGAGAAACACATGGGAGAGTTGGCACACTGAAGATCAACAGAGACTGAACACAGTGGAAATAAAGAAAACATTTTAGCAGTATTTTTCATAAATGTTAATTTTATGTGTTATTGATGTGGTTCTTTTATGTGCATTGCGTGGTCTATATGTGCTGTGTTGTATTGCTCACCAAAATTTTTAACTACTTATCAAAAACATTGGGACAAAACTACACGACATCAACAACACACGGCACCAAGTACATGTCCGGCAGGACTTGTGTATTACTGAGGTGTATTCCTGCCCAGGCTTTATCAAAAAGTTCTGTCAGTCATTTTTTCATTGTCAAACACACCTGTAATAATAACACAATATGAGCAGTGCTCTAGGAAATACAATACCCTCAGAAAGCTTCCAAGACAAGTAGTTATAATATACATTACATGACCTTATTACTCAGTGCTTAATGTGTTTAACAGGTAAATTATGTTACGAATTTACCTGTTTATTATACCTTTCTCTGAACATAACAGAGGACAACAAAACACAGGGCATAATGGAAAAGAGCCAGTGGGATTTAAAGCACATTCGCTGTTCGCCTGACTGGGCTTGATGACTCTGTGGCCCGCGATCACACTACTCACACTGCTCTCCTGAAGGAGAATGAAGATTCCCAAAGAGTTTTCAGGAGAAAGGTTTGAATACTTTAATTGAGGTTTCACTGAAGGTGGCATGGGTAACAGTTCTTACAAAAATGTTCTTTATATTTACTTTTACTTATGTCATCACATTATATGTATTGGTATCTAAAACAGTTCTCCAAAGTTATTGAAATTATAAATGACTTCTTCCATCAATACCTTACTTTGCTTACTTTATGCAGACAAACAGAGTGGACCAAGAGAAATGGAAAGAACGGCAGCAGAAAAAGAGGGGGAGATGTGTTACACCACGTTTCATTTCAAGACATCGAACAAGAAGGTCTACTGTAAATATAAAGCTGTCATGCCTTCTACAGAATGAAGAGTAATAATCCTAATCTAAACATAACAGTTTTAGCTTTACTGCAGCCAATCCCAAATAGTTTACTACTCACAGATATATAACTTTCCATCACTTTATTTTCTGTTATTTCACTACACACTACACAATCTTTACTTAATATTAATATTGTATGTGGTACATCTTTTTTAGAGAAACTATTGATGTAAATTACAACGGAGACTTCTACAAACAATTGAAATATTGTAAAAGATTTTATTTTATATTTCTTTTAAATGTATTTAAAATAGGAAATTAAGAGACAAACAGAAGCACTGTTACATGAGGATCCTCAGTGACGTGATCTGTGTTTAAATACACTGTTGAACTTTTGTAGAACTTTTGCCAAGCGTGTCAGAGGTTCTGGGTTCTAATCCGCACTCATATAGTTATTTTGAGATGGGCAGGCTCTTGAGATGGGCAGGCACTCATATAGTTATTTTGAGATGAGGATGCTGTAAACATTTGGGTCAGGGTTTGAAATGAACTTTTTCACTCACCAGCCAATTTGGCTACTAAATTAAGTGACCGGCCAGTCTAGAAATTCTACTAGCCAAAAAAAAAAAGAAGAAGAAGAAATAACCCTGATTAACTACGTCACAGTTTATATGTGTGTTTTTTAAAAGCATTTGTCCTGCAGTCCTCACAATACATTACATTGTTTGTTGAGTCAGAGATGACCACTCGCACCAAGCTTGCCACTTGGTATTAAAACTTCAAAAAAAATGTTCTTGGTTTCCTTCGGTGGTTGGTGGGTCTTTCCTCTTTTCACTGGGGTTAGTTAGCCCAGACAAGTATCGCTGCATTATTGCAGTTTTAAATCTTCGCTATTGCTTAAATGCAAATGAACAAGTACGCGGTTATTTGTTGCGTAGTGACGTGTATGTTCAAGTAAGCCAGATATACACTGTATTTAATATATTATAATGACTCATGAGTTGAGTATTTGTGGTAAATCTGTGCAGATTTGGCTTACACAAATTACCCTAGCAAAGTGAGTAAACATAATAAAACACGCCAAATTGTCTAGTGACAGTATTACCCAACACAGTTTATTTCTACTCACATTTGGCGGGTTTTAAGTTCTGGCATCCACAGCTGAATGTAATGGAGTGTTTTTAGAGTGTTCATGCTGATCACATGTGACATGCGTGTTATATGAGCTGCGTACACTGTGCCAGATGTTGTTCAAGCACTGTGGTATTTGATTTTAGTGAAATAGCAGTAAATGCATTATAGTTGCATCTTCAGGGCCAATATTAAAGACAAAGTAATGTAAATCAGGAAGTAGATGTGTGAAATTAATTCCCTATTTGTCACAGTTCTGTTCGGATTGGATGCTGATTTACAGTAGTTTTATTTTCATGGACTTTAAGTTTGTTCACTGTCGGTTTCCTTTGTTCCAGTTTCCCGCAACTCATCTGTTTCCATGGACACTAACTCAGTTATCACAGCTGTTCATCATTTAGCTCACCATTGTGTATTGAAGTTCCTCCTTGTGCACTCTTCAGTTGTCTGGTATTGTTTGGATTGTTATTTGCCTGCCTGTTCTGAGTTCTTTATTAAATCCTGTTTTATTTTTTTCCGGACTATAAGTCACACTTTTTTTCATAGTTTGGCTGGTCCTGCGACTTATAGTCAGGTGCGACTTATATATCAAAATTAATTCATACTGACTGACATGAACCAAGAGAAAACATACCGTCTACAGCCGTGAGAGTAGGCTACTCTATGCTGCTCCTGTAACCTATACCCCTAAATAAATGAACTGAAAACTGAAAAACTGTTATCTGAAACATTAACTTAAAGGGCACCTATTATGCAAAATTCACATTTACATGGTGTTTGAACATTAATGTGTGTTGGCAGTGTGTGAGCAAAACCACCCTAGAATGATAAAAATCCACCCAGTGGTTTTTTTACAATCTCAATAAATCATAAGCACTGTCTCAGAACGAGCTGTTCTAAGATTCGGTGCAATGTGACGTAGAATTGCACAAGCCCCACCGACGCGGTTTGATTGACACGGTTACCCCGCCCTCTGTGATCTGTACACCATCGCCCTTGTTTCAACGACAGCCGGTAATGTCTCCTAAATGTAGGTGTTCTGTTGTGGGATGTAAGAATGGATATAATAGTCTTCACTGACATCAGAGCCACTGAAAACACAGCGGATGGATTTTATTTATGAAGGAAAGGAGCCACTTTAACTTCCTAAATACGTTTATGTTTGCGAGAATCATTTTCTGACTGACTGTTTAGTGAACGAGGGTTAAAGTTAATCCTCAAGTGTGGATCGTTGCCTACTGTTCGCGATCCAACGTCACCTCCAGAAGAAGTACGTGTATTTTATCAATCGATGTCAGCCAGTTCAACAACAATGCGTCTAAAGCTAGTTGTTGTCGTCGTCGTCATAGGATGTCTCAACAAACAACGTCAGACAGTTTTATGTCACGTATAATTTTTTGCAGCAATTACAAATGTAAATAAATTAATACCTGCTCTATCTCCATAGACAGTATATAAACATCTATCTCCCTGCAGCATATTTTCTGGTTCTGTAGCCATCTCCTCACATTTGCCACATAAGCACCTGTACGACAAGTGATGTCAACATGACGCAACAGCACCCTCGCATAAATGTAATTTCGTTAAGTGTGTGTGTGTGTGTGTGTGTGTTGCACATCCATAATTGCAAAGGGGACGCGATTAAAACTTTGTAAGTACATAAATGTATCAAATAACCATTCCGAGACGTCTTGGTCCATTCTCATTCGTGTTTCTTCTGCCGGAGTCTCTTCATCATCTGGGTCCAGCAGGGCGGGGATATGCAGCTCATTTACATTTAAGGTGGTACACACCAAAACAGCTCTTTTTAAAACAGGCCCCAAAAATGACATTTTCAAATGGTTATAATAAATTAACTGTGGGGTATTTTGTGCTAAAACTTAACAAATACATTCTGGGGACACCCGAGACCAATATTACATTTTGTAAAAAGGGGCATAATAGGTGCCCTTTAAAGACAGCTGAGAAAGACTGAACACAAACAAAATGCCCCCAAAAAGAAAATCCTATTCTGCAGATTATAAACTCGAGCAGCAGTAAGACAGTTTGGAGTGAGTGAGAAACTTGTGAGGGACTGGGGAAAAGCAGAGGCTACTCTAACTGTAATGAAGAAAACAAAGAAAGCTAATCTAGGGCTGAGAGCAAGATGGCCAGAGCTGGAGGAACGAGTCCACAGATGGGTGCTGCCGGGAGAGGCTTGTCAATGGTTACATCTCCACGCTCTGGTAGTTGCCAAGGAGATGAATATAAATGACTCTGCAGATTAAATGTCTGTTCTTGGTCTTGGATTTTGTGAAATAAATTTCTAAATAAATGCAACTTATAGTCCAGTGCGACTTATATATGCCTTTTTCTTCTTCATGACGCATTTTTTGACTGATGCGACTTATACTCTGGAGCGAAAGTGAAAAAGGATGTGGCTGAAAATAAAACACCAAAAATCACTTCACTGTCATTAAAATCAAACACTGACTTTATATTTGTGGCAGTCATCTGGTGAAATCTGGAGTGATGAAGACATTAGAGAACAAATGTAACCAAAGTATTTAAATGATTTTGATACTGGAACATCACAGAGACATCGCTTATATTCACAGGCCAGTGATGTAACCTCAAACAACTGTATAAAGGACTTATGTGGAATCATTTTATTATTTTATTAGATTATTATATTGCTTTTATTATTATAATCATGTAATTATGTTGCAGTGTTGTTTTCTTTCAGTCTTAATATGCTTTTTGAAAGATGGCTGCACCATTGTAACTGTTGAACCTAATTATTTAATTAATAATATGTGATCGCCCATAATTAATTACTTATTAGTTGAAAACAAACATACAAAACGTTTTAAAATTTTTGACCCTTTCACATAAGAAATAAGTCTTTGAAAAAAACCTTGTAAAAGGGTTCAAGAAGATGAGGAAGGAAGAAGCCAGGGTCGGCGTTACTGAGGCTCGTGCTTTTATTGTCACGGTTCATAGATCCTTGTTCATTTTGTGTATCTGTTGGTGTGTTTGTGTGTGTTGAGTCTGTGTGTGTGTGGTGCTTGTTTGTTGCCTAGTAACCAGCTGATCACTCAATCAGTCATTCAGCTGCAGCTAGTCAGCCGCCGATAGCTCTAGCTATGATCATTAGAACATATGTTCTACAGCGGTTAAAAATACATCAAGCAAATATACAAAGTTTTTCCTTCACATACAACTTTAATAACTTTTTTAAATGATGCAGAGCTTTAAAATACAAAGGTGTAGGCTAGTATTTTAAACGTTATCAGAAAACTGTAAAACAAGTTAGAATTTTTTTTTCGTTAAAAACAAATAAAGTCAACGTACAATCATTTAAAACAAGTTATAGAATGTATTTCACGAACGACTTGGGGCTGTTTACCCCTGGCCACTTCATGCGATTTCTCAGATGGGATAGCTATCCGATCGTGAAAAGACCAGGTGTAAATGCCCTCCGAAACGCATTCGAGACGGATTTGAATCCGATCGCTCAAACCACTTCAGGAGGAGGTCTGGGCCACATTCCTGACGAAACTGGACAAGTGTAAATGCATCTGGTTGTTGAAACCACATATGCAAATTGTACTCCTCCCCAAAATGCTAAAAAAAATAAACGTGTGAGAGCGTGTTATAGGCTATATGCAATGTTATACCCAGATATGACGACGCTACTGCAACACGCATCACCGCAGACGAGCAGCTGAGCATCTATTCATTTTTTTTTTTTTTTTTATATTTTATTTACAATTTTTTACATGTTATACAAATTAAAGAATACCAGAAAAACAAACAATACAACAATAAAAAAATAAAAATAAAAAAAAAGGGATAAATAAATAAATAAGGGGGTTAGATAAACAAAACCAAGGAGACTTATTCATAGATGTATCATTACAGTGAGAACAATAATTATACACTATTCAGACTTAAGGAAATTCACGAAGGGCTGCCATACAGTTTGAAAATGGCGATGAGATTTGGACTCCAGGGAACGTATCCTCTCTAGTTGTATGACGTGAAACAATTCGCTTAGCCAAGCTTTAAATGATGGAGAGTCTGAAGATTTCCAGTTTACAAGTATTATTTTTTTTGCAAGAGTCATGCCCAACAATAAAGGTTGTTGCTGAGATTTTGGAAGAGTATTCAATGTCTCAGAGGATCCAAGAATTGCGAGACCATGGTCTGGTTTAACCTCCTTTTGAAAAACTTTTGAAAAAAAATCAAATATAGCAGTCCAAAAATTAAACAGTTTGTGACAAAACCAAAACATGTAGCATCTATTCATTAAGCCAACGTGCAAACTATTGCAAATCAAAGTGAAAGTAAGTCGTAGACGCTTAACACACAATCATCATCATTAAAAGTAAAGAAACGAAATGATCTTACCAGGGCTGTTGCTGCTCTCTCTTATTGCGGTCTTTGATTTTGAAATTTTAGCTGATGATGATCAATAAAATGCAGCTCATATCTGTTGCTTTCGGTGACGTGCACTCCATTAAATCTGCATATAGCGCGGGAATTGAAGATCGGATTTAAATCCGTTTCGCAAAAACACATTTATGTGACCAGGTGTAAATGGAACCGTTTAGATAAATCAGATAGCTATCCGATCTGAGAAAACGCATGAAGTGGCCAGGTGTAAACAGCCCCTTAAAGATAGGCTATCAGAAAAATGGTAAATTATGTTTTCTAAAACAATGTTTCAAACGCAAGCATTAAACATATCAAACAACAACAGTTAAAAAAATACATAAAGCGAACATTAACATAACATTAACATTACGATTTGCTGCTAAGTTTTGTTTAGTTTTTAGCTAAAATATCGAGTATGGGGTCTCTGCGGAACAAAAGTGGGCGTTTCTAAATTTGTGGGTGTTTTCAAACTGGTGGGTGTTTATAAATAATGCAATGAAAATGATGCCTTTCCCCCGACCCCACCCCTAAACCCTACCCTCTCTGTGACGTGGGCAAATCAGGTAACACGGTGGAAAACGCCCCTCTGTTTATGGCCTTGTCCACTGATCTGGTAACTCCTGTTACTGTCCTGCAGAGACCTATACTTGAAAATATGTCTTAGCCTATAGGCTGTTCTGTAGGCATCCTCACGCTCCGAAAGCACAACACAAATGAGAAATAGCCTGTGAAGCGAGTCTCCGCCCAGCACTCGCCCCACCGCAGGAGAAGAATACACATGTGCAGAGGTAGCTGCAGATTTAAAATGGTGGTAAATGATTAAACATAATAACTCGAGGTGCACACGCCATCACTCGTCAACATGCGTGAGGATTTATTCGTATAAAAGTACACAAATAAACATCCAACTTGGTTCACAAAGAGAAAGAGGCAAATAAAAGGAAGAGAACCAAAGTCTGCAGAGCGTTATCTCTTCTCCTGCACAGCTCTCGCATCTCACACGGACACACTCTCTATAAACATCCATGTGATTCAAAAGACCAAATCACTAAGAAAAGAGGGTTGAAAAGCGCCGTTTATAATAAATACACAAAAGTTCTCAAATGATGGTTTCATTACTCCACTAGATTTAGTCATCTTGTTCAGATAGCAGACGACACTGCTCACATCGTGTTTCTCGGACTGTACGTGTTTTAGGTGAAGACGTTTCTTTGAGAGCTGTCAACATTCAGTGTTTATAGGAAATAAGTGACAAATAAGAATTTAAGCGATAGTCTTTCTGTTTGAGAGTGTTTGACTAAATTGATACTTTGTGTGATTCCACATCATAGATGGAGGGAAAGTTGCATTAGACAGAGTATTAACAGGAGAAGTAAGTGCAAGCTGTTTCACACTTAAACTATTACAGCAGAATCACATCTGACTATTGCCCTGAGAGAGGCATATTCCTTAAAGCTTGAGGCTGTTAAAGTTCCACACTCTGGTAAAACCTGCAGGTAAAACTGCTCAAAAGTAAATTCTAGAGGTCAAACTTGCTAAAAAGTAAATAAGCCATTTAAAACAAATACAGAAACGCCACTTGTGATCAGTTTTGAATGTTTGTAATTGACATTTTATATACAGTGAGGAAAATAAGTATTTGAACACCCTGCTATTTTGCCAGTTCTCCCACTTGGAAATCATGGAGGGGTCTGAAATTGTCATCGTAGGTGCATGTCCACTGTGAGAGACATAATCTAAAAAAAAAAATCCAGAAATCACAATATATGATTTTTTAACTATTTATTTGTATGATACAGCTGCAAATAAGTATTTGAACACCTGTCTATCAGCTAGAATTCTGACCCTCAAAGACCTGTTAGTCTGCCTTTAAAATGTCCACCTCCACTCCATTTATTATCCTAAATTAGATGCACCTGTTTGAGGTCGTTAGCTGCATAAAGACACCTGTCCACCCCATACAATCAGTAAGAATCCAACTATTAACATGGCCAAGACCAAAGAGCTGTCCAAAGACACTAGAGACAAAATTGTACACCTCCACAAGGCTGGAAAGGGCTACGGGGAAATTGCCAAGCAGCTTGGTGAAAAAAGGTCCACTGTTGGAGCAATCATTAGAAAATGGAAGAAGCTAAACATGACTGTCAATCTCCCTCGGACTGGGGCTCCATGCAAGATCTCACCTCGTGGGGTCTCAATGATCCTAAGAAAGGTGAGAAATCAGCCCAGAACTACACGGGAGGAGCTGGTCAATGACCTGAAAAGAGCTGGGACCACCGTTTCCAAGGTTACTGTTGGCAATACACTAAGACGTCATGGTTTGAAATCATGCATGGCACGGAAGGTTCCCCTGCTTAAACCAGCACATGTCAAGGCCCGTCTTAAGTTTGCCAATGACCATTTGGATGATCCAGAGGAGTCATGGGAGAAAGTCATGTGGTCAGATGAGACCAAAATAGAACTTTTTGGTCATAATTCCACTAAACGTGTTTGGAGGAAGAAGAATGATGAGTACCATCCCAAGAACACCATCCCTACTGTGAAGCATGGGGGTGGTAGCATCATGCTTTGGGGGTGTTTTTCTGCACATGGGACAGGGCGACTGCACTGTATTAAGGAGAGGATGACCGGGGCCATGTATTGCGAGATTTTGGGGAACAACCTCCTTCCCTCAGTTAGAGCATTGAAGATGGGTCGAGGCTGGGTCTTCCAACATGACAATGACCCGAAGCACACAGCCAGGATAACCAAGGAGTGGCTCTGTAAGAAGCATATCAAGGTTCTGGCGTGGCCTAGCCAGTCTCCAGACCTAAACCCAATAGAGAATCTTTGGAGAGAGCTCAAACTCCGTGTTTCTCAGCGACAGCCCAGAAACCTGACTGATCTAGAGAAGATCTGTGTGGAGGAGTGGGCCAAAATCCCTCCTGCAGTGTGTGCAAACCTGGTGAAAAACTACAGGAAACGTTTGACCTCTGTAATTGCAAACAAAGGCTACTGTACCAAATATTAACATTGATTTTCTCAGGTGTTCAAATACTTATTTGCAGCTGTATCATACAAATAAATAGTTAAAAAATCATACATTGGGATTTCTGGATTTTTTTTTTTAGATTATGTCTCTCACAGTGGACATGCACCTACGATGACCATTTCAGACCCCTCCATGATTTCTAAGTGGGAGAACTTGCAAAATAGCAAAAATATGTTCAAATACTTATTTTCCTCACTGTATAGTCGATTACGCTGTTTACATCTCGTTTCTTTTGTGTTTTTGTACAGTTTGCAAAAACTATATAATCTCAGAGCGTGGTCAAACATGTTCATATAGGAATTTATGGAAAACATGAACAAATATAGCATAAAGAGAATTAAATGACAGTCATTCTATGAGAGAGTTTAAGACTAAACAAATCATATTTCTTTTAGAACATCTTTCTGCTATGTCTACGAAACATCGACGTGAAAGATGAGTATTGCTGTTTTTCTGTTACCTATAAAACTGTTACACTTCAAACTTGTCTAACTATTACACTTAAAGATGTGCATTTCACAGCACAGTCATAGATACACAGTTATGTTGTGTGTCACTAACCCTGTTTACGACGTCATGACGGCGGGCTGTATATCCATCCTGATAACCTCTCAGAGACACACAGAGCTCAGCTGACCTCCTGACAGAGCTGGCCTAACAGGTCAATGCTAACACCAGCGTGGACACCTGTGCTACTGCAACATCTCATCGATCAAAGGCTGAAGGAACATTGTCTGGGGTTACATGGATTACCAAAGACCGCTTCAACATTCCTGTATGACTAATAACTGCGACTGATAACACTTTGGAGGATCTGACCCATAAACCCAAACTTCAGAGCGTTAATCCACAAGACTTGGACGATAAAAAGTGGATCTTTGATGGATTCTCCCGCCTACTGGCATAACATCAGAGAATGCTCTGGTATCGCTCAAGCCAAAGCCATTCACAGTCAAAGTTTCAAATATCATGCTTCTTCTCCCAAGTTGCATCGACACATTACTGCCGCCAATTGTTTGGGGGTGGAATTGCATCTGTGATCGTTGTGAAGAATTCTCCGGTTGCTCTTCTCGTCGACGATTTATGGAACGGGGGCCAATCAGATTTCAGCAGGGGCCAGTGCCCCTGTGGCCCCGCCTCTAGAACCGCCCCTGAGTGTGTGTGTGTGTGTGTGTGCTTGAATAAAGGGTTTAAACACATTAAGACACATTTGCACACAGTCTTTATTAAATGTAACTGATTACACATCCAGCATTTATTACACACACATGTTAATCCAGTAACAGTGAAACAGTGAAGTGGACAAAGATGGCTGGAGATCTTCATTAAAATAACAGAAAGGCAGGACAGGATTATGAAGTCATGATCTAGAGTATGAAGATCTGATTCCAGATATTACCAACTCCAGTCAGAGATGTAGATGCCAGATCATCCACTTTTGGCTCATAGGCTAAAGGCTATTCTACACACCCGGGGTTACAATTATCATCTGTGCTGGAGTCTGTGCTAACTTCCCGGTTTCTTTTGAGGCTTGATGGTGGTGGTGGTGGTGGGGCTGGTAGGCTCGGGAAAATTTTAATTTTCACACCGTAATCTGGGGCCAGCTGTGCCTGTAGGGCTTCAATTGATAATTCCTTCACTATCTTGTTATTGCCAAAGGGTCCAAAGTAACCCTGCCCTGTGTACTGGTTCTCACTGTTCTTCTGTAGACAACAGGTGGCTCTCCAGTAATACTTTGAGACAGTCACTCTATTATTCATTTTTTGTGTTTGATCAGGAACTACACCAGTCACCACATAAGCCACAGAATTTCTATCACAGGCTTTCACCAGATCATCAATAACATCCGCCTCATGATCCCTCCATGCACCCCGATTGAAACCTCTGTCCTGTGGAGCGGCGTTGGTCAGGGTGGAGGTGGCCAGCATGGAGAGATGATTGTCTGTGTGCTGAACTGGGTAGAGGTGACCTCTGTCATAGCCAGAATTATAATAGTCACAATTCACAGCCTGATTAGTAATGATTCTGCGACTTTGAGGTGCCATACATGCCTCAGCATTAGCATATCCATCCAGCTAAAGGACATGAGAGAGAAATATAAAAAAATAGCCTACCTCAAACTCTTTCAATCAAAATTCAAATGAATTAATTAATTCACTTATTGTGTACATACAAGTTTATCATTTAACTTATATTTTAGAATACCTGCATAGAAGTAAATCTATAATGTTAACAGTAACACACATACAGTAAAACCTGTGCTAATCTTACCCGTCTCCTCCTCTATAACACGTTTACAGGACTACGTCAACACATGTTCTTATTTTTATTGATGTTAGTACATAGTAGTTTTAGGAAACCTAAAGTGTGATCAATATACTATAATAATATACAGTTGAATAATTACCTGAGGTTCAATGTACCAAGGATCACATCTCCCAACACTTTCGCTCCTATTAAACACATACGCAGAGTAGACGGGGATCTTCCAGTTTGTGTTGTACAAAGTTGCATAGAGATAAATTGGCTGATTGTTGTTGTCCAGAAGACACTGGCAGATCTCCTGGGCTGAGGTGAACCATGGTGGTAGTCTGCTCTGTAGTGGTGTGAATTGAGGAGGTTTTTTCCCCAAAAAGAACTGATTGCATTTACCAAAACCCGGCGAAAGCTCACTCAGAGAGAGGCAAGGCAACAGAAGAAGAACAAGCAGTTTCATGATGAACTCAAACTGTGAGAGCAGAAACTGAATCTGTGGATTTCTCTGTGTCAGAAGAGGCGAGAGTGGAGAATGGAGATGTTCTCTCTCTTTATAGAGTTTAACACACAAGGGGAGGAGAGAGAAACACACGTCTGTAGGTTTCACTACACAAGAAAGAGTTAAAAGCTGAAGAGGTTCACACTGCACTGCTGATGATCTAGTTTTAGCACATTAAAGGCTTTATTGCTGTTTACACTCAAACGCATGAGCTCTATCTTATGAACTTTACACACATTTAGTGTTTGTTTTCAGCTAATTAGTCATTATATATGCGCAGTCACATTTTATTAATTTAATAATCAGGTTCAACAATTACAGAGTGAATCTGTCTTTGAAAAAGCATATTATGACTGAAAGAAAACTGAACATTACATCATCACATGATTACATGTGTTAAAGAGCTTTTCTAGAGCGCTGTCAGTCTCATGTGAGTGGATATCATTTACACAGATCTGACTAAAGCACTGATCACTGCACACAAGACTGAAGACACAAGTTAAGCAATACAATAATCTAATAAAATAATAAAATGATTCCACATAAAGTCATTGATTACATTTGTTCTCTTATGTCTTCAGCGCTCCAGATTTCACCAAACGACTGATATAAAGCCACAAATATAAAGTCAGTGTTTGCTTTTAGTGACAGAGTGAAGTGATAGTTAATGGGAGTCTTTAGTGTGATTGTGGCACATTTTAACTTTTCTTTTCTTCCCCTTCATTTTGGTGTTGCATTTTCAGCCATATCCCTTTCTCACCTATTTAGAGGACACATATAACATTAGTTTGTCTTTAATATTGGCCCCAAAGATGCAACTATAATGCATTAATGCTATTTCACTGAAGTCAAACTCAGTGCTTGAACAACACCTGGCACAGAGACACTGTTTGAGTTTCATGTTCGTGTCTCCTCCGTGTGTACGATGTGTTGAACTGCTTATCTGAGTTGACATTCGCCTTGAGGATTATTAAAGCTGGTTATACTTCATTCTTCATCGGGTGTTTGTCTGGCACCACGACCCGTGACAGAAGACCAAACACAAAAGTGAATTGAAGTCGTTTGCATTTTGTTTTTCGTCACCAGTTCGTGTTTTTGTCTCTAGCCGTTTCTCAATATGCGTTCTTGTCTGTACTTGTGTTCTTGTGGACTTGTGAAACGTCATCAGTCGCTGCCCAAGTACTGTTCCAATCCAATGTTCACATCTAGCCAAGTCCAGTTCAAATCCCCGGATGTGTTCTTGATCCGCCCCTTTTACCGAGGATGCATCGAGAGGTGACTTGTGCGAACTTGAGACAGCCAGGTATCCCAGAATGCATCTCACACCAACCAGCAAGCGTCAATAGCGGAGGAGAAACCCCGCGTAATTTAAAAATACTGCTGTAATTGTGTCACGAAATGTAGTTTTAAGAGTATTTCAGGCGAGAATGTAGTTGTTTAAAGATCAAATCTTTGGTTTATTTATAAAGATAGCACCTATTTGAAAATTTTATCTGACGGTTTCGGAGTTGTGAGATCCAGGCAATCGGACGCTCGGCGCTCGTACCCCGCCGAGAACAGCCTTTCCTCGGCTACTGCTGCTGACGTTTGCCGCTGGCTCGGATGTCTCTAGTCTAGTGGTTTAACATGAGATATAAATCGTCTTGTGTATATCTAACGGGCGATTTATTTATTTATTTAATTTGTCTCATTAATCTATAATTGTTCCCTGGCAGAACGTTAAGCTGAGGGCAAAGTGGTGGTGTGGCGCAATGGATAAGACACATGCCTTTGGTGTGAGAGACCCGGGTTCGAATCCACTGTGAGACACCAATGTGTCCCTGAGCAAGACACTTAACCCCTAGTTGCTCCAGAGGCGTGCGACCTCTGACATATATAGCAATTGTAAGTCGCTTTGGATAAAAGCGTCAGCTAAAATGAAAAAAAAATGAATAAATGTAAAGTGAAGTTTCATTGCTTTATTTAGTCAATTTAACTTTAACGTTGTAGCCTAGAGAGCTGACTTTTGTTTGACTGAATCGTTTGCTTATTGTATAGCTTCTTATACCTTTTAGGCTACTAATACTTTTATAATGGCTATTATTGATCATTAAAACTGACATTTAACAAAAAAAGGTTATGTCATTTTATTTTATATATTTAAAACATATAAAATATTTTATTATAGCCTACATTCTCTTCACTGTATGTACATATAATAAAATAAAATGACACAACCCTGTCTCTTTTTGCTAAATGTTAGTTTTAATGATCAATATTATAATGTTTTTTTTATTCATCATTCATCAAGAGTCAGGGTTGTGCTTTATATTTCGTGTTGTTATAAATATGCAGGGAAGATAATCAATTGCGTTGCCTGAACCACATTTGTGTGGCCACTGGCCATTATGTTTAAGATTTTTTTAAATAAAAAGAGGCAGAGTGGTGGTTTATAACATATTTTGTTTTATTTGTAGCCTAGATATACATAAAGAGATAACCGGAGTACCGGAGTAGCCAGAGCGAGCTGAGTGACGCGATCAAGTACGCTGCTGTTCCATTTGCAGAATTATCGGACTTGTGTCCTCCCGTCCTCGGGAGTTCGTTCTCCTGAGTCGAACTTGTCAAGTCCGAACTGCCAAGGACTCAAGTCCGAACTTTGCGTACTTGGTATTGAGAAACGGCTTCTGTTCTCGTTTGTTATGGACAGCCCTGCTGTGAGCTCAAGTTATTATTGGTTCAATACATATATGGCATTGTGATACAGTTCAGAGTGCATAAAACAAAGAATAACAACAAATAAAATATAAAATGAACATGTAAAAATAAATAAAACTAGATTGGTGTTTTAAAAGGTAATTTAAGAGTGTTTCTTTTGAGTTATTTTTGTCTTATGAATATACAATTTTGCCAAAATAATTAAAATATTAATAATATAATTTCTTTTTATGAAAAATTATTTTTATATAATTTTTATATTTTGAAAACAAAATAAAATGTTATGAGGAGAGTTGTGTTTAATTGTTTTGGTCATGTCTATTTTAAAGTCAATAAAAAAAGAGCAATAAAAAAAGTTCAATATCTTCAAATGATGTTACATTTATCACAAACAGTATGAATATATCTATTAATGTCTGCATTTATAGGATAATATCTATGAATAATTGTGTAAATGATTTCTTTTACTTTATTAGAAATAACATATTTATATGGTAATGTCCAAATGCTGTGCCTGTGCCCTGTGTTATTAAAAAGTTTATCAAAAAAGGAGAGACCATTTACAAAAAGTTGAGGATTTTGTAAGGTTGTATTAGGGACTGTTCGTTCTTTATTTAAGGGGCTTCCGGAGGAGTTTAGAGATCTGTAGTCAAAATAGACTTGACCCCTTCGCCAGCAATACATTTTTTCTGTGACCCTCCAAAATGATTGTGAAAAAAGGCATGCCCCTCCCCGATAGTTTATTGACTACTTCTGTACTGTTTTGCGCTTGGCAAAGATGTTCAGACAGCCATTGTTTTTTTTACAATCATGACATACAACTTAAACTCTGCTTTCTCATCTTACTAGGGCTTTAACGATAGACCAAATGATTCAGTTCGTATCACGATTTTAGATTTTAGATTTTAGATTTGAAAAAAAAATCATGTTTTCTGCTGATGCGGTGGTGCATGTAATATGTAACGTGGCGCTGCCAATGAAGCAGGGTGTGCCTTCTCACACCACGGGTTTTTATTTAAAATAAAGAACTTTATATACACAATACTTACTAAAATATAATTTATATAATTTTATTGCATTTGTATTAGTTGTTTGAAGAGTAAAAAAAAAAAAAAATCGGGCGGTCGGTCTTAAAGGGATACTCCACTTTTTTTGGAAATAGGCTCATTTTACAACTCCCCCAAAGTTACACAGTTGAGTTTTACCGTTTTTGAATCCATTCTTCATTCCATAGCTTAGTATAGATCATTGAATCGGACAGGACCATTAGCATCTCTCTCAAAAAAATGACCAAAGAGTTTCGATATTTTTCCTATTTAAAACTTGACTCTTCTGTTGTTACATCGTGTACTAAGACCAACGGAAAATGAAAAGTTGCGATTTTCTAGGCTGATATGGCTAGTAGAGATGCGCGGATGCGCTATTATTTCATCCGCAACCGCATTACAAAACTCATCATCCATCCGCCATCCATCCGCACCAATTTTCAAATCCGCACCCGCCCGCCATCCTCTGAATGTATACATATATTTTTCATTTGATTGGTTCATTTGTTTGGTTCAACCGCCCGCCACCCGCCCGAATTTAATTAAAATATTATTTTTCGTCATGTCATCGGCCCGGTCCACAGTTTATCCGCAGAGTCCGCGGCTGCAACCGCCCACCGCACATCTCTAATGGCTAGGAACTATACTCTCATTCCTGCATAATAATCAAGAAACTTTGCTGCCGTACCGTTTGTCTAACCTATTAGACCTATTTTCAGGCGCTGCGTCATATCATTACGCCTGCTGAACTCATGGTACGGCAGACAAGTGGAGTATCCCTTTAACGCAAGTTTACAACCTGCAAGTCGGTCGGACTACAAAGAAAAAAAGAAAAAAATCAGTCCTAAATTGACAGGGTCGGTCGGGTTATGACAAACAAGAATATTTTTAAGGATGGCCTAATCTGACAATAAATGTGGCACACCCAGATTTTCAGACGCACACCCAGAGTCTCTTTTCTAGCTTCGCTACTGCAAAGCTGTCACAAAGTACCAGCAAAAGTAATGATTATGAATATGTCAAATATAGCAAGGAGACATTTTAATTGTTTAGCCTATTAATAAACAAGTGTTTTCTGTGTCAGTGTCGGCTGCAAAGATGAAGTTGACAATGCTGAATGAGCCAGAGAGAAATGCACATTTCATACGGATTACATAAGCAGAGAGTCAGTTTTCTTTCGTTTTGAATTGTTCTTTTTAAAAGTAGACATTCCAAGCTTTCTATATATGTCTCAGGTCTGTGAGGCAAGTACCTTATACGCTGAGTCTCGGTTCATTTATGAGATGAGAGTCCAGTTCACGTGCCGGCTCCTCTGTGTCATGATTATCTATTTTCTACTATATTTACTTCTTTATATTTATTAAATCTAGGCAGTTGGTTGATGAAAAACTGATTAAAATTAAGATACAATTAATAAAAAACGAAATTCACTTTAAAGGGACACTAAGTGGGAATTTCTCCCATCTAGTGGTGAAAATGTATTTTGCATTCAAACGAATAATGCTCTCCAGCGCCTCACTTTTCCAAATGCGCGTTGCATCTACGGTTGCCGTTATGTACCAAAAAGCTATGCCAGGATGTCTTATAATAGCACTTCGAGTTTTCCTTCGGGTGAACAGGTTTGTTATTTAAAACAAACTGAAACTTGAATCAATGAAAAAAATAATGTTACAGTATAAATTACTGACTGTGAAAAACATTAACTATGGTAGTAATGCCGCCTTTATTTGTTATATTTTTGAAGTACGTGCGTTGTTAGATATCATCATCATCCGTGCCTTCTCTAACGTTACTTTACTCAATAGCTGCTATTCATCAAAGAGCCTGTTTAACTTACTATGAATAGAATAGATAAATAGATATAACTATAAATGTTCTACTGTCTATATAATAAAGTTCACAACAAAGCAATGAAAAATAAGCTTGTAATTCAGACCGTAACATTGACTTAAGTTACCTGTCGAGAAGAAAGCAGGCAACTTTCAGTCTCTTCTGAGAGCTTTCTCCTGCATTAGCTATCCCGACATTAACCCTTGTTTTTGTAATCTCCGGTCACGTTTACGGTCTATTTTGGACTTTTTCGATGATGAGGACTCCTTGTCCTGTGACTCATATGTATGTATGAATGAACGGTGTATAAATAACCGTGCAGTGCATCCTTTTAAACTTGCCGCGGCAGTGACAAGCGCCTCTCTCTGCTCTGCTCCTCCGTTTCTGCTGGTTTCAGTCACGTGGCGCCTGGCTCTGAACAAAAACGCGTTGTGGAAACGCGTTGGCCTAGTACTTTTTGTCCCTCTCTGCTATTATAGTTTTTCAAGATGGCGGACCTACATGGAAGCCTCCGTGGACCTACCCGTCCCATGTATATAAAGATAACAAATTCTTCGTTTACGAGGATTAGTCGGATCATTGGCATAGGTATTTGTACACCATTGAGGGCATATTTATGAATAAAAATATTGATTTTAGATAATAAATGACCTAAAAAGCTACATATTGTCCCTTTAAAGAAAGGTTTTGTGCTTTCTGTTTGAGGTCTCTGTGAAAGTCGCTTTCAGAGCGCTCACGTCTGTAACGGAGAACGGTCACGTCCGTAACATTGTTTTTTGCTCATAAATGCAAACACGGCCGACCCTTCTTCATCCGGTGGGTAGTATTACTTATGTTTTGCGAAGTGTAATTTTTTTTTTTTTTTTTTTTTAACCTTTATTTATCCAGGTAAACTGTTTGAGAACCACTTCTCATTTACAAACATGACCTGGCCAAGAGGCTACAGGAATAAATAGGATCATACTGTACAACTGTACATAGTCAAACACATGACACATAGAACAAACAATTGAATTAAAAATAGGTAGACAACAAAGAAAAGAGAAAAAGAATAAAGTGCTTAAATATGTATGTATAAATATGGTTCATGATTGTCAGCAGGAACAAGAGTCAACTATGTAATTTTGGAGGTTTTGCTTAAAGGTGGAGATTGGGATCAGAGATGTGAGTTTCAGGGTATTTTGTAGTGTGTTCCAGTCATGTACTGCTGCAAAGCGGAAGGCATTACGTCCAAAGGTAGTAGAAGTAGGAGGGGTACTAAATTTAATCAAATTACTTGATCTTGTGTGATAGGCGTTATGAACGGCATGAAGAAGAGATGACAAATAGAGAGGTGTCTTGCCCAGGATTGTCTTGTATATGAAGAGAAACCAATGATGGAGCCGCCGGGTATGAAGGGAGGGCCAGCCCAACAGTTTATACAGGTCACAGTGATGAGTGTGAAAGGGTGCATTAGTGACAAAACGGATGGCTGAATGATAGAGTGTGTCAAGTTTTTTTAGGGCTGTGTTTGGTGCCATTCTGTAGATAATATCGCCATAGTCCAGAATTGGCAGTACTGTCATCTTAACGAGGGTGCATTTGGTAGCATGAGTAAAGGAAGCTTTATTGCGGAAAAGAAAGGCTAGTCTAGCTTTGACTTTTGTTTGAAGGTTATTGATGTGTGTAATGAATGACAGGAATGAATCCAACCAGATACCTAGGTATTTATATTTTTTGACATACTCCAGAGCCATACCGTTCATGCAGGTGATTGTAAGTGGAGTCTCGGTGACTGGTTTTCGGCTAAAAAGAATACATTTTGTCTTACTGGTGTTAATACGGAGGTGGAGATTGTCAAAGAACTGCTCTATAGAGGTGAAACTGAGTTTAAGACTGGAAGCCGCAGAATTGGGAGAGGAACCAACTGAGTACAGTATGGTATCATCTGCATAAAGATGAATCCTGGAGGTGCCAGCAGCTCTGGCTATATCATTGATGTAGATAGAAAAAAGGGTTGGGCCCAGGATGGAGCCTTGAGGCACACCTTTAGAGATAATAAGTGGGTCTGACATAATGTTTTCACTCTTCAATTGCTGGGCACGGTTGGTGAGATAATTGGCAAACCAATCACAGCTAGAGGAGGACAGACCAATACTGGAAAGCTTATGTAAGAGGATCCTATGGTCGACAGAGTCAAAGGCCTTGGCGAGGTCTATAAAGGTGGCAATACAGACCTGTTTGCTGTCTAATGCTGTAATTACCTCATCAAGGACCTTTGTGGTGGCTGTTATGCACCCATGTCCTGTCCGAAAACCAGATTGCATGTCAAATTATATATGATTTTTATCCAGGAAATCATTTAACTGTTTTTGGACGAGCTTCTCCAGAACTTTGGCAAGGCATGGTAGAATGGAAATTGGGCGATAGCAATTTGGGTCAGATTCAGAACCCCCTTTGAAGAGGGGAAAAATTATGGCTGATTTCCAATCAATAGGGAACTCAGAGAGCTGTAGGGACATGTTAAATAGTCTTGTGACGGGAGCGGCAATAATGCGGGATGCTGCTTTTAAGAACATGGGATCAAGACCATCAAGGCCAGCAGATTTGTTTGTGTTCAGCTTGGAGAGTTCATCCTGGACTTCAGAGGTGGAAAGAGGCATAAAGGAGAAGCCATTGTTGCTTGATGGAGAAAGTTGGGCATCTGCTGAGGTTGTAACTGAAGTATCCATTGAGACTGGATTAGGGTTTGACATTGAAACTGTATGGGTTGCATTAATAAAGTGATGGTTTAGAAGTGAGGCCATGCGAGACTTCTCAGTAATAATTATGTCATTAAATAACATAGAAACTGGTAAATGAGGGGAAATAACTTTATTTTCCATTACCTTGACTGTTTTCCAGAATGCCCTAGCATCAGTGCCACATGTGGTGAGTTTCTCTTTAAAATGCGAGATTTTGGCATTTCTGATAGCCTGTGTTGCTTTATTTCTGCATTGACGGAAGGCCAGCCAGTCAACTGGAGTTTGGGTAGAGCGGGCCTTTCTCCAGAGGGCATTTTTATGATGAATAATCTCAGCCAGGTCATTGGAAAACCAGGGACTATATCGATTTTTTATTCTAATTTTTTTCAGAGGGGCATTTTTACTCATAATCAGACTGAAAGTGTTTTTTTAAAAAGACCATGCCTCTTCCAAGAAGGGGAAGAAATTAATTCTGTCCCAGGACACAGCCGCAACATCTTGGAGAAAAGCTTGCATGTCCAGTTTTTTCAAAGAGCGCTTGGTTACAATTACTGGGGGCCTTTTGAATGAAAGGCCAGAGCGTATACATGCAATAGCGCAATGATCACTTATTTGACTGAATACTCCGGCTTGATAATTAGATGGATTGTTAGTCAAAAGGAGGTCAATCAGAGTGGATGATGAGGAAGATTTAGGATTAAGTCTGGTGGGCTCAGTTATCACCTGAGTAAGGTTTAGAGCATCAAACTGTTGCAAAACTGTATCTGGGGGATTGATCATATCATATCCCAGTTCAGATCACCCATAAGGACAAACTCGGAGGATATGTATGGAGCTAGGAGTTGACTAAAAGCTGTGATTGCAGAAACTGGAGCCGAAGGTGCTCTATAGCAAACAGCAACAGAGATAGAGAAAGTATTTGAAAGCCTAAGCTTTAGTACCAGTAGTTCAAGTTCTTTAGGAACTGACTTAGAAAGAGCAACAGTACATTGCAGATGTTTAACATACATAGCTACACCACCACCCCTGGTAGCTCTGTCCTGACGAAACACATTATAGCCTGGTATGAAGACGTCAAGATCAGTGTTCCCTTTTTTAAGCCAGGATTCAGAGATAGCAAGAACATCAGGCTTAGCTGTGTGCACCAATGTTTTTAAAGTGTCAAAATGCTTGGAATTCAACAGACTGCAGATATATTTACATGTAAAAAACCCAAAGATTTACGGTCACAAAATTCACCAAATGACAGCTGGGCAGTAACTGAGTTAGCTGGCCCAGGATTTGGATGAACATTACCAGAGATAAATAACATGAGAATAATTAACATGCGTCTAAGAGCAACACCAGAACAAATCCATTGTTTGTCTTTTACAAAGGGCAAAGCCAGTAACAAGTTAGAGTCAAACAGTTCCTGCAGTAGCATAATCGAAAAATATGGAAGGGTTCGAAATACCTGGGTGACAGAAAGTCCAACAGATTTAGGGCCCGTCCACACGGAGACGCGTTTCGCTGTATACGTATAATTTTTTTATCGTATTGGCGTTTCGTCCACACGGATCCGGCGTTTTGGGAGACTGAAACCGCTATTTTTTTAAACCGGGTCCCAAAGTGGATAAATCTGAAAACGACACCCTTGCGGTTTCGTGTGTACAGCCAATCCGTATATTTTGTGAAACGATGATGTCATCACATCACGTGTCGTCTGTGTCACGAGTAACAGCAACAACAAAAAGGCGGACTTATATGATCGTATTCGTGCTGCAGAAGCTACTAAGCCTACTAGCTTTATTACAGCAAAATCTATTGCTTCTCTGCAACTGTGGTGAGCAAAAAGCGATAATCTTTGTCTTCTTCTTCTTGGTTCGTATCATAGGTTCGTATACAGCGCGCAAGGTTATGCGCATGCTCAAAGTCTTCTTCTCCGTGTATAGTGTATCTCTGTGGCAGAATTACAGCGCCCTATACTGGTCTGGCATATATACTACACCGTTTTCAGTCGGTTTCAGTGGTTTCGTGTGTACGCAGATATTTCTTGAGACGATGCCGTGTTTACGGAATTTTTTTTTAGAACGAGAAAAAAAAAATATCGGATCGGGAACGCACCGGCTTCGTGTGGACGTGGCCTTAGTAATCCAAAAGGATGGGACATCTCTCGATTGAAGAATGAAGTCTAATGTTCCCCGACAGTGAAATGCTGTGGCAGACCCTAGAGTGCGTTTACCAGCAGGCCCGGGATCCTGATACTGTACATGCAGCAAAAAGGTGAATGACAAAATCCAGAGAACCAGTAGGATTTTTATAAAGAAAAGCATGATTCAAAAACTTTAGTAGTGTAGCACAGGCTTCAATGTGTGCTGGAAACAAGCCTTGATGTATCTTGATGTAAATGTAACGGGTATATTATTTTGAAAGGAGATTATTACTTTTTTTTAGGGGACTTTTATTTTGGCGAGCGGTCTACTTTTTGCACGTGCTGTGAATGCAGCGGAGGGAGACGAAGAAGAGCGCGTGTTATGAGTGTGTGACTGACAGAAGAGAGTGCAGTGTCGCGATTGTGAAGCTTGTTCGATAAAGTTGTTTCAATTAAAGATTATCGAGGCTTAAGTAGAGTAAAGAACGACAGCACCAAGTGAAAGTGTGAACAGTGACCCACGTTTGATTTTGCAGAAGATTTCCAAGACTGGAAGTTTTGTTCCAGTGGTATGTGTTGGCTGTGAGAATGACGCAGTGACATATTGTGAAGACCACGGAAGATGTGAGTACGTTTAAAGTGCAAACCCCGTTTGATTTTTGCCATCCAGAGACTTGTTACATGTCTTTTTGCAGTTTTTTGCACTTCTCGTGTTTTGATCGAAAAGTGTCGTCGAGTTAATAGCTCAGTGGGACTGTTCACGTGTAATTGAGTTTCCCGCACGAGTCAGAGCACGTGAGATTGAGATCGCTGTAGCAGCTAGTAGCTAGTACGCAGTATGAACTTGATGAAAAGACATAACTTTTCCGCTGATTCAAGAGTGAAGATTGTCGTTACCCTGCCATTCAAGTGACATCTCAGTTTGATTCATCTGCAAGTTGATTTTCTTTTTGAGACAGTTTATCTGTGAAACGGTTGAGACAAAGTTGAGTGTATTTTTGATCTTGCACACTTCAATACGGGATCTTCAGTTTATTGCAACGCACCCCACGCCCAGACAACGCACTCTAATTCATCGTTCTACGAACTGGTATTTTCCTTTATTTTTCAGTGACTGAACTGATAAACGGTGAACTGTGAGTACACGTTTAAAAGTGCTTATTCAGAGGTGAGATTTGATGGAATGTTTGTTTGTTGTTTTCAAATGTGATTGTTTGAAGGTGATCTTTTGAAAAAGGTTATAATTTGTGGGTATACAAATTGAAACATTTGAAATGATCTCGTTTTGAAGATCTATAAGGGATTTGTTATACCACAAGCGAAAAGAGTTTTACAATTTTAGTGTTGAGAGTGTTGGTGTGAATTCAAAAGACAACACAAAGACTGTAAATTATTTTTATTTCATTCTTTATTTAGACAGAAGACATAACCAATCATAAGAAAAAGAAATCTAAAAGAATTAATTGTTTTAATTGTTTTTGCACTTATTTACAGTGTATCTTTTCATTGAGAGCTGCTAGGGAGTGGGGAAGTCTCACTTACTTTATTAGATCTGGGGAGGGAGGAGCATAACACGCTGTGATCTAACATATGCAATTTCTCTTCAGGAAGCCACCGCGTGTGGCTAAAACGTTTGGGGAGCAAGGACCAAGATCCTTTCGTTATCCAAACTTCCAGAGCAGCCATAATCCATTTCCCCACACGACGGGCTAAATACCCCATTACAAAAGTGGCGTCATGAACAGGATTCGAACCTGTGCGTGGAAACCCCATTGGATTTCCAATGGGGTTTCCCCGAACAGGATCGAATTAGGCGCATTTAAGTAGTCGCACGTCTCCAGGCCCATAAGTAGTTTTTGTCAAGTAAGAATATGTCTGAGCTGGAGGAACTAAAAAGAGAGATGGCAGAGATGGTTTGCTGAGCAGGCAGGGGCACTTGACCAAGCCAGGGCAGAGCAGAGAGAAGCCCTATCCTTAGCAAAGGAGGTAATTGAGAGCCAAACCTCTGCACAAACGACCCCAGCTGCCATTTATATCCCTCGAGACCGGAAGCTCCCTGATTTCACCGGTTGCGTGTCAAAACCAGGAGAGCTGAGTGTTGAAGAATGGGTAGCATCGATTAAGTCTGCATTTCAAGTCATGAGGGTGCCCACTGAGGATCGGGTAGAGCTGGTGAAACAGCACCTAAAGGATGAGGCCAAAGCCACAGTGAAGTTCATGATGGATGGGAAAGAGGAGTCTGTTGACAACATCTTCACCGTTCTCCTTGACACCTATGGAGATAAAGTGCCCATTGGTACAAGGCTGAAAGACTTCTATGACCGTGCTCAGAATGCAGGAGAAACAATACGCTCCTATGCTTATGACCTTCGGGAAAGACTTAATCGTGTTCAGCACCGAGAGCCAGCTAGAGTGGCAGATGCTGAAAATGTTCTGAAAGAGCAACTGGTGTTAGGCCTAAAAGATGACTTCTTGCGTCGAGAGATGAAGCGCAGAATTAAGGCTGAGCCAGAATTGAGTTTCGTGGAGTTGATGCAAGCGGCAATTACCTGGTCAGAAGAGGAGGAAGCACAGCCTTCTAGCAATGCCAGGCCCAGTACCCGTGCCAGAGGGGTAGTGAATGCTGCTGCAGCACAGGATGCTCCTTCTGCTCTGTCATTGGAGAAACTGCATGAGGCGATCCAGAAAATAGCTGCTCGTCAAGAGGAACTATATCAAGCAGTCTATGGGAAAGAGAGAAATAAACCACAGCAAAGCCGTCCAAAGAGACAACCTTTAAAAGATAGTGAAGGACGTTATATTTGTTATTCATGTGGTGAACCCGGACATACCAGTCGCTATTGTCCGCAAGGTGGCAAGTTAAGAAGGGGACCAGTTCCACCACAGCATACAGTGGAGTCAGTTGAGGCTACCGAGACAGAAACTGGAGGTGCAGTGCAGAAAGGCCCAGGGCCGTCATTGATTAGATGCCACACAGCGGAATGGTTGGCTGACGAGACTGCTAAAAAACTGAAGGACAGTGCTTTTGGGGATTGCTTGGCCATCGAGGTGAAGATAGCAGGTGTCAAAACCAAGTGCCTCTTAGATACAGGGTCAGAGGTGTCCACCATATCCGAGTCACACTTCAGACAGCACTTTGGGGAGCAGAAGTTGAAGTTATCCTCTGCGTGCTGGGTTAAGCTTACAGCGGCCAATGGACTGGACATTCCTGTCTTGGGATGCTTGCAGGCTGATGTAGAATGTCTGGGAAAAGTATTTCCTGGAAAGTGTATATTCGTTCTGACTGACACAAGTCCTGATGTGAAGGAAATGAAAGGGGTGTCTATGATCATTGGGATGAATGTACTCAGTGAAGTTCAGTCCTTGTTTATCTCAGCTGAGGGGATGGAGAAGATTGACAAGTATAATGGGCAAGATGAAGCCCAGGTCCGGAGAGTGCTTGCTCAAGTTGAAAAAGAAACAGGACATCTAGGATCTGATGGAAGGATTGGGTATGTCAAGATTGCCAGAAGACAGGCTGTCACTATTCCTCCCCGCTGTGAGAAGGTGCTGGAAGGCCGCTGTGGAGTGTCGCCTAGGGTGAACAGTCATGTGCTAGTTGAGCCAGTCGCTGGAGCAAGTTTGCCAAACGGACTCTTAGTGGCTCATGTTCTTGCTAAAACAGGGGATGGAAAGGTCCCTGTGCGTGTAGTGAACTTGAGTGGAAAGGCTGTTAGACTTGTTCCCAGATCCAGAGTTGCTTCTGTTTTTAAGCCAAAGGAAGTAATCACAAAGGACGTGCTTGAATTTGAGGAAGATGATGGAGTACTTCATGTCAAAGAGTTGGTGCAAGACAAAGTTCAAGCTGATAAAAACTCACTCACGCCGCTACCAGTTCCTGTTGAAGTGAACTATGAAGGACTCACACCAGAACAATGTGAAAGGCTCATTAAGTTGCTATCAAAGCACAGAGATGTTTTCTCCAAGGATGACCAAGATTATGGCTACACCACGGCTGTGGTGCACAATATTCCGACAGGTGAAGTGCCACCAATAAAGCAGCGACATCGTAGAGTACCACCGCAGATATTCCAAGAGGTCAAAAGGCATGTCCAGGGTCTGGTGTCCCAGGGAGTCCTTAGAGAAAGCAGTAGCCCCTGGGCATCACCCGCAGTTATTGTTATGAAGAAAGATGGCAGTGTGCGTTTCTGCTGCGATTATCGAAAGCTGAACGAAGTAACGTATAAGGATACATATCCGCTTCCACGAGTGCAGTCCTTGGATGCGTTGGGGAACGCCAAGCTGTTCTCTACACTGGATTTGACTGCTGGATATTTCCAGGTTGCTGTGAGTAAGAAGGATCAGGAGAAGACAGCCGTCACCACTCCATTTGGGCTGTTTGAGTGGACCAGGATGCCGTTCGGGCTGTGCAACGCTCCGGCCACTTTTCAGCGCCTTATGGGTGTGGTGCTTGGTGATTTGGCCTTGGACGTACTTCTTGTCTATCTAGATGATGTCATTATCTTCTCCAGAGATTTTGAAAGCCACTGTGAGAGGTTAGAACTTGTCTTTAACCGGCTAAGACAATATGGTCTGAAGTTAAAGCCAAGCAAGTGCTTTCTTCTAAAGCCCGAAGTAAAGTTTTTAGGACACCAGATCTCTGCAGAGGGCATAAAAGTGAATGATGAGAAAGTTAAAGCCCTGGATATGTGGCCAGTTCCTAAGAATGTGAGAGAGGTCAGGCAAGTGCTTGGTTTTATGAGCTATTACCGAAGATTTGTCCCAAGGTTTGCTCAAATTGCCAAACCACTGCATGCACTGGTAAGTGGAGGAAAGACAAGCAAGAACCCAGGAACGTTTACTTGGAGCCAAGAATGTCAGTCCGCATTGGATAAGTTGAAAGGATGTTTGACGTCACCACCAGTTCTGGCATATCCCGACTTCAGTGAACCCTTTATACTCACCACAGATGGAAGTCTTCATGGACTGGGAGCAGTCCTCAGCCAGAAACAGGAAGGGATTGAGCGTGTTGTGGCATACGCAAGCATAGGGCTAAGAGGTTCAGAAAAGAATGACAAAAACTATAGTGCGTTCAAGTTGGAGCTGCTTGCATTAAAGTGGGCGATCACTGAAAAATTTAGGGAATACCTTATGTATTCCAAGTTTACAGTGATTACTGACCATAACCCACTAAGGTACCTCTACTCAGCTAATCTTGGCGCAGTTGAGCAGCGCTGGGTAGCGCAGTTGGCCGAGTACGACTTTGAATTATGCTACAAACCTGGCCGACACAACACGAATGCCGATGCCCTGTCAAGGATTCCCTCCAAGGAGGAACCAGAGAAGGATGATGATGGGAAGGATTTTATTCGGCTAGGAGCTGATGAAGTGAGAGCATGCTTGTGGCCAGGCAAAAGGGTCGACCAAGAGCAACCTGATGGTAAAGCCGCGGTGCAGGCATCAATAAGAGGAGAAATAAATGGGTATAGTTGGAGCGAGATAAGAAAGCAACAGAGGAACGATCCTGTGATCGGCCCCATTTATAAAGCAGTATCTGAGAACAAGAGACCAAGTAGAATGGGTCATAGAGATATGGAGCCAAAACTGAAGAAGCTTGCCAAAGAATTTGACCGTCTTTAGCTGCGTCAGGGAGTTCTGTTCAGATGCATCTTGGACCCGAGGGATGGAGAGGAGATCTGGCTGATGGTTGTTCCTAAACCTTTACAGCGTGAAGTGTATGAGGGACAACATGAACACGGAGGTCATTTTGGAGAGAGAAGTACAGTAACTCGGATGAGCAGAAGTTATTAATCAAATCAAATCAAATCAAGTATATTTGTATAGCGCTTTTCACAATACAGATTGTATCAAAGCAGCTTCACAGTATTAAAATAAAATAATACAACAAAGTTTGTTTCTAGTGGAATTTATTGATTGATAGAATAAAATTAAATATCCCCAAAATATCCCCAACTGAGCAAGCCAAAGGCAACAGTGGCAAGGAACCGAAAAACTCCATCAAGTGACCTAATGGTGTCCTAAAACTCCATCAGGTGACCTAATGGAGAAAAAAAAACCTTGGGAGAACCCAGGCTCAGTCGGGGGCCAGTTCTCCTCTGGCATTTATGAACTAGAGGCCGGATTGTAGTTTGAAACTGTGAGATTAACAATATTATATGAATGCCTGGCTGAAAAGATGCGTCTTTAATCTAGTTTTAAACTGGGAGAGCGAGTCTGAGCAACGAACAGTATCAGGAAGGCTATTCCAGAGTTTTGGAGCCAAATGTGAAAATGCTCTCCCTCCTTTGGTTGATCTGGATATCCTAGGTATGACCAAAAGCCTTGAATTTATTGATCTTAAAGAGCGCGATGGATTATAGGGTGATAGAAGATCCGTTAAATAGACTGGAGCTAAGCCGTTTAGGGCTTTATAAGTCAGTAGCAATACCTTATAATTAATACGGAACTTTATAGGTAGCCAATGTAGTGATGATAAAATCGGTGTTATATGATCATATTTTCTTGATCTAGTAAGAACTCTAGCAGCGGCATTTTGGACTAACTGTAGCTTGTTAATTGAGGATGCAGGACAACCAGCTAATAAAGCATTACAGTAATCTAGTCTTGAGGTCATGAATGCATGAACTAACTTTTCTGCATCAGAAACTGACAGCATATTACGCAGCTTAGCAATGTTTCTAAGGTGGAAAAAGGCTGTTTTTGTAACATACGAAATATGATTTTCAAAAGACAGGTTAAAATCGAGTATAACACCCAGGTCTTTTACTGTAGAGGATAAAGTAACAGGACATCCTACGATGTTAAAGTTGTATTGTGAGAGGTTCTGTGGGCGTTTTTTTGAACCGATAAGTATTACCTCTGTCTTGTCTGGATTTAATAAAAGAAAATTACACGTCATCCAATCTTTTATATCTTTAACACACTCTGTCAATTTGGATAATTTAGCGTTTTCATCCGGCCGTGATGAAATATATATTTGAGTGTCATCAGCATAACAATGGAAACTAATTCCATGTTTCCTTATAATATTTCCAAGTGGTATCATATATATTGAGAATAACAGAGGGCCCAACACAGATCCCTGCGGCACTCCATAGTTTACTGGAATTATGATCGATTTTTCTCCATTTAAATAGACAAAATGATAGCGGTCTGATAAGTATGATCTAAACCAGCTTAATGCTTGTCCTTGAACACCAGTATAATTTTGTAGTCGATCTAAGAGTATTGTATGATCTATAGTATCGAACGCAGCACTTAGATCAAGTAAAACTAGTATTGAGATGCAGCCTTGGTCAGAAGCTAAGAGTAAATAATTTGTGATTTTAACGAGCGCAGTTTCAGTGCTATGATGTGGCCTGAATCCAGACTGAAACTTTTCATAGGTATCATTTTCTTGCAAGAAAGAGCCCAGTTGAGTGGACACAACTTTTTCTAGTATTTTAGACATAAAAGGTAGATTTGAAATGGGTCTATAATTTGCTAGATTATTATGATCTAATTGTGGTTTCTTAATGAGAGGTTTTATAACTGCCAGTTTAAATGTTCTTGGAACATGACCTAAAGATAAAGACGAGTTAATAATATTGAGGAGAGGCTCTTCCACTACAGGTAACACTTCCTTCAGTAGTTTAGTTGGTATAGGATCTAATAAACATGTTGTTGTTTTAGATGAAGTGATAAGTTTATTTAACTCTTTTTGTTCTATAGTTGTAAAGCACTGTAATTGTTCTTGCGGGGTGATAATTAAGGCTGAATTATAAGGTGCAATTGAGGATTGAACGTTTACAATTGTGGTTCTGATGTTTTCTATTTTCTCAGTGAAGAAGTTCATGAAATCATTACTACTAAACTGTAACGGGATATTTTGTTCGGGTGACGTCTGTTTATTTGTTAGTCTAGCCACGGTGTTAAATAAAAACCTAGGATTGTTTTGGTTGTTTTCTATTAGTTTGCGGAGGTGCTCAGCCCTGGCCGCTTTTAGGGCCTTTTTATAACGTGACATACTGTCTTTCCACGCGATTCTAAAGACCTCTAAATTAGTTTGTTTCCATTTACGCTCTAAATTACGGGTTTCTCTCTTTAGAACATGCATAGTATTGTTGTACCATGGTGCTTTAATTTTCTCTCTGACCTTTTTTAATCTAATGGGTGCAACAACATCCAATGTTCTAGAGAGAATGGTGCTCATAGTGCTAGTTAGTTCTTCTAGTTCATCTGTTTGTTTGGGTTCAGGCAGCAGCTGAGACAGATTAGATAAGCAATTTGAGAAATTATCTATGGTGGATGGAAGGATTGTTCTGCCTGGTTGATAACGCGACTCCGCATGATATATTACAGCAGTGCGTAATATGCAAGTTACCAAGTAATGGTCAGTGACATCATCACTTTGTGGAATGATATCTATATCGGTTGGATCGGTTCCATATGATATAATTAAATCGAGTGTATGATTAAGACGATGAGTTGGTCCGGTGACGTTTTGCTTGACCCCAAATGAATTTAATAAATCTATAAACGCAGCCCCTAACGCATCATTTGAATTATCTACGTGTATGTTAAAATCTCAAACAATTAATGCTTTATCTACATTGACCAATAGATCTGAGAGAAAATCTGCAAACTCTTTTAGGAAATCAGCGTAAGACCCAGGCGGTCTATATACGGTAGCCAAGGCTAGAGATAATATGGATTTTTTTCTAACATCTAAGAGCGTAACATTTAGTACAAGTATTTCAAACGAAATAAACTTATAACCCGTTTTCTGAGTAACATTGAGAATATCTCTATAGACCGCTGTAACACCGCCGCCACGGCCAATCAGACGGGGTTCGTGCTTATAGGAGTATCCTGATGGAGTAGACTCATTTAGACCGAAATAATCATTAGGTTTAAGCCAAGTTTCAGTAAGGCAAAGTACATCGAAGCTATTATCTGTGACTATTTCATTTACAATAACTGCCTTAGGTGTGAGTGATCTAATGTTTAGAAGACCTAGCTTTAGAAATTGTTTTTAATTACTAATAGCAACATTTTCTGGTTTAATAACAATTCGATTTTTTCTAGATCCTGCAGTAGATTTCTTATTTGATCTCACTAAACGAGGAATAGACACAGTTTCTATGCAGTGTTCTACATTATTTATATCAGTTAATTTGGTGCAGCAGAGACTATGATTTGGACTTTTGGTTACTAGTCAAAAGGTATTTAACATTTTGGAGATGTTGTCTGACAGAAGATCCGATCCGAATCTGCTTGGGTGTAAGCCATCAGCACGGTAAAGTCTAGGACGCTCCCAAAACAGATTCCAATTAATTACAAAGAGCAGTTTCTGCTCATTGCACCATGATATTAACCATTCATTTAGCGCGAATAATCTACTAAACTTTTCATGACCTAGTCGGTACGTGGGAAGCGGTCCTGACACAATGATCGTTATATCAGGCGATGTGCTGCGTACCGTATCGATCAGATTCCTGAAGTCTTTCTTCAGAACCTCCGTCTGGCGCAGCCTGATGTCGTTCACTCCCGCGTGCAAGACCACAGTTCCGACGCGCTTGTTCAGAATCTCGGGAACGTGAGCAGCGATTTCAGAAACACGAGCACCAGGAAAGCAGTGACTATGCACCTTACTTTTATTTAACATAGCGTGTACGTGTCGAACGATGGAATCACCGATGATCACAGCATCGCGTTCTGTTTCGCGAAGAGGGGAGAAGCGGTTTTGTGTGGATATCTCGAAAACCGGGAGGGTCGGAGAGAGTTTTCTTGGTCTAGACCTGACTCGCGTCTTCCGCTGCGGAAATATCCAGGCTTCGTGGTGGCATGTTGGAGCCGGCGTAAACGAGACCATGGCTGATCGCGGCCTCGACGCTCGAGACCGATGCTGAGTAACGCACGGAGTAGACGAGGTCGGAGTCAGCGGGTTAGTAACGTTAATCACTGATTTGTGTGCATCGGCGCGTGATGTTTCAAGAGCTAACCGCCGATCTATCAGCTCGGCCTGTCTCACTAAAAGGTCGTGGATCTGTTTCTCAACAGCTTCCAGCTCAGACTGTACCGTGTGTAGCTCAAATGTGTCCTCACCTGCACCAAAAGGTAGACTACTTACATCTGATATATTCACCATTTTAACAGATGGACAGTAAGTTAAGTTAGCAACGACGCTACCAGTGATGCTATCAATATTAATACTAATTTATGGCTTAAGTCTTGGATATAATCCGTCTTTTTAGTGGTACGGGTGTGGAGTAGACGCACGATAGGCGAAAAAAAATGTTTGTTTATAAATGAGTGCGGAGAAGACGCGTTCAGCCGTGATCCACGGACGTAACCTGTAAGAGTATCCAGCGTTGGATCACTAGGCTTGAGACACGTCTGCTCAACAGTCCGCGTTGTAACTATGAGGTGAGGAAAAATAGAAAAATGTTCGTTGTAAGTGAGTTTAAAGAGAAATCAAGAATTATAAATCAATCGATAAATCAATCGATGGAGCTCCAAAGTCAACTTCAGACGCATGCGCATTCGAAACAGGAAGTTTATTACAGGCCTACAATGTCTGCAGATGTTCCATGCTGGATCAAGCAGTGCAGGAGATGTACACTAGCCAAAGATGTTTTTCCCAGACTTCGAGCTCCTATGACCTGCAGTAATGTTTCAGCTCCATTAGAGGTCCTAGCCATGGATTATTATCTTCTGGAGGGTATGAAAACGTGCTTGTTCTTACCGATATGTTCACCAGATTCACAGTTGCTGTTCCTACAAAGAATCAGACTGCAAACACAACAGCAAAAGCGCTGCTTAAGCACTGGTTTGTTTATTACGGCTGTCCGGCTCGCTTGCACTCGGACCAGGGCAGGTGTTTTGAGGCCAACGTGATCAAGGAGCTTTGCAAAGTCTATGGTATAGGAAAAAGCCGTACCACCCCGTACCATCCACGGGAACTCTCAATGTGAGAGATTCAACCGTACCATGCATGATTTGTTAAGAACCTTGCCACCAGAGAAAAAGAGAGATTGGAAGACTCACCTTCCAGAGCTGGTAATGGCTTACAACAGCAATGTGCATTCATCCACTGGTTATTCCCCATTCTATCTAATGTTCGGAAGAAATGCATGTTTACCAATGGATGTCCTTGGGGAAAAGGACCTAGAAGAGGATGAGGTTGATAACCTGGATGATTGGGTGAAAGGTCATCATGCAAGGTTGAAGACGGCAGTGGAGATTGCAAACGCAGCATCTCAAGAGGCTTCCAGAAATAGAAAGAGAATGTATGACCGCAAGTCATTTGGAGCTCTTGTGAGGCCTGGAGATCGAGTGCTTCTGCGTAATCACAAACACAGGGGCAGAAATAAAATTCTGGATAAATGGGAAGACACACCATACATAGTGTTAAAGCAAAACCATACAGACATACCTGTGTTTACGATCAAACCAGAGCAGGGGGGTCTTACTAAGGTTGTACACAGAGATCAGCTTCGGCACTGTTCATTCCCGTCATCCACAACACTGCGTGCACACCGGCACGGTATCAGAGACAAGCCTGAGTCAGACACAGACATGTCGGACATTGTCTGCTTTCCAGAAACTGCACAACACTCCACTTACCATGCACACACAAGGGTGGATCAAGGGGAGGTACAGGAAGTAGGACAGGGTGACAGTGATGAGAATCAGAATGTGATAGCTGAATTAGAGTTGAGGGTACAAGATGACTCAGATGATGTTAATGTTTCAGAAGCTGTAAGAGAAAGTATTCCTGAGCTTAGACGCTCTCAGAGGCAAAACAAGGGTATCTTACCTGTGAAGTATAGAAGTGACTATATTGTAAAATAAGAGTTCACAGTCTTCTGTAACTTTGGGAAGTATATGGAGTTATATGTCATGTTTTTCTAACATGCAGTTTTGTGTTTCAAAGATGAATCTGCCAGAGATGTCAATGGAGTGGCAGGGTTTAGCAGGGGGGAATGTAACGGGTATATTATTTTGAAAGGAGATTATATATATTTTTTTAGGGGACTTTTATTTTGGCGAGCGGTCTACTTTTTGCGCGTGCTGTGAATGCAGCGGAGGGAGACGAAGAAGAGCGCGTGTTATGAGTGTGTGACTGACATAGAAGAGAGTGCAGTGTCGCGATTGTGAAGCTTGTTCGATAAAGTTGTTTCAATTAAAGATTATCGAGGCTTAAGTAGAGTAAAGAACGACAGCACCAAGTGAAAGTGTTGTTGTGAACTTAGAATCGAAAAGACCAGGAGACTTGGTTGTTTCTTCAGCAGGATTCTTTATTGAGAACACGAGCCGTCGGCAGCTGCAGTCACCAAGCCTGACGTGAATGTTCTCTTACAGTTTATATACATTTAGGGGCAGGAACCGAAAAAGACAGGTTTAGGAACTGGTTTTAGACTGAGAGCATTGCCCACCCTAATCCACTCAGCATATCTATTCAAACACTGAGACCCGAGTACAGGACTGGCTGGACTTTCTTGCTAAAACACAAACTCCAAGAGTTTCAGTAAAACAGGACTGACCAGAGTCTTTTGCTAGAAAACTCTGATAATCATAATTTATACCTAACCTTAACATGCTAAATTCAATGTAAACCTAAATTAAACATTTTAATAAATCTGGATTCCCACATTTGCCCCTTTGAGAGTCTTAAAAAAAACTCTCACAAAATACAAATTTATACACTTAAAAGTTAATTCTTGTAACTTGTGTAAGTTACAGGCACATAGCAAGTTCAATCTTGTAACATGTGTAAGTTACAGGCACAAAGCAAGTTCAATCTTGTAACTTGTGTAAGTTACAGGCACAAAGCATGATCTGTGTTGTTCATCTGTAATTGCATATTGACAGAAACAAGCATGCAATTAGGGTCCGTGAAGTTCTTACGGGTAATATTCTTTTATGGTTGGACCGGTCATTTTCTCGTGCGAGGCATTTGTTGAATGAAACACTTGATACTGTGGAAGCATACGTAGAACGCCAGTAGGAGAAATAACAGCAGCATTGCTATTTCTTTAATCCACAGCCAGGGTTTACCTATCAAGTTTCCGAACCATGAAGAATTGTCTTCAGTCATCTGGTGTAATTTTGTTGAAAGATCAAGAATGTCTTGTTGGATTTTGTTCAAATTCTCTGTTGGATCCATTAACCCGGTGCAGCACTCCGATAATGGTGCAGGCTCCTCCTTGCGTTGCAAGAATGTAATCCAAGGCTACTCTGTTCTGTAAGATCATTATCTTGTGCGAAGCGAGAGTGTTCGTGATGTTGCCCAGGGCCAAAGCCGTATCATTGGCCAATTTCTGTACAGAATCCGACAGGCTTCTGACTTGATCGAGAGCCTGCATGACACCATACGATGGGATTAAGGCTCCAAGAGTTCTTGACCACCACGTTTGAACACAAGTGAGTCCTGGAATGCAGCCATCTTTGTTGGTAGAAGGGGCTGAATCATGTAACTGTGGAGAGCATTTCTTGACATATTCATCAGCTCTAAGAAGATGTTGTTTCTGGGGTCCACACTTTGTGCAATGTCCATGATGGTTAGTAGTAGTACGACAATCTTGATCATGATGAGGGATGACTGAAGTTCCCGTAGATGAGTTTCTGCGTTGTGTATTTTTTTCTTCTTCTGTGTTGGTTGTAGTCTCTGCAGTTGGTCTAGTTGTTTTCTGGAGGTTGGGTATATGCAGGTGTGTAGGTCAGTGCATATGGTTCTCAGGGTAACCGTCAAGTGGTGTCGGCACAGAGTTTAAGAAAGAGAAAAAAACAAAAAAAAAAAAAAACAAACAAACAACAGACTAGTATTCATTGTAAAGACTACAAACATTAGGGTTGTATTCTCTGTTCAATCTGTATCTGCTAATTGTGGTTCCTTCTTTCCCTATTTCTTAATTTATGAGACACCTAAAAGGAACAGTGAGGTGAGGAGGGACTAGTGGTTGGGAAGGGCCTATAAGGGAATCTTCACCACAGGGTTGGCCCCCGAAAGCCTGTTGCTTCCAGTTCTTCCTGGGCTCCTCACTGGTCCATGTGTCCTATCCTATCCCTGTAGGGGGAGGAACCACTTTGCAATGTCCAATCTTTGGAGATCCTGAATCCTGATCGATTGCTCCTGTCTGCCTCGCTGCCTGCTGTGAGTGTGTTTGCTTCGGTGCTGTAAGCTCCGTCTTAGCCTCGTATTTCCTTATTTTGAACCATCATTTACTACAATTTCTAGTTGTTTATACTACTACTAAATACAGCTTACCCAACATCTCATCGCTAGCTTCCGTTACTACTAGCACAACACGCTAGTAATTCGCTAGCCTGCTAACGCGCCACCCGTGCGCTCAGCTATTTTTATTTATTTATTTTTCTCTCGCGCGCTCGCGCCTTTGAGTTTATAAAAGCTCAGGTGAGTAAGAATCACTCAACAAACACGGTGAGTAATGTCTTGTCCTGTTATTGTCACCTGCACTTCATGTCACATGTTTAGCATAGACTTCTCTGTCGGCAATATAGGATTTATATGTGATAAATGTAAGGAGACAGTTAGGTTGACAGAGAAGATTTCAGAATTAGAAACACGCATCCAAACTTTAATTGAGGATAGTAAGAGTGCTAGAGCTTCAGATGTTTTGGATGTGCCTAGCATAGTGAACACTTTACATGAGTCGGTTTCGGCTGAAGTAGAGCCTGTGCAGCCGGGCAAATGGGTGACAGTGAGGGATCGCTCTAGTCGCGGATCTAAAAACCACTCTTCCGTTCCGATTACCATAACAAATCGATTTGCCCCGCTCAGTGAAACACCCACTGAGAATGATTGTGCCCTAGTTATTGGCGATTCTATTACACGGAACGTGAAAATAGAGACACCAGCGAACATAGTCACATGTTTGCCGGGAGCCAGAGCGCCTGACATCAAAGCAAATTTAAAAGTGCTGGCTAATGCTAATCGTAAATTCTCTAAGATCATTATTCATGTCGGCACTAATGATGTTCGACTCCGCCAGTCGGAGATCACCAAAATTAATATTAAAGAGGTGTGTGAACTTGCAAGTACGATGTCAAGGACTGTAATTTGCTCTGGCCCCCTTCCTGTTCGCAGGAGTGATGAGATAGTTAGTAGATTGTGTTCGCTTAACGGTTGGCTGTCTAAGTGGTGTCCGCTTAATAATATAGAATTCATAGACAATTGGAAAAGTTTTTGGGGCAAACCTGACCTGTTGAAAAGAGATGGTATTCATCCCTCCTGGGATGGTGCTGCTCTTCTCTCTAGTAATATGGCTCATAGTCTTAGAGCTCAAACATGACAATCTGGGGCTCAGGTCAGGAAGCAGACAGACTGGCTAAACCGACTGTCTGCTAGCGGCCTCACGTCACCAAGGTCAGATAAATCCTATCACATAGAGCCTCTTTCACCTAGCTATCATCATATAGAGCCTGTGTCTGTTCCCCGAATTTGGAAATCCAAAAAACGTTTTAACCCATCTAAGGTTAAAAATTTAATTGATGTTCAACAAATAAAAAACAGCTATAATACAGATGAGCAAATGCTAAAGCTTGGGTTGCTGAATATTCGATCGCTTACTTCAAAAGCACTCATTGTTAATGATATGATTTCAGATAATAACCTAGATGTGCTGTGTTTGACAGAAACCTGGCTAAAACCAAACGATTACATTACTTTAAATGAATCAACCCCGCAAGATTACTGTTATAAACATGAGCCTCGTCTGAAACGCAAAGGGGGTGGTGTTGCTGTAATTTATGGTAATAGTTTCAAAACCACTAAGAAATCAAGTTTTAAATACAATTCATTTGAAGCATTGGTGCTTAATGTAAAAATATATAGTGTAAACGATAAATCACGTTTGAGATTTGTGCTGGCTACTGTATACAGGCCACCAGGGCACCATACAGACTTTATCAAAGAATTTGCGGACTTTCTATCAGAATTAATATTGACTGCAGATAAAGTACTAATTGTTGGTGATTTTAATATACACATCGATAATGAAAAAGATGCATTGGGATTGGCATTTAAAGACATTGTAAATTCAATTGGAGTTAGACAACACGTGTCAGGACCTACTCATCGTCGTAATCATACTCTAGATCTAATATTATCACATGGAATAGATGTTGCTGCCGTTCTGCAGCAGAGCGATGACATCTCAGATCATTATCTAGTCTCGTGTAATTTGCATTTAGCCAAGGCTGCAAAGCCAACTCCGTGTTTCAAATATGTGAGACCTATCACTTCTGCCACTAAAGATTGCTTTATTAATAATCTTCCTGATCAGTTTCATCATCTCAGCATCCCAGATAGCTTAGAAGAACTTGATATTACAACAGAAACGTTTAACTCTCTCTTTTCCAGCACTTTAGACACATTTGCTCCGTTGCGCTTAAAGAAGATTAAAGAAAATAGTCCAACGCCGTGGTACAACAAGCACACTCGGGCCCTTAAGAGAGCAGCCAGAAAAATGGAGCGCAACTGGAAGAAAACAAAACTAGAGGTATTTCGCATTTCATGGAAGGAGAGCTCGATTGCTTACAGAGAGGCTTTAAAAGCTGCTAGATCTGCTTATTTTTCAACCCTATTAGAAGAAAATAAACATAATCCTAGGTATTTATTTGAAACGGTGGCTAAACTAACGAAAAATAAAGCTTCAAGCACCGAAGTTTCCAAGCAACACAGCAGTAATGATTTTATGAACTTCTTCACTTATAAGATTCCAGACAAAATTATAACTATGCAACCGTCTACTACAGTATCGCATCAGGCAGTGCATTGTAGTCTCCCTGAGGAAAAATTTGATTCATTCGTTGCTATAGGAGAGGAAGAATTAACTAAACTCGTTAAATCATCTAAATCGACAACATGTATGTTAGACCCTATACCGACTAAGCTACTGAAAGAGATGCTTCCAGAGGTCATAGATCCTCTTCTTAATATCATTAATTCATCTTTGTCTCTAGGATACGTACCAAAAAACTTTAAGCTGGCTATGATTAAACCGCTTGTTAAAAAAACGCAACTTGATCCTACAGAATTAGTCAATTACAGGCCGATCTCGAATCTACCTTTTCTGTCAAAGATATTAGAAAAGGCAGTATCCTCACAACTGTGTTCCTTTCTTGAAAGAAATGATATCTGCGAGAATTTCCAGTCTGGATTCAGACCGTACCATAGTACCGAGACTGCTCTCGTTAGAGTCACAAATGATTTGCTATTATCATCCGATCGTGGTTGTATCTCGCTATTAGTGTTACTCGATCTTAGTGCTGCATTTGACACCATTGACCACAACGTTCTTTTAAATAGATTAGAACATTATGTTGGCATTACGGGAAATGCACTAGCATGGTTTAAATCATACTTATCTGACCGTTATCAGTTTGTAGCAGTAAATGATGAGATGTCTCATCGATCACAAGTTCAGTATGGTGTACCACAAGGCTCAGTACTAGGACCGCTGCTGTTCACTCTGTACATGCTACCATTAGGAGATATCATTAGGAAACATGGAATTAGCTTTCACTGTTATGCTGACGATACTCAGCTGTATATTTCTTCAAAACCTAACAAAACTTACCAATTCACAAAATTAACGGAATGCATAGCAGATTTAAAAAAATTGGATGACTCGTAATTTCCTACTTCTTAACTCTGAAAAAACAGAGTTTCTAATTATTGGACAAAAAACGTCCTCACGTAATAACCTAGAATACTGTCTAACACTCGATGGCTGCTCTGTTAAGTCTTCGTCGTCGGTTAGGAACCTGGGTGTGCTCTTTGATACCAATCTTTCATTTGAAAGTCACGTGTCTAGTATCTGTAAAACTGCATTTTTCCATCTTAAAAATATATCTAAATTACGCCATATGCTCTCATTGACAAATGCGGAACAATTAGTTCATGCGTTCATGACCTCAAGGCTAGATTATTGTAATGCTCTACTGGGTGGTTGCCCTGCACGCTTAATAAACAAACTACAGCTGGTTCAAAACGCAGCAGCTCGAGTTCTTACCAGAACCAGGAAGTATGACCATATTAGCCCAGTTCTGTCAACACTGCACTGGCTCCCTATTAAACATCGCATCAATTTTAAAATATTGCTGATTACTTACAAAGCACTAAATGGTTTAGCTCCGCAGTACTTGAGCGAGCTCTTAACGCATTATAGTCCGTCACGTCTATTGCGATCTCAAAATTCCGGCCAGTTACTAATACCTAGAATATCAAAATCGACTGCTGGCGGTAGATCCTTTTCCTATTTAGCACCAAAACTCTGGAACAGTCTTCCTACCATTGTCCGGGAAGCAGACACACTCTGTCAGTTCAAAGCTAGACTAAAAACACATCTCTTTGACCTAGCTTTCACATAATACATTATAGACTTCTATAATTGAATGTTAGGCTGCATAGATTAGGTCAGCCGGAACCGGGAACACTTCCCATAAATCCTGATGTACTCGTTACATCATAAGAAGAATGTCGTCTACGTTAATATTAGTCTCTCTGTTTATACCGAGATTTACCGCAGTCCATCGGATCCAGGCCGTATCCAGATCTGACGAAGGACCTTCGCCTGGACCGATGACAACGCAGTGCTGAAGTGCCAACTAGTCTCTCCCTATGGAGGATCCCTCTACCACTATACAGATAAGGCGTTGTCGGGAAATTTGTTTCGCGTTCCTACCCCAAAGCAACAAAATAAAATAAAATTCTTTATCAAAATTCATAAGGAAAGACAAGTACTTTGTTTAGGCTTGGCTTGTAGGGAATTCCAAACCTGCGTATTTTCAAATGCACATAACTATAGAACCCATTCTAAATGCGCATGTGAACGCCATCAGCGTTTCTCACAGGTTCGCGTTTAAAGTCTGTGTAGAGGGAATGGTGTCGTCTTAGCGGCCCCTAATTTATTAACAAATGATCGTTGCGACGGAAGCAAATCAATCAAAACTAACTTTAGATGGAAAATAACTTAACTCTGCTATAAAGCCAAAACAATATTTGTTCCCTTAAATTATACGCTTATCTCTGTGAAGCTGCTTTGAAACAATCTACGTTGTTAAAAGCGCTATATAAATGAAGATGACTTGACTTGACAATGTGACACATGAGTCCAGGTTTTCCTTCCCTGACACAATACTGCAGCTGCTGTAATCAACATAACTTGATGTGGTCCTTGCCACTTAGGCTCTAATGGTTTGTTTTTGAATGACTTTATCATGACCCATTGACCTGGGACGATTGTGTGTCCACCTTCTGGTGGAGTCTGCCAACAGGACTCAACTCTCTCTTTGGCACTCTGTACTGCCTTTGTGAGGTTTTCACAGTAAGCGATCAGGGCATCTGAGGCAATGTGTACATCAGCATTTCTAAGATCAATCACACCTGGCATCTGCATTGGGCGTCCTGTAATAATCTCATGAGGGCTCAGTCCTACTGATCTGTTAGGTGACGCTCTCATACTACACAGTACAGCTGGCAATGCTTCAACCCATGACACTCCTTCCTGATGCATTTTGCTTAGCCTGGTTTTGATTGTTAGGTTTGCCCTTTCAACCTGTCCTGATGCTTGTGGCCTGTAGGGGCAGTGAAGATTCCACTTAATCTTCAACATTTTAGACACTTCTTTAACTACCTGTCCTGTGAAGTGCGTACCCTGATCTGAGTCAATGCAATCTGGTAATCCCCATCTGGGAATGAAATCAGTGACAAGACATTTAGCAGTATGTGCAGCTGTAGCACGCCCTGTTGGATAAGTTTCTATCCATCTTGAGAACTTGTCTAATACTACCAAAACGTCAGTTTTTCCCTTACAACGAGGCAACGATATGTAATCAACTTGCAAATGACGGAATGGTCCTGGTGGAGCTGGGGTATGTGCTGCTGGTGTAATGGCTGCTGGTACATCATTATTTTTCTGACATGTAACACACCTTTTGGCTGTTTCTGTGGCTACCTGTCTGAATTTTGGATTCCACCATTGATTTGAGAACCTGTGATTCATCGTTGCTGGACCACTGTGACCCAAATTGTGTATTTGTTGAGCCAAATATGGCAGCAGTGATTCGGGAGCAACATACTTCCCCCCTTTGGTCCAGCAGCCAGATGAATCAATGGTGGCTCCTTTGTCTAACCATGTCCATGCTTCATATAGAGGAACATCTTTGTACAAATCAATGATAGATTCAGGAGGCAGAATTGTCTTCTGTGCTGTACTACCTGAACACACTTGTACAGTTACATAGAAACAAGCCTGTTTAGCTGCTACATCTGCAAGAGCATTACCTTTAGCTTCTGTAGTGTTAGTTGTGAGATGTGCTTTCACTTTGATCACCGCTAATTTCTTTGGAAGTTTCATGGCAAACATAAGATCTTTCACTAATTCAGCATGCTTAATGGGGGATCCAGCAGAAGTTAGAAACTGTCTGCTTTGCCAAATGACGCCAAAATCATGAATAACCCCAAAAGCATATCTGGAATCTGTGTAGATATTTGCAACTGATCCTGAAGCTAGTGTGCATGCTCTAGTTAAAGCTACCAGTTCTGCAGCCTGAGCTGAAAAATGATCTGGAAGACGACCTGAAGCTACCACCTCAGTGGTGGACGTTACTGCATAACCTGCTCGTCTGTTCCCTTCAATTACTTGAGCTGAACCATCAACAAACAACTCAAATTCTGCATTTTCTATGGGAGTTTCTGCTATTTCACTTGTCGCTGCGTATGTAAGCGTAACACAATCATGAGTCATTTCGCCTTCATCCTCTTCAACACAACTTCAGCCATTGCAGACATCATACATGCTGAGGGGTTCGTGACTGGTGCACGCTGTAAAACAATGTTCGGGGCTGTGAGAGTAGTTAACCAATTTCCCCAAAGAGAGGAAGTGACAGAAGTGACTTTTGCTTGATTCATTAGTGCGGACACTGCGTGAGGGCATTTTACATTTACCGTCTGACCTAACACCATTACTGATGAAGCCTGAAGCGCTAGATGAACTGCCTGTACTGCTCTGAGGCATGGTCCCATACCTTGAGCTACTATGTCAAGTTTACCAGAATAGTAATGAATTGGACGTAAACTGCCCCCATGATCTTGCATTAGACATGCAGTCATAAAGCCCAAGTGTTCATGGACATAAAGCACAAAGGGTCTATTAGATTGGGCAATTCCTAATGCTGGTGCTTGACATAGTGCTCTCTTCAAATCATTGAATGCTTTGAGGTGAAGTTCTTCCATACAAACAATATCTGAATCTTTACCATGGCCTTTCAACAAGTCATAGAGAGGCTGAGCAATCGAGGCATATTCTTCAATCCACGGTCTACAGTAACCTGCTGTTCCTAAAAATGAGCGTAGTGTTTTAATGGTAGTAGGCGGAGGTATGGCTTTGACTGAAGCCGTTCGATCCTGTGTAATAGATCTATTTCCTGCACCAATTGTTTGACCCAGAAATATGGCTTGCTTTTTAGCAATTTGAGCTTTGTGAAAGCTGCATTTGTGTCCTTTTTTATGCAAATAGTCCAACAATGCTGCCAATTCAGTTTGATGTACCTCGTGATCTGTTGAGGCAATCAAAATATCATCGACATATTGGATCATAGTGGACTGTTTTACTGGACATTCTGGGTCACACAAATCACGTCTGACAGGCTGATGGTATATGGTCGGGGAGTTTTGAAATCCCTGGGCCAATCGGGTCCACTGATATTGTTCATGGTCAACTGTGAAAGCTAACCATGGCTGGCTGTCAGAGTGCAATGGTACAGAAAAGAATCCATTAGACATATCAATTACTGAAAAAATCTTACACTCTAATGGTAAGCCATTACAAATTGTAGATGGATCTGCCACTAGCGGGGTGATTTTATCAATGTTTTTATTGGCTACTCTGTAATCTATGGTGAGTCTCCATGTCCCATTGGATTTCTTGATGGGCCATATGGGTGAGTTACAGGGACTGTTGGTTTTAACTAGCACTCCTTGCGTCAGCAGCTTTTCTACAATAGGTTTGATTCCCTGTATGGCTTCCTTACTGATCGGATACTGTTTGGTAACTGGGGGTGGAGTTCCAGTCAGTTTGACTGGTTCTACACCTGTCAATAAACCACAATCATCCTTGTCATTAGCCCAAATTGGATGATTCAGTAAGAAAGCATACTCTGGAGGGATTGCATTATTGGTAGAAACGTGTGCTGAGGAAATTTTAATGCTAGCAGATTCTGAGGACATGTCTAAAGTTAGATGTACTTGTCTCAGAAGATCCATGCCTAAAATTGCACCTGTATTCAATGGAGCACATAACAATTTTGTTGTCAGAGTTTTTGGGCCAAATTGTACCTCTATGGGCGGGGTTTCATACAAAACAGAATCTTCACCTATTACGCCAGTTAAAGAAAGTTTGGTTTTCTTGTACGGGATGTCTAAACCTTTAGCCAATTTTGTAGGAATTATTGTAATCTCCGCACCTGTATCAAGCAAAAAGTCAATTTCTTTTTCTTTTATGCTACCTTTCACAAAAATTATTTTGTCATTATGATGGATTACAGGGGAAAGGTAGCTACTCACAGCCCCAACAATTAGTTTTTTTTCCTGTTCTTTTTGTGCTCTTAGAAGAGCCTGCGCGAGCTGTCCTAAAGTTTCAGTGGACATTGGCAGAACTACGTCCGGGTTGTAGGCAGGTTGAGAAGGAGCAGAATTATGCATAGCATTTCTTTTTGAATCTTGCAACTTCTTCCTACATACTCGCTCCCAATGTCCTAAGTTTCCACAGTAGTGGCATTTGTCTTCTTTTTTAGACCACTGGTTTTCTTGTTTTGCTGTGCTAAATGTAGCTGCTGCTATTCTCACTTGGGTTTTAACCTCAGCATCTCTTTCCCATGTAGCTAACCTGTCTAGGTTACTTCTGAGAGTTCCGTTAGCCCACGTAACATGTAAGAATGGCAAGGCTGATCTGTACTCAGCTATAAGACCATCTGCCCAAATTCGGATTAGAGCTCCTCTATCATCTAGTACACTTTCAGAATCCTCCACTATTCCACTGTACGTGGCAGCTGCCTGAGAAAATCTTTCAGTGTATTCACTTATAGTCTCTCCTTTCTTTTGTACACATCTAGTAACTTTCGACCAATCTATTTTGGGTCCTAAGAGATTCTTTAGGATTTTCAAGACACCTTCTCTCAAATCGCCTTTACTGGCATGTTGTAGTTCAGACGTAACAGCAGACTCAAAATTGTTGAATTCAGATTCAGTTCGAATTTGTGACATCAGCTGTGTTACTTCTGGCAACGACATGTCGTAAAGACGCATTTTACTTAGCAATGCTCTCCTAAATTCAGAAAATTCTGTGTGTGCTGAGGGTAAACTCTGGGATAGTCTCTCGATATCTTTGGGTCCTAGCGCTTTGGCAACAGTTTGTACTTGGACAACAGAAGAGTTGAGAGGAACACTTTTAGTTCCCTCAATTCCCTGAGACCTTCTCCTAGCGCCACACACCTTCACTGAATCTACTGGCTTATCAGTTACTGATTGGATGGCTACATCTGTTTCAAAAAAAGCTTGTAAGTCAGGGTAAATGTTATCTGGCTGACTAACTTCTACCTCAGTTTTTTCTATAGCTTTGTTGCGGCTCAATTTCTTAGTCAACGAAGATATTCTAGCACGTAGGTCATTTATCCGTTTCTCTAGCTCTACGTTGCGCTTGGACTGTTCTGTGGCTTTTGCTAAGACAAATTCTCGATGAACACAAATAATGCCCTTCATATGTTTTTTTGCGGATGCTTGCTCCAAGCACCTTTTTACACTCATCTACAGACCAAGTTTTGTCTGGGTGAATTTCATATTTCTGAGTTAGTTCCTGTCTAACTTTTTCAGTGACTATTAGGTCCATTTGTTCTCTTAACATATTTTTGAATTCGCCTTCTGTCCACGATGGAGTCACAAAGCCACCCTTTTCCGTTGTGGGGATCAGTCTGGCATTTTTTCTAAACATTTCTGTGAGTTTTCTCGTTACCACACAATAAACAAAAAAACTAAAACTTCTCTAGGGTACACTTGTTAACACATCAGCTATTGCTAACTTTCCAAATGACCAACACTTCACACTTAACCTCGCTGCCTACAAAAAACAGAGGATAAAACAAAATATTAGCAATTTACGCTAAAATCTTCCCTGCCTACAAAAACAGAGGATAAACTGCAAATAACTAGCACGTAAAGCTAATTCTTCTCTGCCTAAAGCAAAGGGTACACAATATTAACCTGTAATGTTAATCTTCCCTGATAGACAGAGGGTATCTTTCATCTCTAAAAAAAAACTTTTTTTCTTTTTTTTTTAAAGGATAACTTAGTTAACAAAACCCTGCAGCTGTCTGTTAACTCTTCTCTGAACGGCGCAGAGGAAAAACACATATACTCGTCTGTAGCAGTTCTTTGAATGGAGCGAAAACTCACCAACCCTTGTTTGTAAAGGAAGATTCTGGAACTCAGTCAGGCTTTGAGGTCTTTGAGCTTGAAGTTTCAATCTGGAGGAAGCTGGAAAGATTCAGTCTGGTAATCTTTGTTTAGCTGGAAGTTTCGCTCTGGATTCCAAAAGATGCAGTCTGGAAAGCAGATCTTTTGTTGAGCTTGCTGTTTCAATCTGGATTCAGGTCTTTGAGCTTGACGTTCTTTGAGTTTTCTTTTTCTCCCTCCGGGTTCACGGCACCAAGTTGTTGTGAACTTAGAATCGAAAAGACCAGGAGACTTGGTTGTTTCTTCAGCAGGATTCTTTATTGAGAACACGAGCCGTCGGCAGCTGCAGTCACCAAGCCTGACGTGAATGTTCTCTTACAGTTTACATACATTTAGGGGCAGGAACCGAAAAAGACAGGTTTAGGAACTGGTTTTAGACTGAGAGCATTGCCCACCCTAATCCACTCAGCATATCTATTCAAACACTGAGACCCGAGTACAGGACTGGCTGGACTTTCTTGCTAAAACACAAACTCCAAGAGTTTCAGTAAAACAGGACTGACCAGAGTCTTTTGCTAGAAAACTCTGATAATCATAATTTATACCTAACCTTAACATGCTAAATTCAATGTAAACCTAAATTAAACATTTTAATAAATCTGGATTCCCACAGTGTGAACAGTGACCCACGTTTGATTTTGCAGAAGACAGTTTTGTTCCAGTGGTATGTGTTGGCTGTGAGAATGACGCAGTGACATATTGTGAAGACCACGGAAGATGTGAGTACGTTTAAAGTGCAAACCCCGTTTGATTTTTGCCATCCATGTCTTTTTGCAGTTTTTTGCACTTCTCGTGTTTTGATCGAAAAGTGTCGTCGAGTTAATAGCTCAGTGGGACTGTTCACGTGTAATTGAGTTTCCCGCACGAGTCAGAGCACGTGAGATTGAGATCGCTGTAGCAGCTAGTAGCTAGTACGCAGTATGAACTTGATGAAAAGACATAACTTTTCCGCTGATTCAAGAGTGAAGATTGTCGTTACCCTGCCATTCAAGTGACATCTCAGTTTGATTCATCTGCAAGTTGATTTTCTTTTTGAGACAGTTTATCTGTGAAACGGTTGAGACAAAGTTGAGTGTATTTTTGATCTTGCACACTTCAATACGGGATCTTCAGTTTATTGCAACGCACCCCACGTCCAGACAACGCACTCTAATTCATCGTTCTACGAACTGGTATTTTCCTTTATTTTTCAGTGACTGAACTGATAAACGGTGAACTGTGAGTACACGTTTAAAAGTGCTTATTCAGAGGTGAGATTTGATGGAATGTTTGTTTGTTGTTTTCAAATGTGATTGTTTGAAGGTGATCTTTTGAAAAAGGTTATAATTTGTGGGTATACAAATTGAAACATTTGAAATGATCTCGTTTTGAAGATCTATAAGGGATTTGTTATACCACAAGCGAAAAGAGTTTTACAATTTCAGTGTTGAAAGTGTTGGTGTGAATTCAAAAGACAACACAAAGACTGTAAATTATTTTTATTTCATTCTTTATTTAGACAGAAGACATAACCAATCATAAGAAAAAGAAATCTAAAAGAATAAATTGTTTTAATTGTTTTTGTTTTTGTATCTTTTCATTGAGAGCTGCTAGGGAGTGGGGAAGTCTCACTTACTTTATTAGATCTGGGGAGGGAGGAGCATAACACACTGTGATCTAACATATGCAATTTCTTTTCAGGAAGCCACCGTGTGACATTATCATACCTGAAGCCTACCCTTGTCAATCTTTAGATTTCTCACACAATAAAGTAAGAAACCACATACACACATTAGCGTGTAACGAGGCTAAAACGTTTGGGGAGCAAGGACCAAGATCCTTTCGTTGTCCAAACTTCCAGAGCAGCCATAATCCATTTCCCCACACGACGGGCTAAATACCCCGTTACATAAATCCTGAATCGAAAACCCCTGCCACAGATCTAGGCTGAAGGCAAGCCACACTGCAGCAGGTCCATGTAGGCCTCAGACCAGGTGGAGTAGGCCGAGAACCTCTCGAAAACAAGCAGGTAGGCCTCAGACCAGGTGGAGTAGGCCGAGAACCTCTCGAAAACAAGCAGGTAGGCCTCAGACCAGGTGGAGTAGGCCGAGAACCTCTCGAAAACAAGCAGGTAGGCCTCAGACCAGGTGGAGTAGGCCGAGAACCTCTCGAAAACAAGCAGGTAGGCCTCAGACCAGGTGGAGTAGGCCGAGATCCTCTCGGAATAGCTGTAGCCAGATAGCATAGGCTTTAGTGTGTGTTGGAAGCGAACCACAATGCAGCTGGAGATAGATGTTGTTATCTTGCTGTAAATCCTGTTTCAAGAACCCGTCACAGATCTAGGCTGAAGACAAGCCACACTGCAGCAGATCCCTGGGCTGTAGCATGAAGATAGGCCTCAAACCAAATAATAGGCCACTACAGAAACTTAGTTAAGATTAAATGAAGGCACTGTCTGGATTATTTCAGTGAGAGGTGCCATAAAAACCTTTAAAAAAGTTAAAAATAGACAGACAAAGAGCAGACAGAAAGACATGCAGCCATCTTGGAAAGTGGGAGGAGCTCATAGAAGTAGGAGTAGGATAGCTCATAGGAGTAATTTATAGAATTACTAAAAAATATTTTGCCACCTAAAAGTTAAATATTTTTTTGTGTCACGTCACATGTGTATTTCCCTCATATTAAATATAAAACGCATGTGTAGACTGATATTTTTCTAATATCTGGAATCCTTTATTAAGTATGGTGACGCATTGCTGCCACATACATATTATTTTTTCCCCTCAATTATGTCGTAATAACGAGATCTTGTGTCATTTTAACAACATCTTTTCTCGTAATAACGAGATCTTATGTCGTTTTAACGACATCTTTTCATAATAACGAGATGTTATGTCGTTTTAACGACATCTTTTCTCATAATAACGAGATCTTATGTCGTTAAAACGACATCTTTTTCTTGTAATAACGAGATGTTATGTAGTTAAAACGACATCTTTTTCTCGTAATAACGAGATCTTATGTCGTTTTAACGACATCTTTTCTTGTAATAACGAGATCTTATGTTGTTAAAACGACATCTTTTTCTCGTAATAACGAGATCTTATGTCGTTAAAACAACATCTTTTTCTCGTAATAACGAGATGTTATGTAGTTAAAACGACATCTTTTTCTCATAATAACGAGATCTTATGTCGTTAAAACGACATCTTTTTCTCGTAATAACGAGATGTTATGTCGTTTTAACGGCATCTTTTCTCGTAATAACGAGATGTTATGTAGTTAAAACGACATCTTTTTCTCGTAATAAGATCTTATGTCTTTTAAAGCCATCTTTTCTAGTAATAACGAGATCTTATGTCGTTAAAACGACATCTTTTCTCGTAATAACGAGATCTTATGTCGTTAAAACGACATCTTTTTCTCGTAATAACGAGATCTTATGTCGTTAAAACAACATCTTTTTCTCGTAATAACGAGATGTTATGTAGTTAAAACGACATCTTTTTTTGCCCTTCAAGATACAGCCTACAATCTTCACATGTATAACGGATTGTCACCTTATAAACAGTCCTTTGTGTGGTGGAATAAGCAATATAGAAATATATGGTTAGTATCTAAATTTACATTTTATTTTATTATTTTATTAGTTCATTAATTATGCTAACTCAGCTAATTAAATGTGAAGAGCTGGATACTAATTACTAATGAAATAATGTTAAATATTAAATGTAGGCTATTGATTAGAGTTGCCATAGACTAAAGGATTTTTCTAGATTAGTCATTCATTTAAGCAATTAGGACTAATCGCATGTTTATATTCAATCCTGGGTGCATGTAGGCTATAGCCTATATTCCGCGCTCAAGCACATGCATAAAACTTGCCGCAAAGCACCGGCAAAAGTAGGCTAATGATATAATAAATGTATCTGAAAAAAATAACGAAGACAGCGCCCCCCGCAAACAGAATGGTTGATACTGGGTAGTGACAGTGACACTGACAACGGGTAAATTAATCATTTTGTGTTGTAATAAAATATCGATATTGGGCGTTAGTGTATCGATTATTTATTGCGACAGAGAGCACAACAATATATTGCAATATCGATTTTTTTTCCCACCCCTACCGCCATGGCAGATTCCTCTGAGGAGGGATCTGTTATCTCAGGCGGAAGGCACAATATTCCACCCTCGCCCAGAGCTGTGGAAGTTGTGGGTCTGGCCCCTGAAGGGGTACAGTACCTAGATGCTGGCCTTTCAGCTGGACTGGTCGAGGCCATACTCAGCTCCAGAGCTCCTTCCACGAGGAGATTGTATGGCCTAAAGTGGAATGTGTTTTCCACTTGGTGTAGAGAACATGAGTTAGACCCAGTTAACTGCCCAGTGGCTTCAGTTCTGGAGTTCCTTCAAGATCGCTTCTCTGCTGGTCTCAACCCTTCCACACTTAAGGTGTACGTGGCTGCCATCACGGCTTTCCATGTATCACTAAGTGATGGGCCGCTGGGGAGTCACCAGCAGGTCATACTTTTGCTCTGTGGTACATGGAGGATGAGACCAATGACCAGGACCAGAGTTCTGCCTGGGACCTGGTGGTGGTTCTTGAAGGGTTATCCCTGCCCCCCTTCGAACCAATTCAGTTGGCATCACCCAAGGACCTGATGCTTAAGATGGCTTTCCTCTTAGCCATTACCTCGCTTAAGAGGGTGGGAGATCTCCAAGCCCTGGAGTTTTGCCAGTTTGCTTGGAGTTTGCGCCAGGAGGAGTTAAGGCCATCTTGCATCCGAGACCTGGTTATGTGCCCAAGGTGCCTTCCAGCATGACACGGTCTACGGTCATGCAGGCATTTCATCCTCCACCACATGTGTCGGCAGAAGAAGAGAGACTTCACGTGCTTTGTCCTGTCAGAGCACTGAGTATTTACCTTGAGAGGTCCTCTTCTTGGAGGAGGTCGGACCAACTTTTAGTGTGTTTTGGGCCACCTAAAAAGGGGCTCCCTGCATACAAGCAAACAATCAGTAATTGGATTGTACAGGCTATTGCCTCGGCCTACCAGATGCGCAATCTGCCTTCACCTTTGGCCGTGAGGGCTCATTCCACTTGAGGCATGGCTTCCTCTAGGGCCCTCTACTCAGGAGTGCCCCTCCAGGAGATCTGTGACTTAGCCGGTTGGGCTACCCCACACACCTTTATCAGGTTTTATAGTCTGCACCTCCCGAACACTAAAGGTGCACGAGTGCTCTCCAGGGTTATATTATAGTTTTGCATTTTTCATTAGTTTTTATTTTATTTTATTTATTTTTTGTTTTTTGAAAATGCTTAGTTTTAGTTTAGTTTTTATTAGTTTTAGTGTTAGTTTTAGTCTTTTTTTGTAATTTGGGTTATTTGTCAGGGGCAAGATTCAAATAGGTCAGAAAAAGTATTGTGTAATAATAACTCAACAAAAACATCATACAATTTTAGAATAAATAAATCACACCCCATTGAAATTCCTTTACCTCTTACAAAATCCACACGCCATACCAAAAATCTACACATCTTCTATACAGAATTCACACCCTATACAAATACGTTACCACAGCTGTACAATTTCCATACCCTATACTAAATTTATCCTGTACAGTCAATAGCTTACTCATCTGGATTGAAGCAGCAAACATTCAGTGTAAAAGTAAAAAAAATTACATAACATTATTTAATATTTGAATCGCAGCTTATATAACTTAGTGTTTTGACATCGACAACCACAACCAAAAAGTGCATTTTACCTTAAACTTGCGACTAGCTTTCTAAAGAAGGCGCAATCGCTTCTTGGGTCGACATTAACACACTGACAAAATTATATTATACCAGTTTTTAATGTGTGATTGTGTAAAGGTGTTCACGAGATAGAGATACCAAACTTTCGCGAACTTGCTTTCAATGTCGAACGAACACTCGTTCTCATGGAGACGTGGTGTGCACGGAGGGGAGGGGCTATGTGTGTGTGTGTGTGTGTGTGTGTGTGTGTGTGTGTGCGCGCGCGCGCGCATGTGAGAGACACATGAGTTACAGAGAGATGGAGGGAGAGCAGGGAAAGGAAATGTAGCTGAACGAATACGCTGTGTGTTTTAAATAGTGTTAAAAAATGAAAGACCTCGACAAAGACGAAAACTAAGGACATTTACTCTATAATTCTATTTTATTTTAGTTAGTTTTGCCAAACACACATTACAGTTTTAGTTAGTTATCGTTTTTTTTATGCCTCGTTTTTATTTTTTATTTCAGTTAACGACAATGTTTTTTCCCACCTAGTTTTCGTTTTTTTCGTTCGTTTTCGTTAACGATTATAACCTTGGTGCTCTCGCCCTAGATTGTGCCTGATACACAAGAGCAGGCATTTTGGTGCATGGCATAGTGGGCATTCGTTCCCCAAAGAGTCGTTTTTAAGACGCAGTGCGAGTTCCCTCGAAAGGGAACGTCTTGGGTTACGTCTTTAACCCTTGTTCCCTGAGAAGGGAACGAGACACTGCGTCGCCTTGCCACGCCCCTTCATGCCTGGGAGCAGCTTGCTTCATCACGAGGCTAATGCGTGTGTGTGCCGGCATCATTTTATACTTCCGGGTATGCCGTCACATATTATGTCATGACGCAGCTCCAATCAGGATTGGAATAGTTTCATTCATCACAGGGAGCGTCCCCCAAAGAGTCATTTTTATGACACAGTGTCTCGTTCCCTTCTCAGGGAACAAGGGTTACAGACGAGGGTCATGCATGAGGGTCGTGCGCACTGGTTTGGTCCATCGTTGTTTGTGGGGTATCCTGAAAAATCAGGATTCCCAATCTGACTGACACACCTCAGGGCATCAAGAAACATGAACATGTATGCCGTATTCGCATGACGTACATACCAGTGTCCCTCACCGAACAGGCCTCAATCGAAACTCCTCAGAACCCTGCTCGCAAGTCCAGTTTGCCCAGTGTAGCACTATTCTCTGACCTTATCTCAATAGACCCCAATGGTATTATAATGGCAGATATTAGAGATAAATTTCATGAGATTCATAGGGGATTTGATGAGGTCTTCAGTCTGCAGTTTAGGAGCTATAATGGCTCTGCTGGCCCCTTCCAGGCGAGGGTAAACATGGGGCCTGTCCAACTAACGCAATGGAAGGGAAGAGTTCCACAGTACTCCAGGGGCCAGTTACAGGAACTGCTGGCTCAATTCAACGAGCTGGAATCACTATGTGTTTTTTGAAAGCCTGAAGACATTAACGTCGATGATGAATACGTCAACCCATTTCGTCTTGTTACAGCATTTTCCGATGTGGGTCGATATAGCAAACCCCAGCTGTCACTTATGCCAAGTGTGTACGCCACGTTGCGTCAGATTGCTCAGTATTGTCGCCACTGACCTCACCAAGGCATTCTACCAAATTCCACTGTCCAAATCCTCTATGAAGTACTGCAGGGTGGTCACGCCATTTAAAGGGGTCCGGGTGTATGCCAGATGTGCCATGGGCATGCCTGGTTTAGAAACTGTGCGAGAAGAATTGACCTGTCGGGTACTTGGCGACCTCCTTCAACAGGGACAGGTGGCCAAGGTTGCAGATTACCTGTATTGTGGGGCTTACACCCTTAAAGACCTTCTTGCAGTGTGGAAAAAGGTCTTAGTGACTCTCCAGGCATGCAATCTCTGCTTAGCTCCCAGTAAGACTGTGGTTGCCCCGGACATTTTGGGGTGGGTGTGTAGTAAGGGTACTTTTCGCGCTAGTTGGCACCGCATTTGCAATGTTGGCTTTGTGTGCCAGTAAACCATGCGTGCAGGCCTTTGAAAAGCTGTGCAGGGGCGAATTCTCTGCAAGCCCGCGAGTTACCACTTTCTTGTTGACTGCAAGCCGCTTCCAGGTCTCTGTTCGTCATGTTGCTGGGCTCATTATTCTCCCATCAGATTATGCTAATTGTAATGCTGCACAATGTGACAGTCCTACATGTCAAGTGGGTAGGTTCATCCGTGAATCTGTGGTCTCTGTGGTGTGCCGTACTGACATCGCTGACATCTTACGTGGAACTCAAAAGGTACCCTTTGCCAATAGAGCCATGTGGTTGTCCATTCAGGCAGAGTGTCCGGACCTTCGTAGGGTGCGCGCCATTCCAAGAGAGTTACTAAAGTTATAGATGTGAAACGTTATTTGAACACTCTTACCTTGGCAAGAGATGGGCTTTTAGTCGTATGGCATAACACACCACTGTTGACCACCACTGAGTGCATCGTCGTTCCTAGGTCAGAGTTGCATGGTTTGCTTATGTCATTACATATTAGGTTAGATCACCCCTCGGCACACCAGTTGAGACTTGTCGTCGGCCGGTACTTCTAGGCCCTGGATTTGGAGTTGGCCGTCCAGCTTACCAGTAAGGGATGTCACCAATGTGCTGCACTGGCACAGTCCCCAGTGTTTGCAGCGGAGCAATGCAGACGGTCGGGTCTACCTTTGCAGCTGACGTGCTTGAACGTGGACGTCAGCTTATCCTAGTCGTTTGTGAGTGTGTGACATCCTTCACAGCCGCTTTGTTGATTGATGACGAACGGAAGAAGACGTTGCGGGATGGTATCATACGCTTGTGCATTAGCCTTTGTCCGCTCGATGGCCCTTTTACCATAGTTAGAACGGACCCAGCACCAGGTTTCTCAGCACTGGCCAAGGACGCAATTCTTGCTCAATACAGGCTGGCCGTTGAGGTAGGCGATGCAAAAAATATCAACAAAAATCTGGTGGCGGAAAAGGCTATCCAGGAGCTACAGGGCGAGACTTTGCGTCTAGAACCATACTGCGGGGCCATCAGCCCTGTGCTGCTGTCGGTAGCTGTCGCTCAGTTAAATAGCCGTGTCCGGAAATGATTTTGATGCAGCACACACAATGCCTTGCTAACCACCCCCACAGTGTTAAGGCGAAAGTACCACGAAGCCGGGGTGCACCTAGCCCAGATATTAGCCTGGGTGACCTCATGTACCTATATAGTGACCGCAATAAGTCTCGAGCACTGCATTTCACAGCATTGCATACACTGCATTGGCTCCCTATTAAACATTGCATAAATTTTAAAATATTGCTGATTACTTACAAAGCACTAAATGGTTTAGCTCCGCAGTACTTGAGCGAGCTCCTAATGCATTATAGTCCTTCACGTCTATTGCGATCTCAAAATTCCTAGAATATCAAAATCGACTGCTAGCGGTAGATCCTTCTCCTATTTAGCACCAAAACTTTGGAACAGTCTTCCTACCATTGTCCGGGAAGCAGACACACTCTGTTAGTTCAAGCTAGATTAAAGACACATCTCTTTGACCTAGCATTCACATAATATATTATAGACTTCTATAATTCAATGTTAGGCTGCATAGATTAGGTCAGCTGGAACCGGGAACACTTCCCATAAATCCTGATGTACTTGTTACATCATAAGAAGAATGGCATTTACGCTAATTTTAGTGTCTGTGTTTATCCCGAGGTTTTCCCACAGCCTGCTGGATCCAGGCCGTATCCAGATCTGACGAAGGACCTTCGCCTGGACCGATGACAACGCAGTGCTGAAGTGCCAACTAGTCTCTCCCTATGGAGGATCCCACTACCACTATACAGATAAAGCGTTGTCGGGAAACTCAATTTGCGTATCTACCTCGAAGTGACAAAATAAAATAAAATTCTGTATCAGAATTTATAAGGAAAGACCAGTACTTTGTTTAGGCTTGGTTTGTAGGGAATTCCAAACCTGCGTACATATATTCAAATGCACATAACTATAGAACCAATTCTTAATGCGCATCTGAACGCCATCAGCGTTTCTCACAGGTTCGCGTTTAAAGTCTGTGTAGAGGGAATGGTGTCGTCTTAGCGGCCCCTAATTTAATAACAAATGATCGTTGCGACGGAAGCGAATCAATCAAAACTAACTTTAGCTGTAAAATAACTTTATTAAAGAACCGCTATAAAGCCCAAACAATCTCTGTTACCTTAAATTATACGCTTATCTCTGTAAAGCTGCTTTGAAACAATCTACATTGTTAAAAGCGCTATATAAATGATGATGACTTGACTTGACTTGACTCGAGCTCGAAGCCATTATCTCGTGCTTAGATTTGATGGAACATGGTGCAACATCCGCAAGTTTACGGGTTCCCAGCTGCGGTGTGCTTCTTATAGGGTCCGCTTATCTGACTGTTATAAAGTTGACTCTTTCCCAAGTGCCGTAGGTCATTGTGAAGACTGTGCAGCATCTGAGAGTGAAGTGGAGTGCGGAGTGCCACCTAGCGCTCCCCCAAGTAATCCAGATATCCCCTTGGCGATAGCGGAGCCTGCTTCATCTCCAAGGTCTGATGGCAGCGGACGCCAGGAAGATAGAGATGTGTCCCCATCTTGTTTGGTGGAGGTTCCATGTCACGAGATGGCCTCCTCCTCAGCTGTCCCGGCCCGTCTCCGTCAGCCCCCTAACAAGTTGAAAGATTATGAGCTTCGATAGATGGGCTGCCTTCGCCTGTATCCTTATTTTGGCTGAAAGGATTTTGTCTGATGTGTTGCATTGGTGTTCTATACAGCTCTGTGAGGTCTGCTGTGCTGTTGGCATTGCACAGATGGTTCATTCAATTCATCTTGTGTTGTCACATACCACCTTTTTGTTTCCCGGTTTGTGTGTTTCTCAAGTCGACAGGTGCCGGAGAAGAGGGTGTATAATCCGGAGGAAAACAGGTGGCGCCAGTATGTGGATCGTGACGTGGTCCTTGACTTTGAGCGTGAACACGCAGACCCAGGTGGAGCATGCGCGTGTGCTACTTGTTGTTGTTGTTGATGTATATCTGCGATCGCCATTAAAGGCTTGACTAAACTAGTCTCTCGGGTCAGCGACTCATTGTACACTGGCGCTATATGTAGGAGCATTGCTTGTTCCTGTCACCACCAGAGGCGTCGTCAGCCAATTTTGCCGGGGCTTCAGCCCCGAATGTTTTGAGTGTAGCCCCGAATGTTTTTTGAAAAGTTGACTGACAAATATGAAACTGGACAATAGCCTATGTAAACCCCCGAAATCATAAGTTGCCTTATTTCATTGTGCTTTGGCTTTGCTGCTGTCTCTGACTAGTGATTGTTGAAATCTGTCTCTGCAGACGCACCACGTGAGTGATTAGATCCTAGAATATCTCAGAGATTTGCGCAACAGCAAACAATCTCACAGCAATAAAAAAAAAAAAAGAATAAATAACGCAGTCAGCAGCGCCGCACAGTCCTGTCAGACCAGATGTTGTCAGGCTATATGTCAGTAAAACTCAGAAAAACGAACTTTCCTGTTGTATCAGCCGTGTGCTCGCAGCGTGCACTTGTCACAAGGTGACCAAATGGAAGCGGAACTAAGTTCCGCGGGAGTTGTGTCCCCCCGGGACCGGGGCATGGTAACACCAGGACGGTTCCGGTTATGCGTTCAGTCACCATGACGAGGGGGATAATGACCGATGCACATCAGGTGTGGGGGATTTCTGCGGAGGCTGAAGAGACAAAGGGAGCGTATAAAAGAAACTGAAAGAAAACAGTTTGTGTTGGTTCTCCCTCGTGAGTAGTCGTTAATTTGTGGTGGTGTTGCTGATTCACGGAGGCTTCTGGAGAGTGTTACGAGGGCTCGGCTGATTAAGAGTGCAAACGGCGATTGTGCGAACACGAGTTGAGGACGTCAAAGGCTGGAAAAAGAGTGAGTTATGGAGAGTGAGTGAAGATTGGAGAATGCCATCATCATTTGAAGGGAGATAAGTAGTATGATATCGCATCTTATGGAGTGTATGCACCTGCACTGAGTTGAATACGAAGTCATGAAGTGTATTGATCACGAGTGTAATTGTCACTGAGAGTGGTTGGACTGAGCGACCATTGAACTCTTGTTTCTCTCCGTCTGGGTGTGAGTTGAGTGCTGAGGAAGTTCTGCCCACCGTGCCCGTAAGGAGGCATCCGAATTCCCTCGTTATTTGATGAAAATCGATTCAGTACGACAGTGGAGGGACTGATCGTCGGGTGAGTGCTGGCCTTATTGCACTGAGAGGAGTGGTTATGCAGTGTTTGAATTGTGTCTCACAGCGTGGGTTGAAGTGAGGTTGCAGTGTGTTGGGGATTATATATATTGGCCGCCGTGCACTCCCCGTCTTTGATTCTCATCCGCTACTGTTGAAGAGGGATTTCGGGTGCTGAATTTAAACATTTTACCTCTTGCATGTTGGAGGAATGGGCATGCTTGTATAATTCACTCTGTCTGTTCAATAGAGAAGCCTCCTGTGTGTATTCCTTTATGTGATGTCCGCTGGAAGGAGGGACTCACAGTAAGAAGATCCTCTCGCCTGTCTGTTATACAGCCATACACGCCAGCCGTAAGCCTTGTCCCTGTACTGAGAAAACAGGATGCATGTACGTGTATAATTCACTTTGTCTGTTCAACAGAGGAGCCCCCTGTGCATATTCCCTTATGTGATGTCTACTGGAAGGAGAGACTCACAGTAAGAAGATTCCCCTGTCTGTCTGTTATACAGCAATACACTCCAGCCGTAAGCCTTGTCTCTGTACTGAGGAACAGCGTACATGTACGTGTAAAATCCACTCTGTCTGGTCAATAGAGAAGCCTCCTGTGAGTATTCCTGTAGGTGATGTCTGCTGAAAGGAGAGACTCACCGTAAGAAGATTCCCTCGTCTGTCTGTTATACAGCAATACACTCCAGCCGTAAGCCTTTGTCTCTGTATTGATGAACAGCATGCATGTACGTGTATAATTCACTCTGTCTGTTCAATAGAGAAGCCTCCTGTGCATATTTCCTTATGTGATTTCTGCTGGAAGGAGTGACTCACAGTAAGAAGATTCCCTCGTCTGTCTGTTATACAGCAATATATTCCAGCCGGAATCCCTCCGTTAATGCCCTGTTATGTGATGCCCGCCTGAAGGAGAAACACATATTGAACCAGACCTTCGTTTGTTTTACTGAAGCTCACATCCAGCGGTAAGCTTCCGTTTTCCGCACTGAAGAGAAGCACGTGCATACTTGGGTTGCTTATCTGTCTGTTTAGGAGAAGACCCCTTCTTCCCCTGTCTTGCTCCACACCTTGAGAAGGTATACTCATCTGGACATTCACCTGCCTGGTAAAAAGATTTCCCCTCTGGTCCTCAGCGCCCGTACCGGCCACGCCCTGATTGTTCGACGGTTTAAAGAAGGCCTGCTTACCGGGATACTCACCTGTCCGTCCAAGGGAAGATCCTCCTCGACCACGAGACTTGTCCCACTCCGCGCCTTAAGAAGGTATACGTACCTGGATATTCATCTGCCTGGTAGAAGATTCTCCTCCTGGCCATCAGCTCCAGTACCGGCCACGCCCTGAGTGTTCAACGGTCTGAGAAGCTCGCTTACCTGGATACTTACCTGTCGACTCAGTGAAAGATCCTCTCCGATCACGAGACTCTGTCCCGCTCCACGTCTTAAGAAGCTTTGCTTACCTGGATACTTACCTGTTCATCGGGCTGGTGGCCGACTTCCTCCTCCCCTAGTCGCTACGTTCGGGCACGAGTTGCCTCGAAGAATCCCACGTCTTCCCCGGGGTCAGAGGTTTGGTCCCCGCGCCTGTGGGGGACCCAGAAGTTTGATTAGGACTTTTAGATTAATTTTATTTGTTATGACTAACTCAGAGCCATAACAACAGATAGGAGACCATGCCACAAACAAACGGTGCAAAACATAAATTTATTGTGTATAAAACACAAATTTAAACAACAGAACCAAATATGGAGTGTGAACGTCAGTATCAGTAGTGCAGGGAAGGTGCATGGATGTATTGTTTTGTGCGAGTGCAAGTGTTGAGTGTAAAACTAAAAGACAAACTTAAATAAACTTAAATGTGCATCCGTGTAAAATCCTGGCGTCCCGAGCGAGGCGTGAACACGGACGAGCAGCGTTCGAGCCTTGAAACACCAGACCCGAGCAGAAAGAGAGAGAGATCAATGCAGCAGAGAAGCTCCTATTTAAACGCCAACTTCCCAGGTGACAGCAATCAGGCCTGAAAGAGAGGAGGGGCAGGAGAACGACCAGAAAGGCCAACGGCCGTAACACCCCCCCCTAACAAAACAGGGACCCTAAGGGTACCCTTGAGCTACAGGAATCCCATGATACTAAGTTTATCAAATTTTGAGGCATATCTTACCTAACATATTGGAGATCGGGACAATGCGTCTGCCACCACATTGTCCCGTCCCTTGATATGCCGAATGTCCAAAGTGTAGGACTGGAGGTGGAGAGCCCAGCGCATCAACCGTTGGTTAGGAGTCTGTAAAGTGCTAAGGAAAGTCAGAGGATTATGGTCTGAGAAGACTACCACCGGACCAGAGCCCAGATACACACTAAAATGCTGTAACGCCCAAATAAGAGCAAGCGTTTCTTTTTCTATGACTGAGTAGTTTAGCTGATGGAGATTACATTTCTTAGAAAAGAAACACACAGGCTTGTTAACCCCCCCATCATCTTTCTGCAGCAACACTGCGCCAGCCCCAACCATGCTGGCATCCACCTCCAGATGAAACTCACGATCCCACCGAGGAGCAACCAGAACCGGAGCATTTGAGATTAGCGCTTTAACCCTCTCAAAGGACTGCTGGCATACCGGAGACCATACATACTTTGCCTTCCCTTTCAGAAGATCAGTTAAAGGTGCGACCACTGTAGAGAAATTCCTACAAAAACACCTATAGTAGCCCACCATACCGATAAATCTCATGAGTTCCTTCTTTGTCATTGGTGATGGAAAATCATCCAAATCAGAAGCCATGGATGAACAGGGAAGTGCGACTCCTATTGAAGACACGCAATACTGCCTTCAGATCAGGAGATGCACAAGCCTATAGCACATCCAGAGCAAATCTGAAAAGGGGCATCAAAGAGGCCAAGCACTGCTACAAGCTTAAGATAGAGGGACACTTTTCCAACGCTGACCCTCGGCGCATGTGGCAGGGCATTCAGGCCATCAGTGACTACAAACCCTCTCACTCCACCCCCGCAGCCACTGATGTCAACTTCCTGAACGAGCTAAATGACTTTTATGCTCGCTTTGAAAGAGACAACAGAGAAACTGCCACCAAGCTCAAATCCTCAGCTGACCACCCACCGATCACACTCTCCTCCACAGATGTCTGCAATGCACTGAGCAGGATCAGCGCGCACAAGGCTGCTGGACCAGACAACATCCCTGGACGCGTACTCAGGGCATGTGCGGAGCAGCTCGCTGGGGTTTTTACAGACATTTTCAACCTGTCTCTTGCCCAAGCAACTGTACCAACATGCTTTAAATGCACTTCCATTGTGCCAGTGCCAAAACACTCCAGCCCGAAGTGCCTTAATGACTACCGCCCTGTAGCACTCACACCCATCGTAATGAAGTGCTTTGAGCGGCTGGTCCTGGCACACCTAAAAGACTCTCTACCATCCACATTGGACTCACACCAGTTTGCCTACCGTAGCAATAGGAGCACAGAGGATGCAGTCTCCATGGCACTGCACTCTGTGCTCACACATCTGGACAATAAGAACACTTATGCACGCATGCTGTTTGTTGACTTCAGCTCAGCATTCAACACTGTCATCCCAACTAAGTTAATAGCCAAACTTGGAGACCTGGGCTTCAACACCTCCATGTGCAACTGGATTTTGGACTTCTTGACCAACAGACCCCAGAATGTTCGATCAGGCTCCAACTGCTCCACATCCATCACACTCAACACTGGTGTACCACAGGGCTGTGTGCTAAGCCCGTTCCTCTACTCCCTCTTCACCTCCGACTGCAAGCCTGTGTACGGATCTAATTCCATCGTCAAGTTTGCGGACGACACTACGGTGATTGGTCTCATCAGCAACAACGATGAGACTGCCTATAGGGAGGAGATCAAGCACCTGGCCACATGGTGCACCGAAAATAACCAGCTCCTCAACACCACCAAAACGAAGGAGCTCATCGTGGACTTCAGGAAAGTGTCAAGAGGCACACACGACACCATCCACATCAATGGAATGGCTGTTGAGCGTGTCTCCAGTTTCAAGTTCCTGGGGACCCACATCTCGGCGGACATGACCTGGACAACCAACACCTCCAGCCTGGTCAAGAAGGCTCACCAGCGCCTCTTCTTCCTGAGGACACTGAGGAAGAATCAGCTTTCCTCCACTATCCTGGTGAACTTCTATCGCTGTGCAATAGAAAGCATCCTGACCAACTGTGCTACAGTGTGGTATGGGAGCTGTTCTGTTGCAGAGCGCAAGGCACTGCAGCGGGTGGTGAAAACCGCCCAGCGCATCACTGGGACTCCACTACCTGCCATCGAGCACATCCAGAGGAAACGCTGTCTGCATCGAGCTCGCAGCATCCTTAAGGACTCCTCTCACCCAGCCCACAGACTGTTTTCTCTCCTGCCTTCCGGCAGGCGTTTCAGGTGCCTCCGGACCAGGACCAGCAGACTAAAGAACAGTTTTTTCCCCAGAGCTGTCTCTTTATTAAACTCTAACCCTCATTGATCCCACTCCCCTTATATACTGATTGACTCTCCTCTCCCTCCTCACACCTGCCTCCATTTTGTTATTTGCAATACTATAATGTTCATTTGCACTGCTGACTGTTATTACAGTAACAACTGTTTACATATGCATCTTGCACTACTACCTTGACTGGAATATGCTCATTTGCACTGCCGACTGTTTATTTACAGTACCGACTGTTATATATACATTGCAATATCGTACCTTAACTGTAATATGCAATTACTTTCCACTGCACTCACTCGGATAGCTTCTGTCCAAACTTTATTTGCACTACTTTAAATCCATTGTTATACTGCTCATTAGCCTAACTTATACATATATCTATTTGTAAAATTCTGTTTATAGTAATATCCATCTGTATATTATGCTCACATTCTGTTTATAGTAACAGCCATCTGTATATATATTCATAGTACATATCTATCTGTAAAATTATGTTTATAGTAACAGCCATCTGTATATTATATTCAGTACATATCTATCTGTAAACATTCTGTTTATAGTAATAGCCATCTGTATATTATTATATTCAGTACATATCTAGCTGTAAATTCTGTTCACAGTAAGAGTTATCTGTATATTATATTCATAGGACAATCTATCTGTAAATTTTTGTTTATAATAGTATTCAACTCTATATTTATTCAGTACATATCCATGTTCTGCACTTATGAACCACTGTATATCCTGCACTTGCTGCTATTGCACTTCTGGTTAGACCTAAACTGCATTTCGTTGCCTTGTACCTGTACTTGTGTAATGACAATAAAGTTGAATCTAATCTAATCTAATCTAATTGCACAAACTTTAGCACGCACTGGTCTCACCAAACCCTGGCCAACAACTCGACCCAAATAGACCACCGTGGCCTTAGCGAATTCACACTTTGCCAAATTCACTGTTAAACTAGCATGAGCTAGACGCACAAACAAAGCTTTAATACGCTCCAAATGCTGTTCCCAGTTGTCAGCATAAACCACCACGTCATCTAAATACACTGCGCATCCTTCCAGGTCACGCACCACCAAGTTCATTAGGCGCTGGAAAGTTGCCGGCGCATTTCTTAAACCAAAAGGCATAACATTGTAGGAGTATAGCCCACCTGGTGTAATAAAAGCAGCAATCTCCCTTGCCCTTTCTGTCAATGGCACCTGCCAGTAACCTTTAAGTAAATCCAGCTTAGTCACAAACTTTGCCCCCCCCACTTGATCAACACAATCCTCCATACGAGGAAGAGGGAAGGAGTCAGGCTTGGTGACTGCATTCACTTTACGAAAATCCGTACAAAACCGAGGTGTATTGTCTGACTTTGGGACCAAGAGACAGGGTGACGCCCAACTAGAGTCAGAGGGAACTGCTATTTTATTATGAACCATGTACTTAATCTCATCTTCCAGGTTTTTACGCTTCTCTGGGTGAACACGATAGAATCTTTGCCTAATTGGCTTCGCATCTCCCACGTCTATATCATGCTTTAGTAAAGTTGTACGTGATGGTGTGTCTCCAAATAGGCAAGGGAAACTTCTAATCAGCTTAACTAGCTGTGCCCGCTGACATGACTCTAAATGACCCAAAACGCTTTCCAATTTATCTAAAGCTTCCTTATTTTTCAGCCTACCAGACACCATAACCTCATCAGGCCCTGTTAAATCCTCCATCTCTACCCCAACTGAGGATGATGGCATAGCCAAACAAGCAGGATGAGTTTTGGACAACTTTAACTCCACCTCACTCCCAAAAGGCTCACGGGAAACATAAGGTTTCAAAAGGTTAACATGGCATAGCCTGGCCTTTGTCCTACGAGCTGGAGTAGAAATTAAGTAGTTTTGATCAGAAAGCTTCTTTAATACAGAAAATGGTCCAGAAAATTTTGCTTGCCACGGAGAAGTAATTATAGGCAAAAGAGCTAAAACCTGGTCACCTGGGAGAAACTCTCTATGCTCAGTCTGACAATCATAACGTTTCTTCATCTTAGCTTGTGCCCTGTCTAAATATTTCCTGGCCACTTCCTGAGACATATAGAGCCGATACCTAAACCCATTCACAAAATCCAGTAGGTTACTTGGAGGCTGAGCTTCCTTCCAGTTGTCCTGCAACAGAGCCAGAGGACCCCGCACCTTATGACCAAAAATCAGATCATTAGGACTAAACCCTGTACTTTCTTGGATTACCTCTCTAGCAGCCAGTAGCATCCACGGTAAAGCCTCTTCCCAATCACCCTGCATCTGAACACACAATGAGCGCAGCATGGACTTAAGTGTTTGGTGAAACCGCTCCAAAACACCCTGGCTTTGAGCATGATAGGCAGATGAAAAATTATGAACTATGTTCAACTGTTTCAGTACTTGAGCAAATCATTTTGAACAAAAATTTGACCCTTGATCTGACTGAATGACCCGTGGAACTCCAAAAATAGAAATAAATTGGGACAATGCACGAACCACAGACTTGGCCGTTATACTACGCAGTGGGTAGGCTGCAGGATACCTAGTACTTTGACACATCACTGTCAACAAATATCTGGCACCTGATTTTGATGGAGGTAATGGACCAACACAGTCAATAAGAAGATGTTCAAATGGTTGACTTATAGCTGGTATTGGACAAAGTGGAACGGGCTTCAAAACCTGGTTAGGTTTACTTGTCAATTGACAGGTGTGACACGACTTAATGTATGCAGACACATCCCTTTTTAAACGAGGCCAGAAAAAATACAGCAGAACCCGGTCATATGTCTTCCTAACACCCATATGTCCAGACTGGTCATGAGAAATCTGCAACACAATATTCCGATACTTTAAGGGAACAACCACTTGATAAATCGAATCTCCAACAAAACCCTCAAACTGTGGGGTCCATTTTCTCATCAAGACATTATTGTGCAAAAAATAACAATGAGAACGATTTCTGACCTCTGCAATAGAACAAATCTCATCCATACAAGACTTCAAAGTGCTGTCAGTTTCCTGCTCCAGCATCAGCTCATCATGAGAAACAGACCAGGGGATAACAGGTAGCATTAAGTGAGAACTAGAGGCCACAGTTTCAGAGTGATCAATGTCCAAACGTTTTGAACGAGTTACTGCACAGGCACTAAACACATCAGGGAAGTGTACCTCACTCTCATCAGGCTTACTGCACACCAGAGGAGTCACCGTCACCTTGGCAGGTGGAGAAACATCGGCCCACACTTTATCACCGGCTATGTCATTACCCAGGATCGTAGCGACGCCATCCACAGGTAACGCTGGGCGCACACCAACAGACACCTCACCCTGGAAGAGATCACAGTGCAGCATCATTTTGTGTTGTGGTACATTCAAAACATTTAAACCCATTCCCATTACAGGAATGCTTGAACCCACCAAGGTTTCATTTGAAAATGGCAAAGTTGCAGCTACAATAAACGAGTCAAACGCCCCAGTGTCACGCAAAATTTTTATGCGCACTTGCTCTTTGTTTCCCATTAATGAAACCAAACCTTCTGTAATAAAAGGCAAATACGATTTCAAATCCGGATTGCCTTCTCTAGAGCTTCTTACTAACTCCTGGTCAGTGACAGATGCAGCACACATCACAGGGTTAGCCCTGGGAAAAGTTTGCTTTGGACGAGACTTAAGAGCATAACAATCATTTTTCCAATGTCCTCGCTTATGACAGTAATTACAGATTTTTTCTGAGTCCCCTGAAACACGACCACTTTTATCCTCAAACGGTCTACTTGCCCTTGTTTCATGAGGGCCAGCACCACCTCTTGAAGTATGAATCAAGAAATAATCATCAGCCAGCGCAGCAGCTTCCCTAGCAGACTTGACTCCACGCTCACTAATATAGGTGGCAATGCACTCCGGCACAGAGTTTTTAAACTGCTCCAAAATGACTAACTCACAGAGGTTTTCAAAAGAATCAACCCCGGCCGCTGAGCACCAGTTGTCAAAATGCATAGCCAAATCACGCATAAACTCTAGATGTGACCTATCTCCACGTCTCCAACCTCGAAAACGTAGTCGATATGCCTCTGGCACAAGTTCATAAGTTTTAAGAATAACAGTTTTAACCACAGAGTATTTACCACAATCAGCGCTGCTTAAAGCTGAAAAAGCTTGTTGTGCTTTTCCTGTTAACACACACTGTAACATTAACATACGTGTGGAGTCAGACCAACCTCGAGCCTCTGCCAGACGCTCAAACAGGGAAAAAAATGTCTCTGGGTCCTCCTCATTAAACCTGGGAACTAACCTCAAATCACTCAAATCATCCTGTTTCATGCTTACCTGTGCCACCAGGGGGCGATCAGCCCGGAGTGCCTCACCCTCCAGTTTACCTTCTCTGATCAACGCCAGTCTTTGTCTCTCTACATCTAACTTCTCCCGCTCTAAATCCTGCCTCATTCTTTCCATCGCCTGCTCTTTCTCCTGCTCAGCTTTGACACGTAACAAAAGCAACTCTTTCTGCTGCTCAAACGAGAGACCAACTGGACTTACTCTTCCCGATAAAGACGACTCAACCAAAGTGTCAACTTTACCCGGCATCAAGACCCCATTTTCCAACAATTTCACCTTCAAATTACCTTTAACATAATCCTTTGTCTTTCGGACATCACCTATATCGACCTTATAATACTCTGCAATCTTGATCAATTGTTTCTTAGTACAAATATCTAACCCACATTCATGTGGCGATTCAATAAAATCTTCTACCACTTCATCCATGGCTAACAAATTCACCAATAGAGACGAGAAGCTTAACGTTTAAGTGACAAATTTATCAGTAACGTTACACACACACAGGCTTTCAACCACAGCCCAAGGACGGCGTTTCCCGCTAACTACCTAGCCCAAAAGCTAACTTACTGAACCCTAGTCTTCGTGAGGCGTAGCGGTGGGTTTTTATGCATTTACAACCCGATGGCCCAGTAAAGGCGACCAGCACGCTGGCAACCCCCCCGAAACCACGGAAATGCTCCCGAGCCGACGTAGGGAAAAGGAAAAATGGGAAGCTCTACCCGCCGTACCTCCACACTAAAACAATAGTGCAGCGAAACCCCTATTGGGAAATGCTGCTATGCCTACAAGGAAAAACGCCAGCCCAAAACTTTAGAAGTGCACATTAACAAACTATCACTTACCTTCATACGTCTCCAAAAAATAGTAACTACTGCCAAAACACAAGCCCAAACACTCCCGCTCGAGAACGCCAGCAAACAAATTACAACTAATCAAACTCAGGCATGTCTCCAAGAGCGCAACAACTAACCATATAAGGACAATGACGTCACGGGATCTCCCCCCAACCGCCAATCAAGACGCACAGGGCTTCACTCGCTCTCATGTGCCCCTCAAGCGCTCCTAAACTTACTAAATCAAAACACAATGCGCGCTAAAGAAAATCTAATTACTAGCAACAAAACGCGCAAAACCAATGGACAAGCCCCCACTTTGTTATGACTAACTCAGAGCCATAACAACAGATAGGAGACCATGCCACAAACAAACGGTGCAAAACATAAATTTATTGTGTATAAAACACAAATTTAAACAACAGAACCAAATATGGAGTGTGAACGTCAGTATCAGTAGTGCAGGGAAGGTGCATGGATGTATTGTTTTGTGCGAGTGCAAGTGTTGAGTGTAAAACTAAAAGACAAACTTAAATAAACTTAAATGTGCATCCGTGTAAAATCCTGGCGTCCCGAGCGAGGCGTGAACACGGACGAGCAGCGTTCGAGCCTTGAAACACCAGACCCGAGCAGAAAGAGAGAGAGATCAATGCAGCAGAGAAGCTCCTATTTAAACGCCAACTTCCCAGGTGACAGCAATCAGGCCTGAAAGAGAGGAGGGGCAGGAGAACGACCAGAAAGGCCAACGGCCGTAACATATTCAATAAAACTTGTTAAACTTTTATCCACTTGTCTGTCTGGTCTTTGGCACGCTCCTCGAGGTGGTCCTGGGTTTTAGGGGTGGGTGCAGTCTGGCTTTGGCCCCCCCGACCTGTGACACACTCTTCAATATCACGCGCAAATGCAGCGCGCCCTGTATCACGCAAAAGAAACTACGAGCATGTAGGTCGTGTTCTGTCGTCAATTAAGTATTGAAATAACCAAAAGGGAGATTAAAGCTGCGACATTTTTCATTATTAATATTCTAACATTTTATCAATAGCCTATTGCAAAGCCATCAAAACTGACTCGTGTCATAAAAAAAAAAATTAGTGACCAAAAATGTGAAAAATACATCTAGCCTAAATGATCGTTCTTGACATTCTTTTAACTATAAGCAACCCAATTTGTCTAGATCTGTAATATTATTTCCTTTGTATAATGAGCTTGTCTTTGTTTTAAATTATATTGTATTTTTATTGTGAGTGTGAACTGCTGCACAGTAGTGTGATTTAGTCAGCTTGATTAACATTATTACAATGTATTCCTATTTAACACAGATGTTCTTCGCTAATTACAGAAACTAAAAGCAAAATATAAGTATAAATATTTATAAAATAAACAAACAAAAGATTGCACTGGTGTTTGATTGAAATGTAGCCTAACATCTATGCAAAATAATCCTTGAAAGAATTCTCATTTAAGGCCATTCCTGTTTGGAATATGTGATTGTGTATTGTAAACAATAAGCAGAAACATTCTGCATTTCCGTTTTGTACTGTGGATCATTCATTTCAACATTTATTCTCATTCTCATGTTTAAGAATCTGTTATCTGCTTGACAAATAATTTATGCTACTGCCCACTGACATGCTTTTAAATCTATTGTTATCCAATTTTTTTTTGACCTTCAAACACCTTAAAATGCACATATGTAGGGCCAAGAAATCCATATTTTCTCGGGGGAGCATGCCCCCGAACCCCCCTAACTACCTCACATTTCAATGCGCGTGTCTGTGGGGTAATGTGGGGCTGGTCTGGCTGCCCCCTGCATATAGACCTACAATATATATTATTCTCTTTATCAAATCATGTTATCTTGTAACCCACCCCATAGCCCCTGATGTTTCAGGCTCAGCCCCTGATGTTTTTAAAACCTAGAAACGCCCCTGGTCACCACCACACAAAGCAATGTTTTTAAGGTGACAATCCGTTATAAATATGAAGATTGTACTGTATCGTGAAGATTGTAATGTATCGTCTATTATATAGATGAATATAGAAATTTTGTTAATTAAAAAATAAGCACTTTAATGTTGTAAAAAAAAAAAAAATTGTAAATTTTTAGAAGAGCCTCATTGATTAATTTTTCCTGGGGCCCAAACTTAATGTTGGTTCGCCTCTGGGTGTGTGTGTCTCATTATGTCCACTAATTAAGTTCATTTCTGTTTGAGTTTCATGGTCGGGTCTCATCCGTGTGTAAGGGGTGTTGGACTGCTTACTGTATCTGATTTGAATTTGCCTTGAGGATTATTAAAGCTGGTTATACTTCCTTCTTCTTCATTGTGTGTTTGTCTTGCACCACAAACCGTGACAGCTAATTTCCCTGTATCACACACACATACAGTACACACTTTAAAATAAACTGATAAACACCATGAAAAGACAGATGGTATAACTAAAGGCCACATGATGACTTACAGATCATCTAAAATGGCCCATTCAAACTACATGTACAAATGAACAGACAGTGCACAGTGTTACCCATAAACAAGACAAATCAGCATCAGGGCACCATGCATGACACTGAAATAACAGAAAATGTGTTTATATTGATATTTAAATATTTATATTTAATATTATTTTAATATAGGCCTATTTTCTGTCCAATTGTTGTGTTACTTTAATTAAAAGTGTGGTTATTTTATTGTATTGGCTTAATTGTTTTTAATTCAGATTTGTTAAATTATTAAATTATTAATTATTATAATAATAATACAATTATACAGTCACATTGTTGGAAAAGGACAAATGAGATATCGTCCGAATCGGCATAAACCAAGGAACATAATGACATAAAGAAATCAAATTTCGAACACTGTTTTCAAAAGTTATAAGTGTTTTTGCAAAAAAAGTATCTCTGGAACACTAGGTGGCGCTCTGTTCAAACTTCTCATGTACCTTCAGGACATGCTGTTGATGATCCATATCGAATTTTGTGAAGATTTGTCATATAGTTTAAAAGACATGGCAATTAATGACAAAATTCAAAAAGGTGAACACGTGGTACATCCAATCCTGGCAAATTTGGTATCCACGGATTTGGCATGACACAAGGAATCCATAGATATCCATTTATGATTTTCTGACAAACTGTTCAAAAGTTATTGGCCAAAATAGTCATTTTCCAGATCTCGTGACCTGTTGGTGGCGCTGTTACCAAATTTAGCATGGCCCTTCAGATCATGGTTCCAATGAAGCGTACCAATCTTTGCTTTGATTGATCAAACTTTGGCCGAGATTTCAGCCTATGAACCAATTTTGGGTCGACCTCGTAAAGTTCGTGACACCATAACTTTTGAACAAAGATGAATTAAAAAAATGGCTAAGTTATTTCTGTGTGGCTCAGGACAAAGATCATCTGTGCCAATTTTCGTAAGAATTGGACACAATTTGAATGAAGAGTAGCAAATAAACTGAATACTGTACTTTTCAAAATGGCCACTACTGTAATGGGCGGAGTCTTAATGTAAGATATTGATTGTGATCACTATAATGAGTGGAATCAGGTGTATAAAGATGAATTTTTCTAGATCAAAGGGTTCAAAAGTTATAACCATTTCAATGTAGAATGTTTGAACTGCTGATGCCGCTATAGAGTTGGTCATAGAGACTCTAAAATTGGTACAGTTACTTTTCATGACCATCTCTACAAGTGTGCAAAATTTCAAGATTTGAGAAAAAACAGCTGTTTCAGAAGTACATGTGAAAACGAACTCAAAATGAAGAATTTCTATATACATTTGCTGCATGTTAAATTTATTGAGTTCCTTTCTCAGATAGACATCATGTCTGGAACTGAAACAACTTCTGCACCACTTCCGGCCACTCTTGTGATCTGGGCATGTGCCACACGTTTCTTTCACTGTTAAAATAGCGATAATGATATTGAGAATATTACACTCGAAAGATCGTTACCTTCGGAACTTCTGCATGACGCGCGTTACATGACGTCATCACCACCGCGACTGTATGGCTTATAGTGGATCAGTCATTCAAATAAATCATAAAAAACTAATTACAATTATTATTTTAAAGATAAAAATGTCTCCTGACACTATTAGAGTCACACTCGTTGTTCATCATTTGGAAACAACCTGTTTTAGCGTTTTTACCATTGTATTGGTTACACATATCAAAAATACATTATACAATTAGTAATTTGCACTGTTTTGAACTGATTTCCAATATAGTTTTTCATACTTTCATTTAAAGTGCATACAAACTAAAAACAATGTTTTGCTGGATAAAAACAAATATATATGTTTGATAAAACACTCACCACATGATAAATAGAGGAGTAAAAACTGTTTAATAACCTTCTGTTAAGTGACTTTAACTAATTTAGCAAAACAGACACCGGTTTATCCACAAAACATTTATTCAGTTGTCATTTTTCAACAATTTATTTTTTGAAGCGTCAATTCAATTCCTGTCATCAAAAACACAAAGAAAGCTCATTCCTTCCCTCATTCTGTAGTAGCAGTGCATTGAACAGAAGCCATCAAACTCTTTGTATGAACAGAACGCAGTGAAGACCCCCTTCTTTCCAGAGGTGTTTTAGTAGATGAATCCACAGGCACCGCACCTGGTGAACTCAAACTCCACCCGGTATTCCTCCCTCACATTCCGGACTGACAGACTTCAGACATACCTACAAAAACTGAATTAATGCAATAATCTTAATTAAATATATTAGCTTAACTTGTGTACAAAATCAACTTGCATCACAGTAAGTGTAATTGTGGTTGTCAAAAGATTTGGTAACTAAACAGAATTGTATTAAGTTTAGTGACAACATGTTACAATGTTTCATGGTACAGTGACTGGTAGGCTACTGTTTGTATTACTGCTTAACACAAATTTCACGATTTCAATTCAAATTCTTGGGATTTGATTCCAGTCTTGATTCAATAATGACTCATTTGGATAAATATTAGGTACAGTAGATAGCCTACATGTTCATTTTTCTCAAGAAAAAAAATCTCACATAATGCTGTAAACATACAGAGAGCCCTATCAGCTGGTATTATTAAAGGTATTGCAGTTTTCATTATAATAACAGTTATTTAATGACACAAGTAAGGGATAATCCACGGCTAGCCATGCATTAAAGGATTTTAATGCACGACGTAGAGGCGAAGAACCACCCGACGCGAAGCGGAGGGTGGTTGCCTCTACGAAGTGCATTAAAATTCTTTAATGCATGGCTAGCCGTGGATTATCCCGCTTATACCTTGGTTATTTGCCAAATTAAAAATAAGTTAAAGCTGTAACTGATGTTTACAGTGTAATTTTTTAACAGACGTGTAAAAATGACGGTTATTTCTTAAGTTAAGGCTCGTCAGTTCTTGCACTCCGTCCGCTTTAAATAAAGTAGAGCCATCGGATTGCTTTTATTTGAATGAATTCACATTTATTTAAATTCATTATTAAAAGAGAGAGACAGAGAACTGAAAGAGAAGGAACAGAGAGAGAGAGAGAGAGATGCGTGCGCGAGTTACCTGTGTGCGTCGATCTCTTCTTTAAAGTCTAGCAGCTACAGTCCCCTCATTGCTCAAGCATATAGCTAACTTAATGATTCTTTAATGGATTTATTACAATTATTTATGAATGACAGGCAACACTGATACAAATTAAACGATATTCAAAAAATCATCCATTTAGCCTACCTAAACGTTTTCATATGCGTCTCTCACTCTGCTTGCAAGTGTATCTGGGTTACTATGGTTACCAATGTAGCGGATTAATTTCGAACTGTAATCAAACTGACTGGAACTACCTGTGCATTAAACGGTTTTACTGCACACCTTCCAGCCAATCAGAATCGAGTATTTAAACAGCCCATGGTATAAGTAAAAATATAATACATTTGTAATATAGTGCACGAATTTAATTCATTTCATAAAAGTAATACATAAACAACATACTGTCCAGCCAGGCGAAGTGAGCTTTTTTCTAGAAAACCTGTATGGTTTATGGTTTCATTAAAGTTTCTGCACACTAGTGACAGAGTGTGAAAGGCTTTGTCTCCTTCATAAACAACATCTAGAAGAATGTGACTGAGCACCTCTGGTGGTAGCTGGAAGAAAATATAGAAAAACTATTTAAAACTATTAAATAACTCTTAATGAAATACTTAATATTCAACCGTACATCAGCAAGGTGTCCTGTCGGGTCCATGAGTGGAAAAATGTTTTTTATTGCAAAGTATACATACATACATCTTTATAAAACTGTACATGACAATTGTTTTAATATATTTGTACATGTTTTATATTTTAAACTGTTTAACTGTTTGATTTCCAATATCAATAGTGTTTCTCAGAAATCCCTTACTGGACCTTTAACAACACAGTCAGAAAGATCTGCTGGTATAGTTCCACCAGTAATGTCTATGGAGATTCTCAGTTGTGCAGACAGTACTGATCTGTTTATTTTTAAGTCACACATTCTACACTGATTAAAAAAGAAAATCAAATGTGTTTTTAATGGTAGTATTATTTTCTACAGAAATAAATAATTTATAATTCAGATGAGAATAAAGTTAGTGTTAATTAAAACAAATATATTGATTTGAAACATTACCAAACATATCTCAAGGTCTTTTTGTCTTTTTATTAATTTAATTATAAACTAATTACATAAAACTTTTGTCAGTGCACTACAAATAAACTGGTTCAATGCCATTACTTTATTAATATAACCTATTTAAGAAATACAAGGCTTTTGTTTTGCTTTTCCCTCCATTGTACCGAACTCGTACCGAACTCGTACCGAACTCGTACGGAACCATGATGTCTGAACCGAGGTGACTTCTGTGAACCGTTCCACCCCTATTATCCAGCGGACGAGTAAGCATGTGCGGGCACAGTGGAGTAAGATTTGAAGAAGATGGCCCCTCGGAGTTTGGACGGGAGTTTCTGGCTCATGGTCCTTATTGTAATGAGCAGAGAAATATGCTCTCAGGTTCCCTTAGGACACCCATCCAGAATTGTTGTATTGTCGAGCAGCTCCAGAAACCGTGATAGAGGGTTCCTTCCAGTCTTTTACATTTATTACAGAGGTTGGAGAGCTTTGGGTTTGCTTTATGTCTTTGGGCTGGAGTCACATGCAAACGATGAACAATTTTAAATTGCATTTCCCAGGCTGAGTTATTGGCGAGATAGGAGGGCATCTCACATACGGCTTCCCAATCAGTTGTCTGGTGGTTCTCTGACAAGGTGGACACGACCTAACCCGAAAAAGTTGGCAGAACTCAAAACATTTAAGGCAATCAATTGCCTCAAATTTTTTAAGTTCTGAAATTCAAAGTTTAAGTAAGCAGAACTAGCAGATTTTTATTTTGTACTTAAACATTTCAAGTTAAGAACAATTAAAATGTATGAGTACATTAATGCATACAATTAACTTAAAACTTTCATATAATCTCAATGTGAACACTTTTATTAGTATAAACTTCGTTAGCTTTAAAGAGCTAATCTGTTAACATATTAATTTGCTAACATTTCAGCAATAGTATGCTATACAGAAGCTCTTGCTGTATGAGCGCAACAATATAAAGGGATTATTTGCTCTCAAATCAAGCTCATGCACCACTTGTCACCATGATGGGAACTATAACAGAGCCTGCATTTACAGAAATTCCTCTGAATTAGCATAACAAAACATTAATCACTACTAAATCTCACACTTAACATTAATCTTACACAAAAAATCACATTATATTACACTTCATTTTAGCATTTACTCTCCCTTTCGAGTGCCATCGGCAAAGCATGCTGGGAAATAGACATCCCAGCAGTTTCAGTTAAACTTAAGTTCGTCTAAATTAAAATAAATAATTTCATAAAACTCAAAACAATGAAACAGTTCAGTTTACTTAAAATATATCGGTTCTGTGAACTTGAAAGTAAAAGAAAGTGCTAAATACTCATAAAAGTTAATTTGACTGAACTAAATAGTTTAATTTAAGTTTGTCCTACTCAAACCAATTAATTATTTTGAGTGTTCGGGTTTACAGTATCTGATCTGATATTCGTAAAAATAGGGACAGAATTGCTTTTATATAGACTTTCCAGACACCCTTTTCTAACGCTTCATTCATCAAACGGACACAAAATCTTGTTCCAATGTATTTTAAATTTAGTTGGACTTATTTTAAAAAGGTCTTTATGGCCCTACAAGTCATTAAAAGCTAATTGTCTTCCCTGAGACGCTGTGAAGAGTGTGAGTCCGAATGCTCCAGACTCAGACACACAGCAGTGGCGGAGCAGCTGACGCTCCAGAAGAGCTGGGGTGGAGATGTAAAGATCAGCCGGAAACAACTTCCAGAGACTCGACACTTTACATGTGTGTTAACCGTATATACTAATCCAGTATTAGTGTTGTTTACTTGTTTGATTTCTGGCTGTTCAACAGTAATGCGAGACTGTTAGTAACTGAAAGCTAGTACTCTGACTTCTGTTCATCAGTGATGGATTATTACAGAAAGACTCTAAACACAGAATGTGTGACTGTTCCTGTACTTTCGTTATATTCTAGTTTGATTAATGGTGGATTAACCTTAATGTAAAACTGTTAGAGAAAAGGCCATTACCACAGACACAGAATTACCACATTGTACTGTTTTTACACGTCCAAATGTTTGCTGGAACCAGACAAGAAAGCTCAGAGCCTTCATTATACAAGCTTAATGCTAAACCCAACAACTATAGCAGTGTGACGTCAGCAGACACTCTTTAGACATGCCGTAAAGGCAAGAAAGAAGAAATGTATTCTTTTTTTCCCTTGTTTCTATTGGTGACATAATGAACAGAAATCATCTTGCAACATTTATATTCATTTTGTATGTGTATGTAATGAACAATAGACATGCATCAGCTGGAGCGGTTTATCCCCAATCATCGACTCTAGAGGCTCAAATTAATACAAATGAAAATAAATAAATGCATAAATAAATGGGGGAAAAAATAAATGTGTAAAAAAAATACAAGTATAAATATTCATTTTTTTTTTTTTTTTTTACATTTCTTCGTATATGTATGTATGTATTTATTTATTATTAAGTGAGGTTTGGCATTTCCCTTTAGACCACATAAATTCCCTTTAGACCAAAGCAAATTTTGTTGATTTTTTTTTTTTTTTTCAGTTGATACCTGATCATATTGTGCTTTATGTTCCACTCTCTTTTTAAGCAGTTCTTCAGAAGGGGGGATTGTTACATCCTATGGTGTAATTTTATTTGATATCATTTGTTTTGTATGTTGTGTTTCAGAGCACTAGGTGGCAGTAGTGGTCTTTCTCTGTGCAGGTACAGCCAGGTGAAGGTGATCTCCGGCTCGTTTGGGGACTGGTCTTCTCCTCAGGGAAAAGAGTATACAGCCGCACTGATCTCCAGTTAAAAGGAGGCCTGGGGCCTGTTTCAATAAGGAGGTTCAACCAACTCTGAGTTAAAACTTGAACTCTGAGTTGACTTACCCTGAGATGGGAAACTCTGAGTTTTCGGTTTCAGAACAGCTGAAATGAGTTAGTTCAATCAACTCTGAGTTGACTGACTCTGAGTTAAGCACGTGCACCACAACTATAAAAAGCCATTATCAATGGAGCACAGATATTATGAGTCACCATGGCAACAGCGCCAGACAAAAAGAGGTCTGCATATTTCTTCACATTTTAATTACTGTTATACAGTGATGGGTGTATTGAATTACCAAGTAATCTAAATACTGTAATTTAATTAAAGGGATTACTCTTAATTCTTCTGTAATTTAAAGTTAAATCTGATGTAATTGTATTAGACTATAGAACAATTCTGTATATTTAACATACATTTTTAATTGTAACCTTCTCCCTCTACACACTTTGGTCAAATTCAAGAATAATTCATGCAGATGTATATTGTTTATTTGAAAGCATTAAAAGTGCTGTTTCTTGTCTCTCCTTGTATTGTTCAAGTGGTTGAGGTTGATATGGGATTTAGTAATAAGTAGACCAATAATTTCTAAAGATAGTCATTATTACATTAATCTAATTACACTGTTGAAGATGTCATTTGTAGTTAGTAATACAAGTAACTTACCCAACTGTTATAATATCTGAGGTGAAACTGGAAGAACAGTATGTTTTTCAACCTAATTGTAATGTTCATGTAGGTGCAATCCTGCAGGCATTAGAAGAACATGGCAGCAGCTGAAAATTAAATATAAAAACATAATTCAGTCAAGTAAGGTTTGAGCATATCATGAGTGTAGGCTACCTGACTTTACAAACATGTGACATATTAAATAACTAAATAGCATCCAGTGTCTAGCAGTGCAGCAGCATTTTTGGCTGAGGGAATTCCAGGAGGGACTTCAGAGCCAGTCCCAAATAGGCTGTTTTTATATAGGCTATTTTTTATATTTCCATATATTTTACTTTGGGTTAGGGTTTTTGTTGATATCAATAGATTCTGGCGGTAATATCTGTCTTTTGGAGCCTCCTGTCCCAACAGAACCCAAGGCAGTTGTAAGTCACCAACTCAATACAGCAGAAATTATGACAAATAGTGTTATAAAGTGCACTCAACCAAATGCTCATCTTCACATGACGATGGGGATAAAGAGTTTCTGCTGCCACAGAGAGGCCTACAGAGGTAATGTTAATATTATGTGTTTACACATCAAACAATCTACACATTCAGATTTTTTCACATTTTTATGTCACATTATGCCTTCAGAATCTAAGTTTAAATCTAAGTATAAACGGGTATTCTTATCTCTCTCCCCGCCCCCAGAGTGTGGAAGAACAGCAGGAGGACGGTCCATCAACTTCTGTTGCACAGATGAACAGTTCAGTGATTTCCAGTAAATGCCACAGTTTAATTCTGTAGAATTTGTTCAGAACTACATTATGTAACTCTAATCTACTACTGTATTTTCAGTTGCCAGTTAAGGAGTTATATAGACTTCATCTTATAAAAAAAAAAAAAAAAAACCTGCAATAAAAATAGCAATATTTTATTTATTAATAAAAGATAAATTTTATTAATAAAAAATGTACTGAAAGAATGAATGAGGTGTTTAAACACCACTTCCTCTTTAAAAAAGGGGAGGAGACCGAAATAAACTCTGGGTTTACTGAAGAAAACCTGCTCCCGACCAGGTTAGGTTCACAGAGTAAGTTACCATGGTAACTGACTCTGAGTATAAGTTACCTCTCTTTCTGAAACAGGCTTGACTTACTCTGCTTTCTCAGGTTTAACATACCTCCCATTCTGAAACAGAAAACTCAGAGTTTCCCTCATTTCAGGGTTAACATACTCAGAGTTTTCACTTAACCTCCTTTCTGAAACAGGCCCCTGCTGTTTTCTGCTGGTTGAGTTTGTTGGTTGTTTCTAAACATTTCTGCTGTTCAGTTGTGACTGATTTAAAAACTTTATTTTTTGCAGTTGTTGTTACCTTGTCTGAATAGTGCTACGGTGAGACACCTTTTTGCTGTTGTGAAACCAACTGTTAACCTTTTTTCCTCTGTTTCTCTGGTAAATATGGTAAATATACCTAACTTGGGAGTTCTAGGGAGTGGGTTCCCCTTTCTTTTATTTTCGTAACTCTTTTCTCCTGTTTAACCTAGAGAGGGAGTGAGGGAATGATTGTGTTGTTTATTTCCTTTTACTCTCCTTAAGGTAAGTGTAGATTTGATCCCTACAGTTAGAGGCGTTCTGGTTATGTATTTTCTTTGGGCTTTTCCCCCACTCCTGAAGTCTTTAAACTTCCTTACTTGTGTTACGTCAATACATTCTGTTGTTCCACATTTCTGTTGTTTTTGGTGTAACTTTTGGAGCCATTTGTTTTGTTAATTTTAGTTACTTTAGTGTTGCTTTCCCTTATCCTAGACTGGATGGATCGTAACAGGGATCAAGAGAGTTGTTGATCTCATTTTTCTATCGAATCAATTAGTTTAGCATTTTTTAGTTTATTACTGGATACAGAATAAGATATATTTCATCTCTGATGGCAACTAACATTATCCCGATATTACACGGCTATTCTGAGTTGAAATATTTTATTAGCTCTTTAAAAGCAAAGCTTTTGAGCTCTGTTCATATTAAAATGAGAGATATATGAGAATCACAGCTAAGTCTCCTGAGTGTGATGTTTCAATAAAGCAGCTTAGTTTCCTTAAAGTCTGAGCTTTATTACCATCAAAGCTTTAACTGTACACGCAAACACAAACTGGGGGTTATCCTTCAGCATCAGCAACTGAACTCTTAGCAAGCACTCTGTCGCCACCTAATGGATAAGGGACACATTACCTATAACACATTAAACTCTTTATATCACATCACCCTTCCTTATGAGTTACTTAACAAATGAAACATTGAACTATGAAATTACTGTAGTTAGAAAACAACATTTCTTTTCGATTTTTTTTTTTTTTTTTTTTTCATGAATGTTTTCTCTTTTATCTCACGAAATCCTTGTATGTCTGTGGAGTTGTGACAGTTCGTCCAGACCTTGTTTTCACCCTTTATGTTGTGTTATTATTGTAGTGTGACTGGAATCAGACTCAGGTAGACCCGTTCCTGGATGTTCTGCACTGGAATTACTGGGACGTTATCAGTTGATCCTGACCATGAACTTCCTTTGGCCCCTGTGTCTGTGGACCTGAAGCAGATGCTGGCTCATTGTCACTGACTGTAGGCATCAGGAACCTCTTCCAGCATTGCCAGTACCCTGGAGCAGTGGGACACTGGTTTCAGCCGGCCGTCATCACGGTCCTGCAGCGAAACGCCTGAGACCGGAGCGGCTCGCGTCTGTGCGGACGACTGTGGGCTTTAGCATCAGAGAACGCTAGCACAGGAGCTTCTGTGATTCTGCCAGAGTCAACCCAGGAATTGAAAAACAGTAGGATAAATTGATTTCCCTTTCGTTGTCACTCCGAGTTACGTCGGATGACGACGAATGGGGTTTCGCTTAGAAATCCTATCATCTTCGAGTATTAAAACACGAGCCAATGGCAAAGAAATGCCATGGGTCTGCGGAATTTGCATAGCGTAACTCCGCCCCACCCTGGGGGTATATAAGGAAGTCGCTGGCAAGATGCAGATATGTTTTCGCTTCAGAGCCAAGTTGATCTACTTCACTCCACAGCCAAATCCTGAGTTCATCTCTTTATCTCTTCGAGACGAGCCTCTCTCCAGGTGTTGGTGTGACAGCGAGTTCCAGCGAGTGCACATTCCCTGCTGATCTGTGCAGTGATTTGCCAGAGTTTGTGTGTTCTCTCCCTGGTCGCTTCAACACTCTGCGGAGAAATCTCCTTTCACAAAAGAGCATTGCACGCGGCACGTCTTTTTAAAGATGCCTCGCCCGTGCACTTCTGGTTGCGGTCTATTTGTATCTGACTCTGATGGGCACAATCGCTGTCTTGTGTGTCTGGGTGTCGATCACGCCAAGGCAGCGTTTGTGGATGAGTCATGTTCCCACTGCGGGAACATGCCCATCGCACGGTTGAGATCGAGACTCAATGATCTTAATGTGAGAGTCCCCTCATCCGCACCCCGATCTACTGGTCCCGAGAGGGCTGGTACTTCGGCTGGCGGCCAGGGTGATCTGAGGGTTACAGTGTGGAACAAAGCGCCGACTATTCCACGCTCCACACTTCCCTCTGTTCCCGTGCAACCCGCGAGTGTCCGCGTGGAAACCGCTGTACAGTCCTCTGACTTGCCGCGAGTTTCATTCGGCGCTCCAGAGGAAGACTCAATGTCGATCGCTGCATCACAAGGTGGGCAGGAGTCCTCGGGAAGTGAGGATTCGGCTGTGCTGCCACCCTCGGGTGTCCCAGCATTGTCCGAGTCTGATCCCGAGATGACGGCCATGCTTTCCCGGGCAGCCGCGGCGATCGGTCTTGAGTGGTCCCCGCCACCTGGGCCGGTTCGTTCGCGGCTGGACGATTGGTTTTTGGGTGCGGCTGCTGATCCGCGTCGGCGGCCAACCCCAATGCCTTTTTTCCCGGATGTGCATGAGGAGGTCACGAGGTCCTGGAAGGCACCATTGTCTTCCCGTGATCGCTCGGCGACCGCCTCCGCCTTGCCTCCCCTTGATCAGGCGGCCGCCAAAGGGTACACTGGGGTTCCCCAGGTTGAACACTCTGTTGCGATGCAGTTGTGTCCTCAGAGTGCTTCTTCCCGCGGGGACCCAAAGCACCCCTCCAAGGCCTGTAGGTTCTCCTCCACCCTTGTGGCGAAGGCCTACAGAGCTGCGGGGCTGGCGGCCTCCTCACTGCATGCCATGGCGACTCTGCAGGTCTACCAGGCCCAGATGTTGCGTGACATGCACGAGGGGAGGTCTGACCCAGCACTCTTTGATGAGTTGCGTGCCGCCACCGACCTTGCTCTCCGAGCGACGAAGGTGACCGCACGCTCGCTGGGTCAGGTGATGGCCACTTCGGTGGTCCAGGAGCGACACCTATGGCTAAACCTGGCTGATATGCGGGAGGCCGAGCGGACCCGGTTCCTCGACACCCCCATATCCCAGGCTGGCCTGTTCGGCGGTGCAGTCGAGGACTTCGCCCAGCAGTTCTCGACTGCCCAGAAGCAGACTGAGGCTTTAAAACACGTCCTGCCCCGGCGGCCCGCTGCTCCGGCGGCGCAGCCGTCGGCACAGGTGCCTCAGCCCGCTCGCCGCCGAGGGCGCCCTCCTACGGTTCCCCCCCCTCCCGATCGGCCCCAGCAGTCCGCTGCTTCCGGGTCGCGTCGGAGAGGAAGCCGTAGGAAGGCGCCACAGCCCTCTCCCGCCCCGTGCCCCGCTAAACGCCAGGCTAAGCGGCGCTCCTGAGACGGGCTGCTCAGAGATGGCGTTGAGTTCTGTTCAGGAGCCGGTTGCAGGGCCGCTCCTTCCCCCGGTGGAGGGCCGGGGGAGAATCCTTGGTTTTCCCATTCCCGCTGCTCGTCCCACGACGGGCAGCACCCTAAAATGGTTAAAGAAAGAACTCACTACCCCATCTCTGAGCACACAGAGTGTGCGGATGAGAGCACGCGCCGCCCACGGGCCACGCTCCTCTCGTCCCCCTCTGTCGCCAGACCCCTGCCAGAGCACGCCCCTGTGGGACGCTGGTCCTCCCCTGGCCTCCTCTGGCAGGACGCGGCTAATGACCGTGCCCCCGCACTGGGCCGCTATGCCACCCACGCCTGGGCCGGTCATTCCGCCTCGCTGCACCCCCGACGGAACGTCTGTGGTTCGTATGACCCCGCTGGTGCACTTTCTGGAAGCCTGGCTAGAGCTTCCCAGATTGTCCCGCTGGGTCGCGAGAACCATCAGGCTCGGCTACGCGATTCAGTTCGCGCGATCTCCTCCCCGCTACAGCGGAGTCCGCTTCACTATGGTCGGTGGCAATGCCCCTGTCATGAGAGCGGAGGTCGCCACCCTACTGGCGAAGGGTGCGATCGAGATTGTCCCTCCAGCCGAAATGAGGTCCGGCTTCTACAGCCCTTACTTCATTGTTCCGAAGAAATCGGGTGGGTTACGACCGATCCTGGACCTGCGCGTCCTGAACCGCTCCCTCCACAGGCTGCCGTTCAAGATGCTCACGGCCAAACGCATTTTCGAGTGTGTGCGGCCACAGGATTGGTTTGCAGCGATCGACCTGAAGGACGCCTACTTCCATGTCTCCATTTTACCTCGACACAGACCGTTTCTACGGTTTGCTTTCGAGGGGCGGGCATACCAGTACGCGGTTCTCCCTTTCGGGCTAGCCCTGTCTCCTCGCGTCTTTACGAAGGTCGTCGAGGCAGCCCTTGTTCCCCTCCGGGAACACGGGGTTCGCATCCTGAACTATCTCGACGACTGGCTGATCCTAGCTCACTCTCGAGACCAGGTTTGCGAACACAGGGATCTTGTGCTCCGGCACCTAGCTCGTCTGGGCCTTCGGGTCAACTGGGAGAAGAGCAAACTCTGCCCAGTGCAGAGGATCTCTTTTCTCGGTATGGAAATCGACTCGGTCGCCATGTGCGCGCAGCTTACGAGCGAGCGCGCGCAGTCACTGCTGACTTGTCTTCGTCAGTTCGAGGGCAAGAGTGCGGTTCCACTGAAACTTTTTCAGAGGCTCCTGGGGCATATGGCATCCGCAGCCGCAGTAACGCCGCTCGGATTGCTTCATATGAGACCGCTTCAGCTTTGGCTTCGCGATCGAGTCCCGAGGTGGGCATGGCAACACGGCAAGCTCCGGGTCCCAGTGACTCCGGCCTGCCGTCAGACCTTCACCCCGTGGTCGAACCTCAGCTTTCTACGGGCCGGAGTGCCCTTAGAACGAGTTTCCCGGCATGTTGTTGTCACAACAGATGCCTCCACCACGGGCTGGGGCGCCATGTGCAATGGTCATGCTGCCGCGGGCTCCTGGACAGGACCCCAGCGCCTTTGGCATGTCAATTGCCTCGAGTTGCTGGCTGTACGTCTCGCCCTGCACCGTTTCCATGCGTTGCTCAGGGGTCAGCACGTACTAGTCCGATCAGACAATACCGCAACAGTAGCGTACATCAACCATCAAGGTGGTCTACGCTCCCGCCGTATGTCGCAACTCGCCCGCCACCTCCTTATATGGAGTCAGAAGCATCTGAGGTCGCTTCGAGCCATTTATATCCCGGGACACCTGAACCAGGCGGCCGACGAGCTGTCTCGAGTTCAGCCTCTCGCTGGAGAATGGCGACTCCATCCCCGGTCGGTTCAGCTGATTTGGGATCAGTTCGGCGACGCACAGGTAGACCTGTTTGCCTCCCACGACTCGTCCCATTGCGACCTGTTTTATTCCCTGACCGAGGGCACGCTCGGCACGGATGCACTGGCGCACAGCTGGCCGAGGGGCCTACGCAAGTATGCGTTTCCCCCAGTGAGCCTTCTTGCGCGGACCCTGCGCAAGATCAGGGAGGACAAGGAGCAGGTTATATTGGTTGCCCCATACTGGCCCAGCCACACCTGGTTCTCAGAACTCATACTCCTTGCGACAGCACCTCCCTGGCCAATTCCTCTGAGGAAGGACCTCCTTTCTCAGGGACGGGGCACCCTTTGGCACCCTCGTCCCGGTCTTTGGAACCTCCACGTGTGGCTTCTGGACGGGACGAGGCAGGTTTGAGTACCCTACCACCAGCGGTGGTGGCTACCATCACTTCCGCTAGAGCATCGTCCACGAGACATGCCTATGCGTTGAAGTGGAACCTCTTCGTCAACTGGTGTTCTTCCAAACAGCAAGAACCCACGAAATGCCCGATCAGTGTCGTGCTTTCCTTCCTGCAAGAAGGGTTGGAGCGAAGGCTGTCTCCCTCCACCCTGAAAGTGTATGTTGCCGCCATTGCCGCACATCACGATGCAGTTGAAGGTAAGTCTCTGGGGAAGCATGACCTGATCATCAGGTTCCTGAGGGGAGCGAGGAGACTAAATCCTCCTCGCCCTCCCCTCGTACCCTCTTGGGACCTCGCAGTGGTTCTGACTGCCCTGCAGAGGGCTCCATTTGAGCCTTTGCAATCAGTGGAGCTTAAGTTCCTGTCAATGAAGACAGCGCTCCTGGTTGCATTGGCCTCCATCAAGAGGGTAGGGGACCTGCAGGCGTTTTCGGTTGACGAAGCGTGCCTGGAATTCGGGCCGGCTAACTCTCACGTGATCCTGAGACCCCGGCTTGGATATGTGCCCAAGGTTCCTACCACACCCTTTCGAGATCAGGTAGTGAACCTGCAAGCGCTGCCCTTGGAGGAGGCAGACCCAGCCTTGGCACTGCTCTGTCCAGTACGCGCCCTTCGTGCTTACGTAGACAGAACGCAGTGTTTCAGGACCTCAGACCAGCTCTTTGTCTGTCATGGTGGGAAGCTGAAGGGAAAGGCTCTCTCGAAGCAAAGGTTGTCTCACTGGATAGTGGACGCCATTGCTTTGGCTTACCAGTAGCAAGGTCGACCGTGCCCCCTTGGTGTGACGGCCCACTCCACCCGGAGTGTGGCATCCTCTTGGGCTCTAGCGCATGGCGCCTCGCTAACAGACATCTGCAGAGCTGCAGGCTGGGCGACACCTAATACTTTCGCGAGATTCTACAATCTCCGAGTTGAGCCAGTTTCTTCTCATGTACTCGCTTCAACTAGCCGGTGCTAGATTCTGCTCAGGTGTCTTCGCTTGCTCGCCATTCCTCTCCACGGACGGGATACGTGCGATATTTCCTCAGGTGAGCCTCATAAGCCCTGAGTCTCCTCCAGCACTGATGACGTCAACGCCAGAGTTATGCCACGGGCAGCTTTCGCGCTTGGCTAGGTGCCACCATGTGCATGGTTCCCTTCGGGCGACCCCCACATGTGTATTCCACTGTAAGCCTCTTTGAGCATGTGTCTTTCCCTTGGCAAGCCACCTTGCCACCCCTGGGGTTGAAATATTCCACCTGCGGATGGACACCCCAGTGTTACTCCGTATGCAGCCCTTCGGGGTCATATGTGTATTCCAAGTCCCCCCCTTCGGGTTGGGCATGATTGCATATTTCCACTGGATATGCTTCCCAGTGTACCTTGGTATTCCTGTGTTAAGTAGGACTCCTTCGTCCGTGCTAGTCTCACGACAGGGAGCTCAGACTTACGCAGGGCACTGGAAGACAGTCGAGAGGTGGCGTGATTATACGGGAACCCCATTCGTCGTCATCCGACGTAACTCGGAGTGACAACGAAAGGGAACGTCTCGGTTACGTATGTAACCCTCGTTCCCTGAGTAGGGAACGGAGACGTTACGTCTCCCTGCCACTTCCGCTGTACCGCTGGAACGCCTGAGTTCAGTCTCGGCTCCTCAGCGAAGACATATCTGCATCTTGCCAGCGACTTCCTTATATACCCCCAGGGTGGGGCGGAGTTACGCTATGCAAATTCCGCAGACCCATGGCATTGCTTTGCCATTGGCTCGTGTTTTAATACTCGAAGATGATAGGATTTCTAAGCGAAACCCCATTCGTCGTCATCCGACGTAACGTCTCCGTTCCCTACTCAGGGAACGAGGGTTACATACGTAACCGAGACGTTCTATTTACGAAAATGAACAGTACGTGAAGACGATGTATGAAGAGGAGGCAGCTCCACAGTAATAAAGACTGTCGACAGGAGACAGCTGAGAAACAAATGAATCATTTGCAATCACAAGATCTAAAGTTTGACCTTTTCTTGTGTGTTGGAAACACTGATAAACTGTGTAAGATTAAAACAATCCAGTAAAAATAAAAAGTCCCTTGTCATCGCACAGTCATTTTGGTCAATGTGTATATTAAAATCCCCCATAATAAGAATCCTCTTGAATTTAAAACACAGCATTGAGAACAGTTCAGCAAACTCAGACAGAAATGCTTCATGTGCCTCTGGTGTTCAGTGGACGGCAGTGATGATAGAGGCTTTAGAATTGCATTGGAATGATGTAAACCGCGGTACATACAGTGCTGATGTTAAATTGCAGTTTGTGAACCACAATAATCCCGGTCTGGTTGAACAATGTTTTGTTTAAATTCAGACTGGATTATGTTGGTAATAAGCACTTACCTAATGCTAAAAGAAGTTTCTGACTTAAAACCAAATACAGCAGCGTTAACATTAAAACTAAGAGTGGAGCGGCAAGCGCAAGCAGAAGCCCCGATGGGACGGCGGCCCAGGCCCGAACAGGGACAGGACCAGGACATGGCGATTACCCTAACCCTAACCCTAACCCTAACCCTGTGGGGCTTTTGGGTTTTTTAACGTAAAAACAACCATCCAGACATACAGTGTGACTACTGACTCTAATGGCTCTTTTAATGAATCAATCAAAGACTCGCAGACTCATGAGTTACCTGTCCAAATCATTCAGATATTACAACCCAAAAGACTTCCACCTACAGTATACACAATTACTTAAACCATATAATGACAACTAAAGCCAAACTATCCTGAGCGGTGCAGACGTCAGCAATACAAAACTGACAACTGAAGTAGACTTTATTTCTTTTAGTGTTACATTACAGTACACAGCTACACAAATCACTGAAGAACGTTGTGTTTCTGGTTTAAGGCAAGAAGACAGAAGATATCATGAATATGCGTTCATTTAGTAGACATGTAAGGCAGTAAATAGTAAATATCATACTTACAAAAAAAACAATATGATTGTTCTGCTTGATATTTAAGACCATAAAAATATAACAGCACAGAAATGGTTTATCTTTGGAGCATGAAAGTTCGTTGTGTCTTTACATGGTTCCTCGTGAGGCTGAGCTGAGTTCGCTTTTACTGTACAGTCCATCTGGTGCAAAAAGTACATTTCGATCAAACCCAGAAGTCTCAGGACAGTATACAGATGCTCTGGAAATCTAACAGTCTATGTGTGTGTGTGTGTGTGTGTGTGTAAGCTAAAACATTACTGGACTTATCATGGAATTTGTGGTTTTCAAGTCTGTTACCCTCTATGAACAAAATGTGAATAATGTTCCACAAAGTTAATGCTTGCTCAATGCACAGATACTGAATATTCTATCAAGCACCTTTAAATATGAAAGCGTCAAATGTACAAAAGACTCAAAGCCATTAGAAAAATACCATCATACAATGAATGTGAAAACATGAAATATCAGGGTACATTAGAGTAAAAGAGTAAAAGGCTCACGTACAGGAGAATCACTGAAGGCCGTCCACTTAAAAGAAGATTGAACGTTTCAAAATTCCCAAAACTAATATAAATATTTTAAATGTAAATGTGTAAGGATCAGATGAGGATCTAATTGCATCGTGACCTCTGATTACATTTTGTTCTAATAATTGAAATGTTCATTAAATGACTCAAGTTCCTATAGGTCCTTGTCTAAAGATCCTCACGATGTCTCCCATGTTTAGGCTTTGTTATAAATGAAGGAGATATTTTCAGTCCCATGAAACTGCAAACAAAACAACCAGAACCTTAAGGGTTGAAATAAACCATATTAAATATCACGTTTCAATAAAAACATCCAGCAGCCCTTTATGGTCAGAACGGTAAGTTGTTGGTTCAGTTGAGGTTTTCAATCCCTGTGATCATTTCATCAATGTATAAAACAGTTCAGTTTGTTTTAATGTGATGTTTGTATAGATTATTCATAGGCTAGAAACGTACTCGGGTGTGTAAACGTGAATGCTTGGCCAACGCATTGCAAGCGTGTGGTTTCGTACCGTACATACTGTAACATTTGATCAATCTATGGTAATAAAAAGCCTTCAGGACTTCAGGACAGTTACGATGTTTGTTACGGGCAGGTAAACTGCTTTACACTGATGTGAAACTCTCTGACGCAGTGACACATGAACTCAAGCTCGCGTATCCAGAAATGTGTGTGTTCTCATACTCGCGTAGAGCGTGTTTCAGGCCTTAGCACTGTCCTAGCCAACAGGGAACGTTCTCAGAACTAATGTTGTGGTAAGGTTCTGAACAAACGTTCTTCCGGTAACGTTAATAGAACGTTCGTTCAAAGTTATCTGGTCTTTAATGACGTTCTTAAAACATCTGCACAAAATACATCATTCATGGAACTTCTTTCTGAAATGTTTTAGTCGGACGTTCGTTACTTGTTTCAGAACATTCCGAGAACATTCAAAAGTAACATTGCCATAATGTTTACAATGGAATGTTCCCTTAACGTTCACATAACCAAGAAAAACGTTTCGAATGTTGAGAGAACATCCCGAAATAACGTGTTCATAGCCTAACGGGAACGTTAGCGAAACGTTCTTAGAACATATTTAGTTTTAATGGGTTTCTGTGATTAGTAAAGCTCTTGGTGGCTGTGAGGGAAATGAATATGATAAGAAGAAGCGTTGAGCACATAAATCAGAGTGAAGAACTGGACAATACGAAGGCAAAGGCAGTGAGGCTTTACTTCAGACCCAACGGCACGTCTTCGTCAGGGGAATGTAAGGACAGGAACGTCAGTAGTTCTTGCAGGGTGTGTGCGATATGGAGCGCGAGCGCGTTAGAGGACCGTGACGCATCTCCTCACTCGTCACGCTGTCCTGGCTCCGTGTCTTTCCCTGCTCCTCTTTCATGAACAGGTCCATCATGAGGATCTTCTCCTTGTGGATCTGTAAGCTGATGTCTTTGGGAATATCTGGGATTATCCAGTCCACAACATCACTCATCAACATCACCACATTCTGCACAAATAAATCACAAGTTGACCAGAATTTAGCCTGATTTTAACTGATGTTCTGTACACACTGCACTCATACTGTGAGTCTCGCACTGATGAGCCTTTAGATATCACTCACCTGAAAGACAATGACAAATGCTAGTCTGGCTGCCAACACAGCCCAGAACTCCTTGGAGATCTCGTACGGCGTCGGAGACCACGGAGGCTCTCTGTAGTCTTTATACCTGGAGGAGATGTCATTAAGCATGTGTGTCAAGAGGTAACGGAGCCGTTCTGAGTGCACTTCATACCTGCAGATGTCCACACGGAAGCCCAGGTGGAAGGGCTCCACTGGGGCGGTGCCGTTCTGGAAGTGACTGACGTTAAAGTAAGACAGCGTGTGGTTGACGAAGCCGTGCATCGAGCCGTCCGGACTGTACATGTACTGATAGACCAGCCGGGGAATGAAGTCCGACGTGAAGGAGATCACAAACGCCTGCAGGAAAGAGGACAGTTTATAACATGCTATTGTACAAAGGTGGCGTATTAATGGGAGCAGAAAATAATAAATTTAGAAAAATACCAAGTATGAACTAATGAATCATGATTAATGTGTAGAATCTTCAGCTTTTTGAGTTGTACTACTTCTGAACAGTTTTACAACCTTAACTTTTCAAGTGAAGCTTGCCAAAGACAGGAACACTACAAACATATACTGTTGTAATGCGACTTTTAGAGGATTCGATTAGAACTTCAAACACGAGAAAAAAGTGTTTAAAAAACTACAAATATGACGGATCTGCAAGACTGAGCAGAGCGGTGAAGATAAAGGGGTTTAAAACTTCCTCACGTAATAACCTAGAATACTGTCTAACACTTGATGGCTGCTCTGTTAAGGGTTAGAGTTAGGGTTAGGGTTAGGGTTAGGGTTAGGGTTAGGGTTAGGGTTAGGGTCGTCGTCGGTTAGGAACCTGGGTGTGTGTGTGTGTGTGTGTGTGTGTGTGTGTGTGTGTGTGTGTGTGTGTGTGTGTGTGTGTGTGTGTGTGTGGGTGTGCTCTTTGATACCAATCTTTCATTTGAAAGTCACGTGTCTAGTATCTGTAAAACCGCATTTTTCCATCTTAAAAATACTGTATATCTAAATTACGCCATATGCTCTCATTGACAAATGTGGAACAATTAGTCCATGCGTTCATGAGCTCAAGGCTAGATTATTGTAATGCTCTACTGGGTGGTTGCCCTGCACGCTTAATAAACAAACTACAGCTAGTTCAACACGCAGCAGCTCGAGTTCTTACCAGAACCAGGAAGTATGACCATATTAGCCCGGTTCTGTCAACACTGCACTGGCTCCCTATTAAACATCGCATACATTTTTTTATATTTTATAACATATATTCAAACGCACATAACTATAGAACCAATTCTTAATGCGCATGTGAACGCCATCAGCGTTTCTCACAGGTTCGCGTTTAAAGTCTGTGTAGAGAGAATGGTGTCGTCTTAGCGGCCCCTAATTTAATAACAAATGATCGTTGCGACGGAAGCGAATCAATCATAACTAACTTTAGCTGGAAAATAACTTTATTAAAGAACCGCTATAAAGCCAAAACAATCTCTGTTACCTTAAATTATACGTTTATCTCTGTAAAGCTGCTTTGAGACAAACTACATTATTAAAAGCGCTATATAAATGAGGATGACTTGACTTGACTGATTAATAATCAGTAGCCTATCTAACCTGACGAAACAACACTGCTATGACCAGCGTGAGTCTCCTCGACAGTGAACTTCCGGACAGTCGGAGCTGAAATCTCCAGAAGCGGAGCTTGAGGCCACTGCTGTGAAGACTTCTCTAGTCTGTAAATGCTATTGCCCTATTTGGATTGTACTTGTTTCTCATGGGGACATAAGGTAATTTCAACATTTACAGGGGTTAGTCAGTGACTTTATTGCTTTCCGAAACCAGAATGTTAGTGTTTTTCTCCAGCCACCCTAGTAAAAATTCCTGGTGGGATTACAGTCAAACACCAAGGTCGTCAGGAGATTTAATTGCCGTCCAAATCCACATCTCTGAGATTATAAGAGAGGATCAGTCCTGAAGTCATTTTGCCGAGCGTCGTGTGATAGCTATTGCTCTTCATGGAGATGTGCACACACTTTAAAGACAGAGACTTGTCACTGAAACGCTGGAAACCGTTTCAAAGAGTAATGTTATGTCCCTGATCCACTACAGTGAGCGCAAGCTGTTCAGAACAACAAGAACAAAAGCACGCAAACCTTTGAAAATATTTCTACTCATTTCCACATTTTTAAAATGACATCCATCATTATGAGAGATAAAATGCTATAAAGAAACAATACAGAGGATATTATTTTCCTATAGTTCAAATAAATATTAATTTATAAATTTTCCAAGCAATAACAGTCCTTTTGTATATGTGATAAGCGTGTTCCCGGGTTCATAGGATCCCAGAACTCAGGTGTCACGCAGATTGATATTTTACAGACGTCTCCATGAGGAGCAGTTATCATCTGAACAGGTCTCACTGACTGAGAAAGTTAGGGGTGACATGCACATTTGACTAGTGCCAGGACAAGAGAAGTGATTCAAGAGCCGTCATCTCAAACCCTTCTTCATAACGGCAGCGTTCTAGAGTATAATGTGCTGTATGTGATCCGCTAGCATTAGACGGACCCAATAACACAGACTTACATTGACAATCACTGCCACTTTTGCGACTCCTCTGAGAATATTATACCAGATTCCTGTGAAGACATCATGAACAACACCATCAGTGAATCAGCACTTTGAGGTGAACCTCTTATAACACACACATTCAGCTACTGAGATTATGTAAAGATTTGCAGGAATATTCCAGCTCAATAATACAATCTATAAATAGTCCATAAATATTCCATTATTTTTCTCAAGTTCAAATGTTTTGTGAAGATAGTGGACAGAGATGCCATGGATGCTGATCGCAGAGCTTAAGCTGATAATATAAGCTTTATTATATGATTGTGATTGTGTAAATACAGACCGATGTCTTTGCCTCTGGCTGCATCTGGTCTTCTGAGTTCTCCCACAAACTTCTTGGCATCCAGACGTATTTCAATGATGTTGTTGAGGAGGGCGAACAGAGGCGCCAGCGGGAAAGATGCCACAAACAGAGTCACAAAGCCAAACTGGATTACTGCAGGAATGAACAGTAATAATTACTGCCGTGATATTAGAAACTCGCCATCTTCACACTGCATACAGCTGAAGCTTCATCACAAGCTCATTACAGCTCATGAGCCAGTGTCTCTGGTCGTAGCTGGACCAGGATTAGTTATTAATAAGAATTGAGAAAAGAGCTGCACCATTCTGTCCCAATGAAATACACATGGAAAAGAGAAGTGATGAAGAGTTAGTCTGGTCGGATGGTTTGGGTTCTGTACAGACACTCACTCATCTCCATGTACTCGGGCGTGAGGCCAGCGAAGGGCTCCAGGAAATGATCCGTCTCATAACGCTGTAACTTCTTCTCATGTTCCTCTTCCTGGAAAGAGCGTCTCTTGGATTTAATGTATCTGATCAGCTTCTTCAGTTTACTGCAATAAAGCAAATACAACCCAAACCATAGCAATGCAAACGGTTCAGCATGTCCATAAAGCCTGTCGTGTTGAAGAGTGTGTGTACTCACGGGACGCCGATCTCAAACAGGTTGTTCTGGATGAGCTGTTTCCCGAGCATTGTGATGCTGAGCTGGATGCAGAGCTCCATGAGGCAGCCGCCGTGAGCGCACTGATCAAACACATCAACACAGCCGTCATTCACCCGCCACAATCACTCCTCACAGAACACGCGTTCATGATTCATACCTCCTCCATGCGGTAGGACTCGAACACGTAGAGATAACTGCCTGGACGCCCACCGAGCCTGTGCGGAAACACGGCCGTCAGAGTCTGGCTTCAGCATCAACACACTCATATGCAGCGTCAGGCTTTAATAACCCATAAGCACATGCAGCTCATCACTTCAGAACCACAGCTGAGATAAAACTGCGCTGGAGATTATGGACGCTTGTTTCCGCCACAAAATAAAATAATAAATAAGGTAATTGCAAATTTTTTATCTCACAATTCTGAATTTATTTCTCTCAAGTCTGACTTTTTCTTGTAACTTCGCATTTATAACTCACAATTCAGACTTTTTTTCTCGCAATTTCGAGATTATTTCTCACAATTCAGACTTTTTTTTCCTTTTAATTCAGACTTTTTCTTGCAATTCTGAATTTTTCTTGCAATAACAAGTTTATATATCGCAATTCTAACTTTTTCTTGCATTGCCAGTTTAAATCCCACAATTCTGACTTTATATCTCACAATTCTTACTATTTCTCACAATTTCGCGTTTAAATCTCACAATTCGGACTTTTTTTCTCACAATTCTGAGTTTATTTCTCGCAAGTCTGACTTTTTCTTGCAATTTCGCATTTATAACTAACAATTCTGACAATATTTCTTTCAATTCGTACTTTTTTCTTGCAATTCTAAGTTTATATCTCGCAATTCTTACTTTTTCTTGGATTTCGAGTCTATATCCCACAAATCTGACTTTATTTCTTACAATTCTTACTTTTTTCTCTCAATTCCAAGTTTATATCTCACAATTCTGACTTTTTATTGCAATTTCGAGATTATTTCTCACAATTCAGACTTTTTTTTCCTTTTAATTTTGACTTTTTTCTTGCAATTCAGAATTTTTCTTGCAATAACAAGTTTATATATCGCAATTCTAACTTTTTCTTGCATTGCCAGTTTAAATCCCACAATTCTGACTTTATATCTCACAATTCTTACTATTTCTCACAATTTCGCGTTTAAATCTCGCAATTCAGACTTTTTGTCTCACAATTCTGACTTTATTTCTTACAATTCTTACTTTTTTTTCTCTCAATTCCAAGTTTATATCTCACAATTCTGACTTTTTATTGCAATTTTTGAGTTTAAATCTCACAATTCTGACTTTACTTCTTGCAATTCCAAGTTTATATCTTGCAATTCTGGCTTTGTTCTCGCAATTGCAAGTTTAGATAGAATGGTGAGATATAAACGTAAAATTGCACGAGAAAAGTCAGAATTGTGAGATAAATTTTTTTTTTTTTTTTTTTGTGCCTGAAACAAGCGTCCATGAAGGATATTGAATACCCACCTGCCTCTGAAAAATGCGATGTATATGATGGGAGTGAACGCATTCACAAACTTCAGGATGAAGGTTTTGAAGATCAATCTTTCTTCAAAGCTCTTGTCTGTTTTAGGAACCTCTGAGAAGACCAACATAAGACAAATGATTGAAGTAACCCTTCTGTTTTATGTTTCACACATGAGCAACAGAAGTTGGCATTAAGCAGTGCTAGACGAAGCGACTGACCGAGGACAGTGAGCCAGCGTGCCACGGCCCCGTACACCTCGTCCAGGATGAGAATGACCACCAGGTTGATGATGGCCGCTGTGGTTTTAACCGTCAGCCTGACGTTGGAGCGGGTCACGGGGTTCGAGCTCATGGCCAGAGCGGCTTTGGTGGAGATCCGGTATAAAATCACACCAAACACTATAGCAAACGTCACACCGATCTGTAGAACAGTAAGGATGCACTTCATTCAGCGTGTTTTCAAGCACATACATGTGTTTTATTTTAAATGATTATGAGTACACAACTGAAAGCACAACCAGATGAACACCAGCATTTAATCTGTGAAAAACAAGATAAAATGCTATGCTCTCAAATGAAGCCATGATGTGATGATGAAAGTAAGATTAAGTACTTGTTAAATGTACTTACTATAGCAATTACAGTCAATTATGCACAATTACATGCAACTAACCCTAAACCAAACCCTAATCCTATTTGTTCATTTATATTACTCAGTACTTAAATTTAAATTAACACTGTAACAAGGACACCTTAAAATAAACTGTATCATATTAAATTAATAATTGATGGTGTTGTTTATTTACAAATTATTGCTTTGAGTCTCACATGATGAAAAAATATTAACAAAAAAGAATATAAAAGTTACTATGAATCTTTGAGTGCATAATCATAATTATTTTAGTTTAATTTTGAGTAACTTTGATATGTGCTTTGTTATTTTATTTGAATTATTACTATATGTTTTTAAGAGTTTCAGTCCAGACTCTTGGTGTAGCTGCCCATCAGACTGTGTGGAGAAGCTGCAGGCGTTTGGCCCAGTCCGCGCTATACTGAACTATTTCTGTTCATGTGTATTTTTGGGATGTCTCAAAAGCTTCAGTGTTTGACCGTAAGGTCGTGATTCTGGGCCAGTGTTTTGCTTTTATTGCCATTTGTTGCAAGTTTGAGATAACAGCAGATGCCTGGATATTCTGCTGGAGAATTTATGACTGCATGATGGGGATCAAAACAGCCGAAACTAACTGTGGGACACATTTGAGGATGAGAAAACAACTGTTCATTTCAGGAATAATTATCAAAGTCTTTCAGTAGACAGCTGGAACCTCATTTAAAGCAAACTAGTTGGAAGACTATCTGGAATCTGGATCCCCTCAGAGACATGAATGGGTGTAAGACTTGAGAATACACAACAAACAATATAGGAAAAAATGTAAGATTCAGATTTCAGTGGGAAATAAATATTGGCCGACACTACCTTTCCAATGTTTGGGTTTTTAAATGTTTAGGAAAAAAGTATTTTATGCTTACCAAGTCTGCGTTTATTTGATAAAAAATACAGTAAAAACCCACAACTTAAAGGTAGGGTAGGTAATCCTGTTCAGAAACACTTTTTTTTATACTGGGTGAAATGGTCCTTCCATCCTGAGAGTAGTCAATACATTATGTGTTCAGAAAAAGGAATGAAAAAAATCAGACCTCTGTAGCAGCTGTAGGACAGTAAAAACTCTGACCAATCACTGCCATTCGGTGCGAATGTAAAGAACCAATCAGATGCCTTCATGTCTCGTGCCCGAGCCCCACTGCGCGCGCTGCCCTGCATGCACTCATCACATGTCACCGTTCCCGGAAATATTCAGCTCAAAGCACCTGCATATGCAGTCAGCGAAGGCAAACAAGGCAAAAACTCCTTCCTCGGACCCTGCCCGCACTCTTGAACGACCTCCTCTGCTTCGCCCTCAACCCCGGACCTGTCCTCGAACCGACGATGCGGTACTTGTCTCCGGACTCGGAGTGTACGTTAGTCTTCATTAAAGTCAACAATGTTTTCATCATGGAAACTCTTACATGCAAAACACCGTATATGTTATGAATCTTACACGAAATTCACCTTCATCACAGTGTAACTGATGGTAATGGAAAAACGTGTATCAATGCAACCTGTTTTTAGTTTTGCCTTATAAATATAGCTCGTTACCGAATGAAACTTTACCAGTATCGATATGCTAGCTTGATAGTGAGTACTAAAATAAATCTTATTTGTTTATATTCATAGTGATAAAGTTAGGTATTTTATTACATGTGATTCTGACATGATGTCACTGCATGCACTGCGCTCCTTCCTCTCCACTCGTCTCAGGTAATAAATGCGTCTTCCAGCTGAGCCTGAGCGTTTGGCGTCGCGCGTTCATGTGTTTTGGGGGCGTGGCTTTGGAAGGAGCCCAGAAGGGAGGGGGTGGAGTGAATGGAAATAATGAGCTGTGTTTATTGCAGATTAAAAGGTCTACAGTCACTCGATTTTTATATTTTCTTTTTCAGAGTACTTACATTTTAATTATGTATTGGTATATAAAGACAGTTTAAACAAATTTGGAATGTTTTTTTTTTAGAAAAAGGATTACCTACCCTACCTTTAATACAATAGAAGAAAAACACAGTTGAAATAAGCAGTGCATTATGTTTTTCAGTTAAATCTGAAAACATCAGGTACAGAAATTGAATTATCAAAATGTAAAGTAAGTCTTCAGTGTAAAAAAAAAATAACTATAAATTAATTAAATCTTTGCTAAAGCTACAAGTCATTTTCTCTTTTGATGTTTGATCACCATTGGCGACACAAACAGCTGCGGGTACGTTAGGCTACTGTCCCTTTAAGACGAATGCGCAGACCTAATATAAATGACACGCATCCATTTTCTTTCTGTTTAAAACACAAGACAAGAGGAAACTCGCCAAGATGGGCATTTTGACTTCATTTTGCGTGCACGTGTCCGTTTAAGCTCAAAAGAAAGGGAAAGAGAACTGAATTCGGCTAAACTCACCTTCTTCATCTACTGACTGTGGATGGCATCAAGGTCTTGTCCTGAAGAATACAGGGCCAAACAATAGGGATTATATCTCATCTGTTAACAAGAGCAAAGCCATAACTTTAAGAACTCTAATGATATATTTACCCCCTGATATTGCATTGGGGATATCAATTCAAACATTTTTAAAGGCTAAGAGTTTGAGCCACAGCTGCCCAAGATATCTGTGAAAAATAACTGCCTAAAGTTGTCGACCCCCTGAACCACATTCAGCATTTAAAAGTACAAACAATTTCAGTATTGATCAATAAAAAAAAACATACAAATACATAAATACCTTTGAGTTGGACAGTATGGTGTCAGTCTCATTGGCCAACATAAATCAAAACAGACCTAAAGAAATAAAATAAAATATACTAATCATCAGGATATCATGTTATCATAATAGTTAAATGAATTATAATTATATCTATGACCATTATAATACTGTATCAGTCGCCTATTTAGCTGATTATTTAGCCTACAGGCTTCTCAAGGACAATCTGACCTGGGGTTAATGATTTTAAAATGTGAGACTTGTTTCAAAAGCATAAATCTTACAGACCCCAAACCTTTGAACAGCAGTGCACTGTATGTTTGAGGTGGTTTTGCTTACTAGTCATATGGTTCATAGCCGTGGAGATTTTCTTGGACAGGGGGTGCAGCAGGCCATCACAGCATGATGATCTAGGAACATAACAAGCTATTTGTCACAGAGCCAACAATATTACATGGGATTGGTTTAATAAAAGGAACCAAGCTAGAACAGAGGTGAAATGCAGAAAAGATAAATATATAAAAATCTTAAGATAATATATTGTGAAATAAATGCATATGGAATTATTATCATGATTAAACAATAACTCACCCCTTGTTGTAGAGGATTTTTTCTCTCTCTCGCTATTCTGAAATCACATTTGAGCAATATTGGTAAGTGACGTCACTGATTAAGTTAACAATACAGTGCATTCTTTTAGGTTAAATAAATTAGCTTACTTCCAATCACCCATTGACAAATTACCAGCAAAACTATAAAAAACTGTTATCTACACTAAATATGTGTTTAAAAACCCAAACTTTCATAAATAAGACCTCAACTTAAAGGTATAGCGGAGGATTTTTTTACTTCCGGGTGGATAACCTATACTATTGGTCCTCCTGATTGTCAATCATTCTGGTGAATCAATCAAACTTATTCAAAAAGTGGAGAGGGTGGGTCTTATCTAAATTCAGAAAGATCCTCCGCTATACCTTAAACGTAACTTAGGCCTAACGTTCTCTTCTGAAACCTTTCTCAAACTTTTTCAAAGAGACAAAACCATTTTTTTAAAGTAAATATTCAACAGAAGCGTGTCAATTACACGTAAGAAATGTGTCAGGGACGTTTGTGTGTATTATTTGTGAGATTTTGTTGACTAAACTTACCTGAAAGCAGTGAAACCAACAGCGAGAGACGGGAGTTTTGTTGTTTGTCAGTTGTTGATGATGTCTCCGGTTTCCATCTGCCCTCGCGCAGCGCACGTGCGCGCTCCAGTGTTTGATCACGCGCATGCGCATTAAAACACTTCAAAGTCACGCAGCATTTAAATAAACCTATATAAAATATCATTAATAAAAAGTTATTGCGAATAGATCTGAACGTTGTTGGTTATCTTATAACCTTAGGGGACCGTACTGACGACGTTGTCAGTTGGTAATCTGCCTGTTAAGTGATATTAAAATAATAACCTGCAGGGAACGTTCCCAGAATGTTCTCTTTAGGTTATAAAAATAAAACCTAAAAATAACCTGCAGGAAATGTTCTGGGAAAGTTCTCTTTAGGTTATTAAATAACAACCTGCAGGGAACCTTCCCAGAACGTTCTCTTTAGGTTATAAAACCTAAAAATAACCTACAGAGAACGTTCCTAGAACGTTCTTATTTGGTTCCCAAAAAAAATAACCAAATGGGAACCATATGGGAACGTTAGGGGAACGTTCTGTGTTTGCTGGGGAGTAATTTATATTTAGGTTTGGGAGTAAGGTTAAGGGAACTTACATTTATCTATAAAACAGTATAAGGGAAATGATACAGATATCTTTATGATTCGTAAATGTTTTGTAGCTGTGAATTCGTAATAATTCTACGTTGCAGACATGTCTGTATCATAGGCTACGTTTCAGCATCTATCCAAACGTACAAAAAAAGTATGTTTTCAATCTGTTGATAGGTTATAGATTTTCTACTGATATAAACTGTTTTTCACTTTAATTAGATAGTCCTAAAATATATCTACTAACACTTAGTCGATAATGTCTATTAATAGTCTTCTGATCATAAACAATTTATTTGTTGACAAGCAACAGATCTAATCTTTAGTTGACTATCAACAGATTATCTACAAATGGTTAAAACATTTTTAAAAACATTTTTAAATCAGCTAAAATAATCATTAATTTGATGCATATGAGACCCCTTGAGTAGGATATACAGTATCATATACTTCATATGCTGACGTGACTGTTGACATTTAACTGACAGATTGATCTTGAGTTGTTGGTACTCAATCTACAGAAAGTTAGTTGACAATTGAAAGTTAGTCGCCAATTGGTTAATAACCTGTTGCAAAATAACATTGACAGTCAACAGGCAATTTTTCGTAAAATCTGTAGATTAACACTTGAATTGTACCTTATAGTCTATAGGCAGTCAGTTGAACGTATGTTACTTGTCTGTTGAAACAGTGTTGTTGAATGTCAGCTGATGCACTGTTGACAAGCTACTGAATGGCTACTAATAACTAGTAAAGTCTCAACGAACGGACTATCAAAATAAAGTGTTACCCTGAAGGACATCTGATATTTCTATCTCAAAATCTGCTCTCATTTTGTGATTTTCTATAGACTTCTGTTGGCAGCTCTGCACTACAACTGTAATGGCAGCCGCAAAGTTGCGCAAACAAGTGGTGGTGTTGCAATGTATGCCGTGCAATACCCGAGGTTCCGGAAAGGTGAACACACACCAGATCGCCTGAGGCACTCAGAGAATCCAGTGCTTCCTTGAATAGCACCTGCCCTGTCCCCATCTCAAAACAGGAAGCAGTTAACTTTTATCTTACACAAAAATCACGTTTTAGCAAGAGTTGAATTTAGAATCTGTTATTAAAGGGATAGTTCACCCAAAAATGAAAATTCTGTCATCATTTACTCTCCCTCAAGTTGTTGAATTTATTTTTTCTGCTGAACACAAAAGAAATTTTGAAAAATGTCTGTAACCAAACAGTTGATGGGCCATTGACTTCCAAAGTAGGAAAAAAAATACTATGGAAGTCAATGGGGTCCATCAACTGTTTGGTTACAGACATTTTTCAAAATTTCTTTTGTGTTCAGCAGAAAAAATTAATTCTTAAAGGTTTGAAACAACTTGAGGGTGAGTAAATGATGACAGAATTTTCCTTTTTGGGTGAACTATCCCTTTAATAATCATACCGTAATTGCCTAATTTTGTGATTTTATATTTGTAATTGGCAGCTATAACATAACCCCTTTGTTTTTTATAGTCATGTGAGAGTGGGTATGTATCGTTTTCGGTACCCTTCATTATTTTTTGCATGCTGCATGTTTTTGTTTTGTTTGTGTTCTGTGTGCTTGTAGTGGTTGTTTGTTGGTTGCGCCTTCTCCTTTTGTTCTGTAACTTTACTTGGTGGTGGGATCCTGTCACTGCAATTCTGCATGCCGTTTGCCATGGTCTGTCATTGTGTGCTGTTGCATGTTAGTGTTGCTTTGTCTTTTATTTGCTTGTAATTGTACCTGGTGGTGGGAGCTTTTAGTTGTTGTTTTGTCATGGGTCACTTTGCATGTGTTTGTGCATGTGTGAGTCCCAGAACGCAACCGTCTAATAAATGTTTCAAATTTTGTCTAAGCTTTTACTCTTCAGATTTATTCTGTTTGATACGACTTCCAAAATCATATAGCAAGATACTGTACTAAATGTATCACATTTTGTCTAACCTTTGAGTCTTTTCAGATTTAATCTGTTTCACAGGTATAATAACAATAACCAAATAATAATAAACAAATTTTATTGAAATTAAATTCATGTCTGCTGTCTACTGTTTTTTATATTTATTTCAATGAGGGGGAAAATTTATTTCAATAAAAACTGAAAGGGGTAATTAAGCTAATCTTCATCCAAATGAGGCCTTTCAAATCTGTTGTAGGCACCTTCTTGGAAGTGATGTCCCACGCAGGATGGTATCGGCTTACGTATAACATCTCCAAAATGTTAAATACCTTTTGACTAGTAACCAAAAGTCCAAATCATAGTCTCTGCTGCACCAAATTAACTGATATAAATAGTGTAGAACATTGCATAGAAACTGTGTCTATTCCTCGTTTAGTGAGATCAAATAATAAATCTACTGCAGGATCTAGGAAAAATCTAATTGTTATTAAAACAGAAAATGTTGCTATTAGTAATCAAAAACAATTTCTAAAGCTAGGTCTTCTAAACATTAGATCACTCACACCTAAGGCAGTTATTGTAAATGAAATAGTCACAGATAATAGCTTCGATGTACTTTGCCTTACTGAAACCTGGCTTAAACCAAATGATTATTTCGGTCTAAATGAGTCTGCTCCTCCTGGATACTCCTATAAGCATGAGCCCCGTCTGATTGGTCGTGGCGGCGGTGTTGCAGCGGTCTATAGAGATATTCTCAATGTTACTCAGAAAACGGGTTATAAGTTTATTTCGTTTGAAGTACTTGTACTAAATGTTACGCTCTTAGATGTTAGAAAAACATCCCTATTATCTCTAGCCTTGGCTACCGTATATAGACCGCCTGGGCCTTACGCTGATTTCCTAAAAGAGTTTGCAGATTTTCTCTCAGATCTATTGGTCAATGTCGATAAAGCATTAATTGTTGGAGATTTTAACATACACGTAGATAATTCAAATGATGCGTTAGGGGCTGCGTTTATAGATTTATTAAATTCCTTTGGGGTCAAACAAAATGTCACAGGACCAACTCATCGTCTTAATCACACACTCGATTTAATTATATCACATGGAACCGATCCAACCGATATAGATATCATTCCACAAAGTGATGATGTCACTGACCATTACTTGGTAACTTGCATATTACGTACTGCTGTAATATATCATGCGGAGTCGCGTTATCAACCAGGCAGAACAATCCTTCCATCCACCATAGATAATTTCTCAAATTGCTTATCCGATCTGTCTCAGCTGCTGCCTGAACCCAAACAAACAGATGAACTAGAAGAACTAACTAGCACTATGAGCACTATTCTCTCTAGAACATTGGATGTTGTTGCACCTATTAGATTAAAAAAGGTCAGAGAGAAAATTAAAGCACCGTGGTACAACAATACTACGCATGTTTTAAAGAGAGAAACCCGTAATTTAGAGCGTAAATGGAAACAAACTAATTTAGAGGTCTTTAGAATCGCGTGGAAAGACAGTATGTCACGTTATAAAAAGGCCCTAAAAGCAGCCAGGGCTTAGCATCTCCGCAAACTAATAGAAAATAACCAAAATAATCCAAGGTTTTTATTTAACACCATGGCTAGACTAACAAATAAACAGACATCACCCGAACAAAATATCCCGTTACAGTTTAGTAGTAATGATTTCATGAACTTCTTCACTGAGAAAATAGAAAGCATCAGAAACACAATTGTAAACGTTCAATCCTCAATCGCACCTTATAATTCAGCCTCAATTATCACCCCGCAAGAACAATTACAGTGCTTTACAACTATAGAACAAAAAGAGTTAAATAAACTTATCACTTCATCTAAAACTACAACATGTTTATTAGATCCGATACCAACTAAACTACTGAAAGAAGTGTTACCTGTAGTGGAAGAGCCTCTCCTCAATATTATTAACTCATCTTTATCTTTAGGTCATGTTCCAAGAACATTTAAACTGGCAGTTATAAAACCTCTCATTAAGAAACCACAATTAGATCATAATAATCTAGCAAATTATAGACCGATTTCAAATCTTCCATTTATGTCTAAAATATTAGAAAAAGTTGTGTCTGCTCAACTGGGCTCTTTCTTGCAAGAAAATTACATCTATGAAAAGTTTCAGTCTGGATTCAGGCCGCATCATAGCACTGAAACTGCGCTCGTTAAAATCACAAATGATTTACTCTTAGCTTCTGACCAAGGCTGTATCTCAATACTAGTTTTACTTGATCTAAGTGCTGCGTTCGATACTATAGATCACACAATACTCTTAGATCGACTACAAAATTATACTGGTGTTCAAGGACAAGCATTAAGCTGGTTTAGATCATACTTATCTGACCGCTACCATTTTGTCTATTTAAATGGAGAAAAATCGATCATAACTCCAGTAAACTATGGAGTGCCGCAGGGATCTGTGTTAGGCCCTCTATTATTCTCAATATATATGATGCCACTTGGAAATATTATAAGGAAACATGGAATTAGTTTCCATTGTTATGCTGATGACACTCAAATATATATTTCATCACGGCCAGATGAAAACGCTAAATTATCCAAATTGACAGAGTGTGTTAAAGATATAAAAGATTGGATGACGCGTAATTTTCTTTTATTAAATCCAGACAAGACTGAGGTACTACTTATCGGTTCAAAAAACCGCCCACAGAACCTCTCACAATACAACTTTAACATAGTAGGATGTCCTGTTACTTTATCCTCTACAGTAAAAGACCTGGGTGTTATACTCGATTGCAACCTGTCTTTCAAAAATCATATTTCATATGTTACAAAAACAGCCTTTTTCCACCTTAGAAACATTGCTAAGCTACGTAATATGCTATCAGTTTCTGATGCAGAAAAGTTAGTTCATGCATTCATGACCTCGAGACTAGATTACTGTAATGCTTTATTAGCCGGTTGTCCTGCATCCTCAATAAACAAGCTACAGTAAGTCCAAAATGCCGCCGCTAGAGTTCTTACTAGATCAAGAAAATATGATCATATAACACCGATTTTATCATCACTGCATTGGTTACCTATAAAGTTCCGTATTAATTATAAGGTATTGCTACTGACTTATAAAGCCCTAAACGGCTTAGCTCCAGTCTATTTAACGGATCTTCTATCGCCCTATAATCCATCGCGCTCTTTAAGATCACTAAATTCAAGGCTTTTGGTCATACCTAGGATATCCAGATCCACCAAAGGAGGGAGAGCATTTTCACATTTAGCTCCAAAACTCTGGAATAGCCTTCCTGATACTGTTCGTTGCTCGGACTCGCTCTCCCAGTTTAAAACTAGATTAAAGACACATCTTTTCAGCCAGGCATTCATATAATATTGTTAATCTCACAGTTTCAAACTACAATCCGGCCTCTAGTTCATAAACGCCAGAGGAGAACTGGCCCCCGACTGAGCCTGGGTTCTCCCAAGGTTGTTTTTTTCTCCATTGGGTCACCTGATGGAGTTTTAGGACACCATTAGGTCACTTGATGGAGTTTTTTCGGTTCCTTGCCACTGTTGCCTTTGGCTTGCTCAGTTGGGGATATTTTGGGGATATTTAATTTTATTCTTTCAATCAATAAATTCCACTAGAAACAAACTTTGTTGTATTATTTTATTTTAATACTGTGAAGCTGCTTTGATACAATCTGTATTGTGAAAAGCGCTATACAAATATACTTGATTTGATTTTGATTTGACGTATATGCCTCCCCAGAATGCCATATGCCCAACGCACAGCCTGCCTGTATGCTGTATTGCCTAGGGATAGCAAAGATGTAGCAAACTTGATGTTGGTTTTTATCTAAATGTAATATCTCATGCATTAGTATGGCACTCTTCAATGTTGTATTTCTTTGAAAGCTATAGATGCCTTAGGAACTGTTTGTTTTTTATTTAACCCTCTGGGGTCCTTCGGGTCCAAATGGTCCCGAAGCGTTTAAATAAAAAAATGTAAAAAATCATAGCTTCATCGGAATGGTCCGAAATTTGGTGACTTTGTTGGTACTTGGTACATGAACACCCAAAAAAATTGGGGACAGGATTTGAATAGTCTAAGCGGTGGTAAAAAAAAATAGTCACACTCAGGACCTTCGGGTCCAAATGGACCCGCCATAGGAAATGAATGGGAAATTGGCAAAAATGTGACAATACAGAGTTTTTTTTTGCGTACAATCTACAAATCAGCCACGATCCAGAAAAAAAGCACACAACAGTGAAGGGGTGAATCTATAAAACATCAAGAGTGCAAAACAGACACATCCACACACACACACACACACACACACACACACACACACACACACACACACACACACACACACACACACAAACACACTTTTATACACATACCTGTACACACTAATAAATTCAGATTACAAAAATCTGTTTTGAATTTTTAAAAATCACAGCTTCATCGGAATGCTATGAAACTAGGTGACTTTTATGGTATTAGGTATGTGAACACACAAAAAATATTGAGGTCATGATCCAAGCATGCTAAGTGGTCGTCACACTTCTGCTCTTTGGTCAAAAATGACCCCCATAGAAAATGAATGGGAAATTGTCAAAAATATGAAAACACCAGAGGCGGACAGAGTACACAGCTTCATTACTTGAGTAAAAGTACAGATACCCCTTGCTAAATTTTACTCAAGTACAAGTAAAAGTACTACAGTCAGATGTCTACTTAAGTAAAAGTACTGAAGTACTTGTTTTTAAAAGTACTTGAGTATCAAGAGTACAAGAGTATATTTTCTAAATACTGCATTACTACTGCCACAGTGCTTACATTGGTAAACACAGCAAACACTTGAAGCGAAAACTATCATTAACTTGTTCAGGAAATTGAAATAGTCTGGCGAGGTGGGGCCACGGGTTGGCACATTCCCTTCATCCATTGTTTCGTCCATTGTTTCGTCTCTTATCTAAATCTGACCATGGAGTTGACTTTGGTGGAAAGCTGAAGAGGATTGCTGATAGGCTGTCCCAATCAGTGGCGCCTGTACAATCCAATCACGTTTGAGAGGTAAACAACAAATTGAGGGTTTCCGAGATTTTTCTTTTTTCCTTTTTTTTTTTTTTTTAAGAAGAAGTAACGGGTACTCACGGTTATGGATAGAAATGTAGTGGAGTAAAGAGTACAGTATTTGCCTCTCAAATGTACTTGAGTAAAGTCATGAGTACTCCCCAAAAATGATACTCGAGTAAAGTACAGATCCCTCAAAATTGTACTTAAGTACTGTACTCAAGTAAATGTACTCCGTTACTGTCCGGCTCTGGAAAACACAGAGGTTTTTTTGTGCATAAAATCTACAAATCAGCCAGGATGCAGAAAAAAAGGACTCAACAGTGAAGGGGTGAATCTCTAAAACATCAAGAGTGCAAAACAGACACATCCACACACAGACACACACACACAAACACACTTTTATACACATACACACTAATAAATTCAGATTACAAAAATCTGTTTTGAATTTTTAAAAATCACAGCTTCATCGGAATGTTACGAAACTAGGTGACTTTTATGGTATTAGGTATGTGAACGCACAAAAAATATTGAGGTCATGATCCAAGCATGCTAAGTGGTCATCAAACTTCTGCTCTTTGGTCAAAAATGACCCCCATAGGAAATGAATGGGAAATTGCCAAAAATATGAAAACACAGAGTTTTTTGGTGCATACAATCTACAAATCAGCCAGGATGAAGAAAAAAGGACTCAACAGTGAAGGGGTGAATCTCTTAAACATCAAGAGTGCAAAACAGACTAAATCTGTTCAGGCAAAAATCACTAGAAATCGCAAGCCTTTCTACAGAGAGCTGTATATCCACTAGTGGTAAAAATGTGCTATTGCGTGATAAAAATGCTCAGTGTGTCCACCAGCTGGCGCCCATCTCATTTCAAAAATTGCTTTCATGAGGCCTAGGCTTGACTCTAAAATGAAATACAGCTTTAATAAAAATAAAATAAAAATTATATATATATAAAAAAATTCTATTATATTCAATGGGAAAAAATGGGTCATAATTATTGCATAAATATTAATTATAAATCATAAAATTATCTCAAAACACCAAAAAAGAAAAGAAAAAATATTATAAAAAACAAGTAAAAAAAAAAAATATTATGATTTTTTTTTCTATATATTAATCCCGCCCTTCGGGTCCATTTGGACCCGAAGGTCCCAAGTGTGACTGTTACACGAAGGACCCCAGAGGGGCCACCGGAGGAGTTTTGAGATCTGTTGTCAAAAAATGCATGACCCTCCCTTCGCCAGCAATACATTTTTCTATGACCCTCCAAAATGATTGTGAAAAAAGGCATGACCCTCCCCAGTAATTTATTGATTAGCTACTTCTGTACTGGTTTGCGCTTGGCAAAGATGTTCAGATAGCCATTTTTTTTTTAAACCATAAACTCTTGCTTTCTCATCTTACTAGGGCTGTAAAGATAGACCAAACCTACGATTCGGTTCGTATCACGATTTTTGTAGAAAAACTCATGTTTTCGGTGCTGATGCGGTGTGACTCTTTCAACATGTGGGTGGCGCTGCCAACAAAGCATCTAAAAGCTGTCACGAACCGGCAAAAGTAATGATTATTAATATGTCAAATATAGCAAGGAGACATTTTAATTGTTTATTAATAAACAAGTGTTTTCTGTGTCGACTGCAAAGATGAAGTTGACGATGCGTCGCGATCTTCTCAGAACGCGCCAGAGAGAAATGCACATTTCATAAGCAGAAAGCAGTCTGTTTTCCTTCGTTTTGAATTGTTCTGTTTAAAAGTAGACATTTCAAGCTTTCTATATATTTCTCAGGTCTGTGAGGCAAGTAGCATAGCCTACCTTACGCTGAGTTTCGGTTCATTTATGAGACAAGAGTCCAGTTCACTCGCCCGCGCCTCCGTGTCATGATTATCTATTTTCTACTATATTTACTTCTTATTTATTAAATCCAGATGAAACATTGATTAAAATTAAGAAACAATTAATAAAAAATCGAAATTCACTTTAAAGAAAGGCTTTGTGTTTCTGTTTGAGGTCTCTGTAAAATTTTTAAAGTCGCTTTCAGAGCAGTCATGTCTATAATGGAGAACTGTCACGCCCGTAACATTATTATTATTTTTTCACATAAATGCGAACACGAAAAATTAAATAAAAATAATATTTTATGTTCTGTGGAGGCCGATCTTTATTCATCCGGTTGGTATATATCTTTTGGTTTGCACAGATTACTAAAAAATATTTTGCCACCTAAAAGTTAAAGATTTTTTGTGTCACGTCACATGTGTATTTCCCTCATATTAAATATAAAATGCATGTGTAGACTGATATTTTTCTAATGTCTTGACTCCTTTCTTAAGGGAGTATGGATATATTAACAGACGTTTCAAAATATTGGTATTAAATGCATTTTCTGAGAATTTATATTTCAAGTTTTGACTGCAAATGTCACGTCCATAACACTGGAATCGCCCAATTTTAACGAATTTATCCTCAACTAGTTTTTGTGGTGTAGGTCTACGTATTTTATTATGTTAACTTAAATAATACTAATAGTAATTTAAAGATGTGGTACATCTTACACATCGTGGAAACAAAATAAGAATGGAAACTAAAATATGGTAGTATCGCGCTACAGCGCACATTCTATCAGCAGTTCTGGCGCCTCAGTCCCAATACTGTAAAACTCGACGTACATTCACATCACATGTTAATGCAGCGGTAGAGTTACACTCACATGACACTGTGCACTTATTCGCAATCACAAAAGTTAATTATTTGCTCGTGCTTTAAAGCTTTGCCGGGTAAACATTTCATTGGCATTCTGTTCTGACATGATGCACTTTTTCTAATTAGGGGCCGCTAAGACGACACCATTCTCTCTACACAGACTTTAAACGCAAACCTGTGAGAAACGCTGATGGCGGTCACATGCACATTAATATATGCACCATATTACATATTCATTATCATTTTGAATATTCTTCAATATTTAAAGGTCCCATGACATGAAATTTTCACTTTCTGAGGTTTTTTAACATTAATATGAGTTCCCCTAGCCTGTATATGGTCCCCAAGTTTCTAGAAATTTTAATCGGTGTAAATCGAGCTTTTGCTATCTTTCTCTGCCATTGAGAAAATGGAAGCTCAACTGCGCTGATCTTGAATCTCCTCCTTATGACGTTATAAGGAGAAATGTTACCTCCCCTTTCTCTGCTTTGCCCGCCCAGAGAATATTTCTCGCCCATGAGAAAATGAGCTAGGAAGTAGGAATGCGCGTGCACGATTTTAGTTTGTCCACGAGAGATGATGGCTTTTGAGTGAGCGAAGCATAATAATTGCTCAATAATTGGATGAACACCGAAGGGTCAATACAGAGCTGGGCTTGCTGAACGTCTGAAACTAAAGTCTGGAACCAACTCTCTTTGGCTCAGTTACACACCTCGGACAAGTAAGTCAACTAATGATATATAAGTGTGTTGCTTTACTGTTTATGGTTACCTAGCTTGTTACACGTAGAATGTGGCTGTAACATTAGCTATGCCGCTATGCAGTTAACGTTACTTGCGCTAATGTAAAGGTAGACAGCATCAAGTAGGGCTGGGCGATATGGCTGAAAACTGTATCACGATATAAGTGTTTCATATCGGTCGATATCGATAATTATTGAATTTTTTTATAACATATTTAAAATAAGGACCAGTCCAGGAGACAAATATATTACATTTAAAGATTTTTTATTTTAAACTTAACCTACCTCTGATTATAATCCCATCAGTTATAAAGGCAGAAATGTCAACACGACCATGGAAAACTCAAAAGTCTAAAATCACAATGAACACTTAACAATTATCTCTTAACATTAAGGTGCAAAATTAAAGAATACGTAAGAAATGCTTTATAAAGGGGTGGGCGATATGGCAAAAAATATAATATTACGATTTCTTTCTATAAATTATATAAATCTATTTCTTTCTATTTTCTATAAATTATACATTGATACTTATTAAAGCTATTAATAAAGTTATTAGTCAAGAGCAGTGAGTGATTTTCTCTTTACATTTTGTTGTTTTATTAACATTAAAGGGATAGTTCTCCTAAAAATTCTAATTTTCATAATTTACTCTCTCACGTTGTTTTAAACTCGAATAAGTTTCTTTCTTCTGTTGAAAATAAAAGTTATTTGGAAGAATGTGGGTAACCAAACAGTTGATGTACCCCAGTGACTTCCATAGTATATTTTTCTCTAAAATATTAGAAGGCAATTAATACAGGTTTGGAACAACATTAGAGTGCGTAAATAATGAGATAATTTTTATTTTTGGGTGAACTATCCCTTTAAGGACAAGCGGCAGCGTGTTTACTATTACTACTGTCTCTTTAAGAGCTGCGCGCGACGCGTCTATTATACACGCATTTGACAAGCAGATTTTCTCTCAATTTTCTCAAGTTTGCTTTCACTTTAGACATATCCGACTAGTTTATGTAAACCTTGTGTGTATAACAGTATTAGCAAAATAAGACTCGAAAGATAACTTAGTATTCAGGCGCTGGTAGACAGGCTTTTAGTGCATGTGAGCTTCACATGTATGCGCTGAGAAACGCACACGCTGGAACAGCGCATAAGCACGCGAATAACAGAGAAACTGACGACGGTCTTGCATAATCTGCAGACGACATTGGTCTGACTACGGTCAGACTTTAAGTCAGGCGAGCTGACTTTTTCTGTTTTATCTAGTTACTAGAGAGTGAGTGCCTTTGTTCATGCAATCAAACTTGCTTTGCTGGTTTCTTCCAACGAAAAAAATAAATAAATAATTATCGAACGTTTTATCGAACGCATTTTTTATTGATATTGATTACGTGTCTATCGCGATACATATCGTTATCGTTTTATCGCCCAGCCCTAGCATCAAGTATGTGTGTGAATACACACACTGTAACGCGAGTGTTGTACACTTCTTTGATATTTGGATAACCGTTCTCCTGTTGGTTATATGCCGCGCGCGATATCGTAACCTCGGTTCCCTGAGAGGCGGGAACGAGACATTACGTCACAGACGTATATGGGAACTCCCTTCCTCCTCATTTCCACTGAAATCTTATAGGCTAACGCCAGCTGGAGACAGCTGGCCAATTGACGCGAAACATGCAAATGCTGACCGGTCCGCGGGCAGTATAAATAGCATGGGCGCGACAATTACGTCAGAATCAAGACTGAACGCTAGCACAGCTGATCAAACGGCGAGCACGGCGGCTGACGTAATGTCTCGTTCCCGCCTCTCAGGGAACCGAGGTTACGATAGTAACCGGAGACGTTCCCTTTCAAGGCGGTCACTTCAACATTACGTCACAGACGTATATGGGAACTGTATAGAATCCCGCCGTGAGAGCAGTGAAGATAAGCCCTGAACGGGGTCAAGCTACACTCCCACGAGAGACAACAGTTCTAAGCCAGCAGCGCCGCTAGGAGCACTCGAACTGATGGCGAAACTAGACCAAGAAACGTCTGTTCCGACCTAACAAGTTGCATATCCAATGCAATGAAGCGAAGGCTGCACTGGAGGGCAGCACAACACAGTGTCGACAGCAATAGCGGTGACAGCTGCATAACCTTATAGCCCTACACAGAGTTAACAGTACATTGAAAACTACTGCATAATGCGGAACAGCTATGTAACATTATAGTCATAACACAGAGTTAGCAGCAATGGTAACTCTGCATAATGCAGACTACTGCACAGCTGGTGGTAACAGTTCATGAGTACATTAATAAAACTCACCGAACCCACGACGCTATAGGCAGTGCATAAACGTGAACCCCTGGCGAACGTGTTCTGAGAAGACAGCCAGCATACCTATATCCCGTAGGCATTAAATCACATGAAAAGCGTTGAATTCAGTGAGAAAGTCTCAGTCCCTAGTACCATCCACCAAGCACAAAAACAGCTAGTCAGACTGCTGCCTGGTGGTCCACGTACATCCGCAAAGCCTTTACAAGGCTAACAGCACTCTGAGCATCAGCATCATGTGAGGCTGACGGCTCAGCAGAAGGCGGGCAGGGATAAATCTGTGCTCTGAACGGTGTAAGCGTCTTCGGAACGCAGTTTGGTATCGGACGGAGAGTGACGCTACAGTCACTAGGTCCGAGACAATGTAACATCATTCACATAGAATGAGTGTTAGGTCTCCAAGTGCTTCGTTGGGGCGAGAGCAGGTGGAAAGGTCCTTCTCAAGGAGATCTCTCAGCACTTATTAGTGTGAAGTGTCTTGCTCAAACTAAGGACCCAACAGCGGACACACAAGAAGGTTCCACAGCTTGGGGCTGGGGTGCCAATCGTGCCGATCGCCTGTAGAAGCAGGACCTTCCTGAGGGGGATTGTCATGGGGGAGCCCCATAACTCTCTCAGGTCCGTGAACCGGGGATGATAGGCCAGCAAGGGGGTCACGAGGAAACTGACACTCCCTTGTAGAACATCAGCCAGTTGCAGTGAAGGAAACGGGGCAACATAACAGCGTAGCACATGTACGTAACAGCATCGGTCGCTGTAGCGCCAACTACACGCAGTAGCTCAGTATAGGCACTGAAGGATACAGGGCAACACCGCAGCATGAACACATCCATGTGCAATAATGCAGCGCAGGTCGCCGTATCGACAGAGACTGTGAATATGCACAGTTCGACTGGGATAGCTAGTTGCACTAGATACAGGGCAACATGACAGCATAACACAAGTGAGTAAGAATAGTGCATCCATGTATGTACATAACGCAGCGTAAGTCACCGTAGCTGAGATGTTAGATCAGGATGGCTAGCTGCACTGAAGGAAACAGGGCAGCCTTACAGCCTAACACATCCGTGCACGTACATATATCCAGAAACTGTGAATATGCACGATTAGATTAGGATAGCTAGTTTTGCACTGCAGGAACAGGGCAACAAAATAGCAAAAACACGTCCTTGTACGTACATAAGTGCAGTGTAGTCGCTGTAGCGACAGAACTGTGAATATGCACAGTTAGATAGGACAGCCGGTTGTTGCACTGAAGGATGGAGGGCAACATAACAGCATAACACATCAGTGTGCACATTTAAAACATCTGTGTGTATAATTCAGCGCTAGTCGTCGAAGCGACCGAACTGCATGAATATGCGCAGTTCAAACACAATGGTCAGTTACGTTGAGGGCAACATAACAGCATAACGCTTCAGTGTGTACACAGATGCAGCGCAAGTCGCCGTAGCGACGCCTGTGACTATGCACAGTTAGATAGGATAGCTAGTTGCACTGAAGGATACAGGGCAACGTGATAGCATAGTTACATTGATGTGTACAAAGCACAGCGTCAGAGGCATAGCGACATCGACTGTGAATACGTAGTTAATCAGAATAGCCGGTTGCACTGAGGATACAGGGCAATATATAACGGCATAAATCATAGACACATATCAATGTACATAACACAGCGTCAGTGGCAGCAATACACAGTAATCAGAGTAGCCAGTTGCACTGAAGGAACAGGGCAATATATAGCGGCGTAATTGTAACACATCAGTGCGTAGTGTGCACACAGCGTCAGCAGCATCGCACAACAACTGTGAATACGTAGTAATCAGAATAGCCATATGCACTTTAGGATACAGGGCAATAGGATATATCACGGCAAAAATCATAACACATATGAGTGTGTAGTGTGTACGTAAACACAGCGTCAGTTTGTAACAATCGGCCTTATTGGTAGAGTTACATGAGCTAAAAATGGGGTCAGATTAAACTGTGTGAGTTTTTTCAAGTGTTTTAAAAGATGAGACGACAACAGAAATAAAGTGAATAAATGAAGTGTATTTACAATTTCTACCAGGAACTTAAAACAACACAATACAACAAAGAAGCCTTAGGCTGTTAAAAGCATAGTCCATTGATTCCATACCATAAAACAGTCCTTAAGAGTCCTTGCGTGCTGTAAGTCCCAATGTGTAAGTGTCCACCGGTGTATATACAATCCAACTGTAGTGATAATCCAATGAAAGTGATGTGGTTTGCTGGAATGGTAAGTCCATAAAAGCAACTCCTCGATCCAGCTTTGGTCCTCTTGACAGAGACCCCGTTTGTTTGCCATGCTGCTTCCTTTATGCTGGCTATTTCCTGTTTCCTGTCATGTGATTGCTCACATGACAGGCAGACCCATAATCATTTAAAGACATACACACATAAAACGGATAAGAGGAATAAAATGGACTAAAATGACTAAGACAACATGTAAATCTATTAAAACTCTAATATACATAAAATCATTATAATACATAGAGTGGTTAAAACATGTGTCATGTGTGACAGTGTCACATAGTCCCCCCCCCTCAGCCTACGGCTCCCCGGGGAAGGTACTAGTCCCTTGAAGGTACTGTCAGCCATTGTCCATGTAGTGGGTATCCTCTTGAATGTGTGTCCTAAAATGTCTTTGTAATAAATTAGATAAAACTAGGCACTCCCATGCAGGCACTAGTTTGCTGGAAGGAACAGGAGAAAGAAAACAGAATGGAGAAGGTCGATACCAGCCTGGGTAATCCTGGGTAGGTTGCGCGATTCCTCCCTGGTGCTTTTTGTACCCAGACTTGCTGGAACGCCATTCCCTCCGTAAATTCCTCCTTCTTGGCTTGATGGTTGGTGATGATACAGGGTGAATAGATGGTTCTTTGCTCTGGTTGTTGACGCTACAGGTTTTGCAGTCTCCCACATACCGCCAAACATCCTTACGGACTGTTGGCCACCAGGCGACCTCCAGGACACCAAGAAGAGTTTTCAGCCGACCGTGATGTCTCTCTGTTGTCCTTTCATGGATGCTCTTTAGCGTACGCTGGATCAAGGCCGTTGGAATGACGAGCTGTAGCCGGTGCTGGCTGTCCTCACTCTGGATCCTTCGGTACAGCATGCCATGGTGGTTGATAATTGTGATCCTGTCGGTCTGGTGTGTGGAAGGGGAGATGGGATGTGAGATGTCGTCCTGCTGTGCGCTGTTGACTTCCCCACTGGAGAAGGGAAGGATAGAGAAAATGTAAGCCACATCTGGCCCTGATGATGTCTTGGCGCAGATAGTTCCATCCTTTGCTCTGCTGTCAGTCTGTGAAGTTGTTGAGAGGGTAGGACTGTTTGTAGAATCAGAAGAGGAGTTGATGGTGGAAGGCATGGGGCAGGTCGTCTCTGTAGGAGGAGAGACAGTGGCTTCAGGAATTCTCTTTTCTTTCATCTGTTTTGCCAACTGTTTATCTCTCCTCCGAAAGCACTCAACGACCTCTTTCTCCAAAGCCGCCACAGCATCTTTCGCAAATTCCTCTATCTTGAGGAATTTTATATCAACAGTCTCTCTAAGACAGACTTCACAGTTAAAATGACTTTCGACAGAGTCTTTAAAATCCTTCTCCAGTTTTAAAACAATGTTCTTAAGAGAAAGTACTTCTGCACGAAGCTGTTCACAATCACAATGATGTAAAACCCGCTCATCCTTAAAATCAGCAGCTGTTTTAAAACAAGCAGCATTATCTTGATTAGTCGTCATCTTAAAACACTCCTCAACACAGCGTTAAAAATCTTTAAACGTCCCCGTACGGGCCACCATATGTAACAATCGGCCTTATTGGTAGAGTTACATGAGCTAAAAATGGGGTCAGATTAAACTGTGTGAGTTTTTTCAAGTGTTTTAAAAGATGAGACGACAACAGAAATAAAGTGAATAAATGAAGTGTATTTACAATTTCTACCAGGAACTTAAAACAACACAATACAACAAAGAAGCCTTAGGCTGTTAAAAGCATAGTCCATTGATTCCATACCATAAAACAGTCCTTAAGAGTCCTTGCGTGCTGTAAGTCCCAATGTGTAAGTGTCCACCGGTGTATATACAATCCAACTGTAGTGATAATCCAATGAAAGTGATGTGGTTTGCTGGAATGGTAAGTCCATAAAAGCAACTCCTCGATCCAGCTTTGGTCCTCTTGACAGAGACCCCGTTTGTTTGCCATGCTGCTTCCTTTATGCTGGCTATTTCCTGTTTCCTGTCATGTGATTGCTCACATGACAGGCAGACCCATAATCATTTAAAGACATACACACATAAAACGGATAAGAGGAATAAAATGGACTAAAATGACTAAGACAACATGTAAATCTATTAAAACTCTAATATACATAAAATCATTATAATACATAGAGTGGTTAAAACATGTGTCATGTGTGACAGTGTCACATAGTCCCCCCCCTCAGCCTACGGCTCCCCGGGGAAGGTACTAGTCCCTTGAAGGTACTGTCAGCCATTGTCCATGTAGTGGGTATCCTCTTGAATGTGTGTCCTAAAATGTCTTTGTAATAAATTAGATAAAACTAGGCACTCCCATGCAGGCACTAGTTTGCTGGAAGGAACAGGAGAAAGAAAACAGAATGGAGAAGGTCGATACCAGCCTGGGTAATCCTGGGTAGGTTGCGCGATTCCTCCCTGGTGCTTTTTGTACCCAGACTTGCTGGAACGCCATTCCCTCCGTAAATTCCTCCTTCTTGGCTTGATGGTTGGTGATGATACAGGGTGAATAGATGGTTCTTTGCTCTGGTTGTTGACGCTACAGGTTTTGCAGTCTCCCACATACCGCCAAACATCCTTACGGACTGTTGGCCACCAGGCGACCTCCAGGACACCAAGAAGAGTTTTCAGCCGACCGTGATGTCTCTCTGTTGTCCTTTCATGGATGCTCTTTAGCGTACGCTGGATCAAGGCCGTTGGAATGACGAGCTGTAGCCGGTGCTGGCTGTCCTCACTCTGGATCCTTCGGTACAGCATGCCATGGTGGTTGATAATTGTGATCCTGTCGGTCTGGTGTGTGGAAGGGGAGATGGGATGTGAGATGTCGTCCTGCTGTGCGCTGTTGACTTCCCCACTGGAGAAGGGAAGGATAGAGAAAATGTAAGCCACATCTGGCCCTGATGATGTCTTGGCGCAGATAGTTCCATCCTTTGCTCTGCTGTCAGTCTGTGAAGTTGTTGAGAGGGTAGGACTGTTTGTAGAATCAGAAGAGGAGTTGATGGTGGAAGGCATGGGGCAGGTCGTCTCTGTAGGAGGAGAGACAGTGGCTTCAGGAATTCTCTTTTCTTTCATCTGTTTTGCCAACTGTTTATCTCTCCTCCGAAAGCACTCAACGACCTCTTTCTCCAAAGCCGCCACAGCATCTTTCGCAAATTCCTCTATCTTGAGGAATTTTATATCAACAGTCTCTCTAAGACAGACTTCACAGTTAAAATGACTTTCGACAGAGTCTTTAAAATCCTTCTCCAGTTTTAAAACAATGTTCTTAAGAGAAAGTACTTCTGCACGAAGCTGTTCACAATCACAATGATGTAAAACCCGCTCATCCTTAAAATCAGCAGCTGTTTTAAAACAAGCAGCATTATCTTGATTAGTCGTCATCTTAAAACACTCCTCAACACAGCGTTAAAAATCTTTAAACGTCCCCGTACGGGCCACCATATGTAACAATCGGCCTTATTGGTAGAGTTACATGAGCTAAAAATGGGGTCAGATTAAACTGTGTGAGTTTTTTCAAGTGTTTTAAAAGATGAGACGACAACAGAAATAAAGTGAATAAATGAAGTGTATTTACAATTTCTACCAGGAACTTAAAACAACACAATACAACAAAGAAGCCTTAGGCTGTTAAAAGCATAGTCCATTGATTCCATACCATAAAACAGTCCTTAAGAGTCCTTGCGTGCTGTAAGTCCCAATGTGTAAGTGTCCACCGGTGTATATACAATCCAACTGTAGTGATAATCCAATGAAAGTGATGTGGTTTGCTGGAATGGTAAGTCCATAAAAGCAACTCCTCGATCCAGCTTTGGTCCTCTTGACAGAGACCCCGTTTGTTTGCCATGCTGCTTCCTTTATGCTGGCTATTTCCTGTTTCCTGTCATGTGATTGCTCACATGACAGGCAGACCCATAATCATTTAAAGACATACACACATAAAACGGATAAGAGGAATAAAATGGACTAAAATGACTAAGACAACATGTAAACCTATTAAAACTCTAATATACATAAAATCATTATAATACATAGAGTGGTTAAAACATGTGTCATGTGTGACAGTGTCACAAGTTGCATCGCGCAACAACTGAATACGCACTGCGTAGTAATCAGAATAACCATTGCACTGAATGATACAGGGCAATATATAATGGCATAAATCATTACACATAACAGAGTGCGGTGTACATAACACAGCGTCAGTTGCATCGCGCAACAACTGTGAATACGTAGTGGTCAGAATAGCCATTTGCACTGAAGGATACAGGGCAATATATAATGGCAAAATTCATAACACATATCAGTGTGTAGTGTGTACATAAACACAGCGTCAGTTGCATCGCGCAACAACTGTGAATACGCGCTGTGTAGTAATCAGAATAGCCATTGCACTGAATGATACAGGGCAATATATAATGGCATAAATCATTACACATAACAGAGTGCGGTGTGTACATAACACAGCGTCAGTTGCACCACGCAACAACTGTGAATACGTAGTGGTCAGAATAGCCATTGCACTGAAGGATACAGGGCAATATACGGCAAATTCATAACACATATCAGTGTGTAGTGTGTACGTAAACACAGCGTCAGTTGCATCGCGCAACAACTGTGAATAAGTACTGTGTAGTAATCAGAACAGCCATTGCACTGAAGGATACTGGGCAATATACAATGGCAAAATTCATAGCACATATAGTGTGTAGTGTACACATAAACACAGCGTCAGTTGCATCGTGCAACAACTGTGAATACGTACTGTGTAGCAATCAGAATAGCCATTTGCGCTGAAAAATACAGGGCAATATATAGTGGCATAAATCCTAACACATAACAGTGTGTCGTGTGTACGTAACACAGAGTCAGTTGCATCACACAACAACTGTTTCTTCGTAGTAATCAGAATAGCCAATTGCACTGAAGGATACAGGGCAATATCGCGGCATAAGCATAACACACACATATCAGTGTACATAAACACAGCGTCAGTGGCAGCACAACAACTGTGAATGTTGTAATCAGAATAGTCATTTGCACTGAAGGATACAGGGCAATATATAACGGCACAAATCATAGCACATATAGTGTGCAGTGAGTACATAAACACAGCGTCAGTGGCGTAGCGACAACAACTGTGAATACGTAGTTGAATGGCCAGTTGCCCTGAAGGATACAGGGCAAAATATAACGGCACAAATCATATTAAATCATTAGTGTGCAGTGTGTACATAAACACAGCGTCAGTGGCGTAGCGACAACGACTGTGAATATGTAGTTAAATCAGCATGGCCAGTTGCACTGAAGGATACGAGGCTGACTCCAGCTCCTTTTTCGCCAGCTCCTTATTCGTCGAACTATTCGTTCCACCTTAAAAATGTTGGACGGTTGTTAACCCCTCCCCCTCGGTGCTTTTGGCCGTATTTCTTAAAGGAACAGTTGTATGTGAATTACAAGCCTGTGGATCGGGCAGCATTTTTCATGTAACACTGAAAATAAATAGCCTACTCCTGAAAAGATTATCGTGTCTGCATCTATAAATGATGTAAGCTATGTGGTAAATTATTATTTTGTAATTACTAAATGTTTTTTTACAAGTATGGAGAAACGTGACATTGTGTTTCCAACTGACATTTAATGTAATTTCTGTTCTTTATTAGAAGTTATCCATTACTCCAGTCTAACATATATATATATATATGTGTGTGTTTGTATATATGCAGTATGTGTATATGTATGTGTGTGTGTGTGTGTGTGTGTGTGTATATGTACTGAACAAAGCATACTGGAGGTGCCATTACTTTAGTATTTCACAAGCTCTCAAAAAAACAGGAATGTAGAGGCATAGATGAATTCATTCTTAATTGAAATCTAGCATTACAACATTTTCTGATGTGTTATTATTGAAATATGGTACCCACAATATGCCTCTCCATGCAACTTTATGTACCGATACAGCATACTGGAAGTGTCATTACTTTAGTATTTCACAAGTTCTCAAAAAAACAGGAACGTAGAGGCATAGATGAATTCATTCTTAAATGAAATCTTGCATTACAACATTTTCTGATGTGTTATTATTGAATATGGTACCCAGAATATGCCTCTCCATGCAACTTTATGTGCTGACGAAGCATACTGGAGGTGTCATTACTTTAGTATTTTACAAGTTCTCAAAAAAACAGGAATGTAGAGGCATAGATGAATTCATTCTTAATTGAAATCTAGCATTACAACATTTTCTGATGTGTTATTATTGAAATATGGTACCCACAATATGCCTCTCCATGCAACTTTATGTACCGATACAGCGTACTGGAGGTGTCATTACTTTAGTATTTCACAAGTTCTCAAAAAAACAGGAACGTAGAGGCATAGATGAATTCATTCTTAAACGAAATCTTGCATTACAACATTTTCTGATGTTTTTTTGTTGAAATATGGTGCCCAGAATATGCCTCTCCATGCAACTGTATGGGCCGACTGGGTACCATATTTCAATAATAACACATCAGAAAATGTTGTAATGCAAGATTTAGTTTAAGAATGAAATTATCTATATCTCTACGTGCTTGTTTTTTTGAGAACTTGTGAAATACTAAAGTAATGACACCTCTAGTATGCTTCGTCAGCACATAAAGTTGCATGGAGAGGCATATTCTGGGTACCATATTTTAACAATAACACATCAGAAAATGTTGTAATGCAAGATTTCGTTTAAGAATGGAATTATCTATACCTCTACAAGCTTGTTTTTTTGAGAACTTGTGAAATACTAAAGTAATGACACCTCCAGTATGCTGTATCGGTACATAAAGTTGCATGGAGAGGCATATTCGGGGTACCATATTTTAACAATAACACATCAGAAAATGTTGTAATGCTAGATTTCAATTAAGAATTAATTCATCTATGCCTCTACATTCCTGTTTTTTTGAGAACTTGTGAAATACTAAAGTAATGACACCTCCAGTATGCCGTATCGGTACATAAAGTTGCATGGAGAGGCATATTGTGGGTACCATATTTCAATAATAACACATCAGAAAATGTTGTAATGCAAGATTTCAATTAAGAATGAATTCATCTATGCCTCTACGTTCCTGTTTTTTTGAGAACTTGTGAAATACTAAAGTAATGACACCTCCAGTACGCTGTATCCGTACATAAAGTTGCATGGAGAGGCATATTGTGGGTACCATATTTCAATAATAACACATCAGAAAATGTTGTAATGCAAGATTTCATTTAAGAATGAATTCATCTATGCCTCTACGTTCCTGTTTTTTTGAGAACTTGTGAAATACTAAAGTAATGACACCTCCATATGCTGTATCGGTACATAAAGTTGCATGGAGAGGCATATTGTGGGTACCATATTTCAATAATAACACATCAGAAAATGTTGTAATGCTAGATTTCAATTAAGAATGAATTCATCTATGCCTCTACGTTCCTGTTTTTTTGAGAACTTGTGAAATACTAAAGTAATGACCTCTAGTATGCTTCGTCAGCACATAAAGTTGCATGGAGAGGCATATTGTGGGTACCATATTTCAATAATAACACATCAGAAAATGTTGTAATGCTAGATTTCAATTAAGAATGAATTCATCTATGCCTCTACGTTCCTGTTTTTTTGAGAACTTGTGAAATACTAAAGTAATGACACCTCCAGTATGCCGTATCGGTACATAAAGTTGCATGGAGAGGCATATTCTGGGTACCATATTTTAACAATAACACATCAAAAAATGTTGTAATGCAAGATTTCGTTTAAGAATGGAATTATCTATGCCTCTACGTGCTTGTTTTTTTGAGAACTTGTGAAATACTAAAGTAATGACACCTCCAGTATGCTTCGTCGGCACATAAAGTTGCATGGAGAGGCATGTTCTGGGTACCATATTTCAATAATAACACATCAGAAAATGTTGTAATGCAAGATTTCGTTTAAGAATGAAATGATCTATACCTCTACGTGCTTGTTTTTTTGAGAACTTGAGAAATACTAAAGTAATGACACCTCTAGTATGGTTTGTCGAGTATGCTTTGTCCAGTATACATACACACATACATTATATATATATATATATATATATATATATATATATATATATATATATATATATATATATGTTAGACTGGAGTAATGGATAACTTCTAATAAAGAACAGAAATTACATTACATTAAATCTCAGTTGGAAACATAATGTCACGTTTCTCCCTACTTTTAAAAAGACATTTAGTAAGAAATGGAACTTAAATACAATATAAGTACTCTGGTTGAATTGACCACGTAGCTTACAACATTTATAGAGGCGGACAAGATAATCTTTTCAGGAGTATTTATTTTCACTGTTAAATGAAAAATGCTGCCCGATCCACAGGCTCGTAATTCACGTACAACTGTTCCTTTAAGAAATACGGCCAAAAGCACCGAGGGGGAGGGCTTAACAACCATCCAACATTTTTTAAGGTGGAACGAATAGTTCGACGAATAAGGAGCTGGCGAAAAAGGAGCTGGAGTCAGCCTCGTCAGAGCCTATCGCGTCGAGTCCTTCTAGCGAGCCTGCGAAGAGGACCGGAGTGGCGACGGGCAGCGTACTCGTCCTAGGGCGGGAGAGGGCCCACCAGCGGCCTGCTGGCGGCAGTGGGCCTCCTGGCGGCAGTGGGCCTCATCCCCGCTGATGCCCGGGTTATTCCCCTGAGGGCGCGCACTGTCCGCCACATGCCCGTCGTCCGTGAGTGCGGCCTCGGTTGATCCAGAGCCCGTCTACGGAGAGCCTGTCCACTCCCTATTAAGCCCTATTGTACCGAATTTTGGTTGTAGTACCACCAGAGTTCCACTGGGGGCGCTCGCCATGAGTGCAAAATGAATGGGAGTCAATGGGGCTAGACGGCTAAATTTGTCTCTTTCACCCGATTGCCGTTGAGAAATCTCAGATGTGATTGTAGATTTTGCAAGTTCAACATGGGTTTTAGGTCGAAAGTTGAATGAACGAGTACTTATGTCGTTTTGATTTCTTACAGGTTGAGTTGTTGTTGCCCATAACATGCTAGCATTCTGCTAATGACGTCAGCATTCTGACATCATTGACATTTTGAAAGACTTTTTTAAATCAAATAAGTGACTCTAAAAAATCTAACACCCAGCAATGTGTAATTTCTTTGCATCTCCTTTCGAATACAACATTCAAATTACTAGACAAAAAATTATATCCTGAGAAAAGTGGATTTTGAGGGGTATACCGCCATTGACCTCCATTCATTCTGCACTCGTCCTGTGAGCGCCCTCATATGGAATCAGAGTGGAACTGCAACCAGTTCAGAAGCCGGAAGTGTAGTGAGAGTGAAACTTCTCGCCATATTAGACATTCTCTGGTTGATCCTTGTTAGGGTAGAGCGAGTCGATAGGACCCGCACATATCTGGCATGTAAGTGAGCAGCCATCGGATGCGGGGAGGAAACATGGTGAGTAACCTCTATTGCAACTTTCACGATGGCTTCAGATAAGACTTCTAGCGTGAAGAAAGAGATTCTGACGTAATTGTCGCGCCCATGCTATTTATACTGCCCGCGGACCGGTCAGCATTTGCATGTTTCGCGTCAATTGGCCAGCTGTCTCCAGCTGGCGTTAGCCTATAAGATTTCAGTGGAAATGAGGAGGAAGGGAGTTCCCATATACGTCTGTGACGTAATGTTGAAGTGACCGCCTTGAAAGGGAACCGCATTTCAAGATCGCAGAGCTTGATGTAATTGTAATAAGATAAATTACAGACGTTACAGATCTCTCATGAAAAGGCAACAGTAGGTTAGCTTTAGCTACATGATAATAACTGTAAACCATCCGAATAAAGTACCGTATCCAGACATAATATTTTAAACTAACCATTCGGAAACGTCCTGCTGGAGTCGCTGAATTGCAACTTCTTCATCCGTTGCTTCTCCATCCGGATCAGATTCTGGGTCAAACTGAAATGCTTGAAGGACTGCGTGTCTTCATGCCATTGCAATATATCCAATGTAAACATGCATGGTACCGTTGTCGCAAGATGGTCAAGGCCACACCCACCCTTCATCTTGCGCCGCCTTTCTCCTCCTCATTAGCATTTAAAGCTACAGACACCGAAACGGCCCGTCTGAAGGAAGCTCATTCTGGGACTGGCTTGTAGTGGCTATAATTCTGCACCGAGGCTGAATTTTTGGAAAGAGATTTCAGATACAGTACTAGGGACCACTAAGGCCTATATTAAAGCCTACAAAAAGTAGCATGTCATGGGACCTTTAATGCACGTTTGAATAAATCTGGCAGGTTTTTATGACAGCCACCATTTAAATGTTTATATTTCATATAACTTTAAAAAAAAGTATAATTTAAGTGTTTGTATGCAAATCAGTTAATGTTTACC